>OY748290.1:8501289-8984121 GCA_963556515.1 Nudaria mundana | reverse complement strand
ACTTGTTAACAGTTAAAAGTTAACTAAGTAGTCACTTTTGAGTATCTACTTATTAGAGTGACGTTGTAGTATTGGGCCGTTAATCAGTTAATTTTAAGTGTTCTTTTACTTACTTTGGAGTACATGTTAAATGCTCAAATGTGTTCAATTGAATGATAGGTCATATATCACGAGCCTACATTTTATACTGACTAACTGTAACATAATCGGTCGCCTGTAGTAAGTAGTGGAAGTTGTCAATCTACTAAATCTTGACCCTGGCTACCTTGACTCTTGTTTCGTGTCAATTTCTATATTCATTAAGTAAGTGTATGTTTGAATGCTTGTTACTAAGTCATCGGAAACATAAAACGAAAATGTTGTTTCCGATATCTTATCATTGCCAGTGATACGATTAAAAGAGGAAGATGAGTTTTCTAAATCGAATTCGTAATAGTTTTGATGATGCAATTATTATATTGTTGGTTGGTTTCAGAATTTATTTTGAGTACCTTACATACCTACTTGTACACAGGGTTATAAGATTTTAGTAGGAGCTTTATAAAATAAAAGGCCCTATTGTAATATTTCACGATTACTATGAACGAAAAGAGCGGGAAATGTGGCAAAACAAATCCCTATGTTTTTAGTAATAAAATTGAGTGAAAACCGGGGTGATATTGCTGTAAAATTACAACATAGGTAGGTTACTTATAGTTACCCGTATGTCTTTCTAATAAAAATACGTGTACACAATCGTTTTATTTTCCCAAAAGGGGTAGACAGAGGCATATTTTACGCTCTCGTTTCGCTACACAATAAGGGGTTCTAATTTCTAATTTTGTTGTAGTTCTGGTAGATTACTATATATTTAGGCAGGTAACCTCATTATATGCTTAACTTATTCGTTGTATGAAATGCCAAAGAAGTCTAACTAACCCTACTGGTTGCATGGAATGCCAAAGATGTCTAATTCATCCAAAACATACTTAAATATAATGCCTAAGTTATCACCACCTCAAAATTCAAAAAATTCCACCATAAATAAGGCCACTAAAATTATTGATTTGATTTTAATACGACTGGTACTTAGTGATGCGAGTGGGCACCCAACTGTACGGTTAGAATGATGGTAGTATCGTTATTTTAGGTGCCTTCAATACGGTTCCAGTGATGGTTTTGCAAGTTTATCGCGGACGCACCTTGTATATTTCTATAAGCTAAATTATGGCACTAAACATTATATATAATCGTCAACGGATAGGAAATTATAATGCCCAATTTAAAATATATAAGTGCACCTAGTAAATGGCCTCGGTGGCGCAGCGGTATCTGTATGCGACTGCCGTCCCCGAGGTCCCAGGTTGGATTCCCGTCCGGCCAGCATGGTATAAGTATGTAGATGAGTATGAGATAAGTATGAGATGAGATGATGATGAGTAAACTAATGAAGTTTTTACTAAACTGAAGTTATTCCTAACAAAACAGAGCAGACGCGCCATCACATCTCTCCCACCTGTTACACTCGACCCGCTTGTTAGGGCCACTCTCTCTGTGGTTGGTGAGGATGACGTCCAAAAGTCTCTCCTAGCCATTACTTCTTCTGCTGTTGGGAACGATCAGCTATGTTCAAAAATGTTCACTCCTATACTTCCAGCCGTTATCCCTATCCTAACTCATATATTTAATTCCTCCCTATCCTCTGCTGTTTCCCTAGTGCTTGGAAACAAGCTCAAGTTATTCCACTACCTAAATCATCGAACCCGTCTCTTCCATCCCAATTTCGTCCTATATCTCTACTTCCATTCCTATCCAAAGTCCTTGAGCATTTAGTTCATCGGCAGTTGACAAGTCACCTGACACGCAATAATCTCCTTAGCCCCTTTCAATCTGGGTTTAGGCCAGGTCACAGTACTGTGACGGCACTCCTTAAGGTGACCGATGACATACGTTGGGCTATGGAGAATAGGTCTCTCACGGTATTGGTGCTACTGGACTTCAGTAGTGCCTTTAACTCTGTAGATTTGATGTTCTCCTAGGGATCCTTAAGTCGTTGAATTGTTCCTCGGAGGCTGTGGCCTGGTTTAAATCCTATCTTCAGGGCCGCTCGCAGTGTGTTCGCTATAATGACCAACAGTCTGAATGGCGTAATCTTGCTGCGGGTGTACCTCAGGGCGGTGTACTTTCTCCTCTTTTGTTCTCCATCTTCATCAACTCTGCAGTTCGGGTTATTTCTTCCAAATTCCATCTGTACGCAGACGATCTACAGCTTTATAGGCATTTTACTCTTAACGAGTATCGGACTGCCATCGCTGCCATGAATAACGACCTGAGAGCTTATGGGCAAGGTCCTACGGCCTTCACATTAATCCATCCAAGTTTCAGGCTATTGTTATTGGCAGCCGGCAGATGTTGGCAGGGCTGGATACGGGATCTCTGCCAGCTATATTGCTGGACGACATTCCAATCAAGTACTCCGATGCCGCTAAGAATTTGGGAGTTTTCTTTGACGGCAATTTGTCTTGGCTTGGTCATATTAATGAGGTGAGCAAAAAGATTCACTTTACTTTTCACACGTTAAAATGTCTACAGAGTTTCTTGCCTCTGGACACCAAAATTACACTGGCCCAGACGCTTATTCTGCCCATCTTAGACTATGCGGATGCTTGCTGCTTGGATGCTACTGAGGAGCTCTTAAACAAACTTGAGCGGTTGCAAAATTTAGGTATTCGATTTATTTTTAACTTACGTAAGTATGATCATGTCTCAAAATTTCGCAAGGAACTCAAGTGGCTCCCAATCCGCCTTCGTAGGAATACTCGGTTATTATGTCTCCTCTTCAATGTCCTACACAATCCCTCATATCCTTCCTACCTGCGGGAGCGGTTCACTCTGATGCGCGCATCAGATGAACCGTGCCGGCCTCACCTATCCTACCGCCTCAACTGTCCTTCCCATAAAACCGATTTCTTTTCCTACTCTTTTTCTGTTCATGCTGTTCGGCTGTGGAACGCTCTTCCGGACGATATAAGGAACTGCAAAACTGTTTTTGTCTTCAAGAAGAAAGTGAAGGAACACTATCTCGCTTCCCTTCCTTAACTATTTGTATGTTAATGTATGTATGTTTATGATAAGTTAATATGTATGTATTTGTGTATTTGTGTAGTTATAGTGTATGTAAGTTTATTAACCTTAAGTTTACAACCGTACCAACCTGCACACACACCACCAACTGATTGAACTCACTTCTCCTGTCCTAGGCCCATTGGAAGAGATCTCTTTAGAGATAATTGGAGCCTTTGTATACATGTTTAAAATGTCTCTATTCACAATATTGTTTATACTGTGTGTACATAAATGAATAAATAAAAAAATAAATAAACACAGTTGAATTTTGATGGAAATATATAAAAAAATATTTCCTCACACATTACACCACATTAAATATTTTCTCATAACATTATCTTAGACTTAATGGAAAAAAATAATGGCTTTTATAAAGAAAACATTATTTTATCTTAACTTTATAGTACAATTTTCAGTTCCACTGCGCAAAATTTCACTTGAGAAATTCAATCTTTTCAGAGCTATGTCAGGTGGAGGGGAGGTGCACCACTTGAGATCAGCTTGGATAGCTTTAACCGCTTGATGGATCTTTTAGACTTTAACGATACTTATATTATTACCAGTAGTTCTGCGAACAGTAGACATCGCGTTATTTTCGGGTCCCTTACATCCTTTTGGGACGTGGTCTTTCCATGCGCACCAATAGAGGTATCAGCAAAAAAGAAAATGAGAAATGATCATTTTCTCCGCATTTCTTCCCCATTTCAAATGGGGAACACTGACAACACATCCAATTCGCCAGTTGAAACATATCCCACTCGTCCTAGCGAACACGAAAACATCCCCTTATTTGAACAAGCAAAAAAAAAAACATCGTATTATGAGATGAGAAATGATAATTTTCTACGCATCTTCCCCCCATTTCTCCCCATTTTCCCCCAATCAAATCAATCGAAAAATCCCTTCAACAAGAGTTGCGCCTTGCAACAAAGAACACTTGTGCCAAATTTCATGAAAATCGCCTGCAAAATGCGGCCTGTAGACCAGTACTGATACACATACATACATACAGACAAACAACGCCAAATCGGCCAGTCCTCGAGTTGAAACTGAGACGCTTCGCTCGCTCGGTCAATTATTTCAGTATTGATTTAATATTTTTATCATTATTTAAAAAGCAACAAATTCAATATAAAAAAACCAGCTAAGTGCGAGTCTGACTCGCGCACGATGGGTTCCGTAGGTACCATTATTTTATAAAATTGCATAAACAATCACGTTCGTTGTAAATATCAACGGTCTTACTATTGCAGTTCATGAGATACAGCCTGGGGACAGACGGATGGATGGACAGTCAATTCAATTCAAATTCTTTAGTTTCAGGTCATAAACCCATAAAACAATCCAATACAATTAATATGAAAAAAAAACGCAGTCATTAATAATATTCTTGGTACAAAACTTAAGCTTAAAACTTAAGCTTTAATTATCGGATTCCGTTTTACCTTTTGGGAACGAAACCCTATAAAAACCGACCAAGTGCAAGTCGGACTCGCGCACAAAGGGTTCCGTACCAAAACGGCAAAAAAACCAGATTTGTTGTATGAGAGCCCCCTTAAATATTTATTCTGTTATTTACTATTGTTTGTTATAGAGGCACCAGAAATACATCATCTCAGAAAATTTAAATTTTCTTACTATCACGGTTCACGAGATATAGTATGGAGACAGACGGACGGACGGACAGCGAAGTCTCAGTAATAGGGTTCCCGTATTACCCTTCGGGTACGGAACCTTAACTAGGTATGCAATGCAGTGCCATACAGAAAAAAACATTCATCAGTCAGCCATGTTCCACGTTAATACCCGTAAAATAATACGCAGATTATGAAACGCGATAGTTTAGAAGTTAAAATGTTCTCTAATATTGGCGATATACCTATACAACAAAATTAAGTTTACTTAGAGATACTGTAGAAGCAATGAATGAGTTGTTAAAATACAAATAACAATTTTTCTAATTCGTAAATTTCCATTTAATAAATTAATTTACAATAACACTTAGTCTTGGTTTAGTGGTAATAAGCTGAGGTCAGTGGGACAGCCTTAACGTGCACTGGAGAGGCGGTAGGTGCAGTGTTGTGAACAACTGCGTTGAATCCATGGTTCGCACGGAACCATCGGCTTCATGGAATGAGTACGATCCCCTTACAACATCACCATCACGTATTTCCTGCTGGGACTTGTTGTCGCCGGTATGACCGTCGGCTACGAGTAGTTGTATTCGTATTTGGGATGAGCGTCGAAGTCGTCGCTGTGGGCGACGACGGCGGGGGCAGCGTGGTACGCAACGGAAGCTGGGGCAGCGTGATAGGCGACAGGAGTGGGGGCAGTACGGTAGGCTACAACGGCTGGGGCAGCTTGATATGTGACTGCAGCTGGGGCTGCGTGGTAGGCGACAGCACTTGGACCAGCGATGGTTAGGTGTTTAGCTGGCTGGTCGTGGCGCACAATGTTTTGAGATGAAACAGCGGCAACTGAAGAGTAGTGCGCAGGGCAGCCTGGTACGCCACAGGGGCAGCTTACTTACCATTACTTTGTCATGGATTTTCGCCAGGTAACGCCTGTTTCCATCCAATATTTGTCATAATATTTTTATAGGTGAAAGTATGTGTATGTTTGAATGCTTGTTACTGAGTCACGTTACCAAAAATGTTGGGAATATATAATAATATTATGTCCTTTATAAATCTAACCATTGCCAGCGATACGCCCAAAAGTAGAAATTTAGTTTTCAATACAAATCAATCAAACCCAAACACAACGTAACTGCTGTAAATCGTTGATGAGTTCCCTCTACTGGCTTTCCGCTCCCTCATCAGATCGACTCCAAACTTTTATTAAATGGTAGTTCTTTATAATACCTAATGATAGAAATAACAAACGCACTAGTCGCCCTTACAATTTTTGAAGGTTCCCCTCGATTTGTCCGTGATCGGATGATCATTTAGATCCTGGCTTCCTTATAATGGGACCACCTTGGATATATCTCCTTTCCAACAAAAAAAGTATTGAAATCGGTTCAAAAACGACAAAGTTATCGCGAACAAACATAAAAAAAATATACGGTCGAATTGAGAAATCTCTTTTATCAGTAGTTTAAAAAGAGTGGAAATGTCGCAAAACATGAATATGTTTTTTGTAATGAAATTGAATAAATACCAGGGCGATTTGTTTTTCATTATTTTTCAACAGTTTAATTAATACTAATAGTACTTTTACTAACCCGTATGTATTTGATTGAAATAAAGGTAGATGACGTGTACCTTTTTTTTAAATTCTGCGGCCAAGACCGTGGCCGCTCTCACATCTGTTGCCGGGCGTCTCTGGCAGAAGGTATTTTCAGTGGCGCCCGGCGAAATCCACCAAAGTAGTACACACAGGCATAATCTACGCCCCCAGAAGATTTATGTATATCAGAGCCATGTTAGTATAGAGAGACGTGGCGCACCACTTGTTGTCAACTTGGTTAGCTCTAATCGCTGATGGTATTCTATGCAAATAGAGATATTTATATTATTATTGTTTCAGTATTTATTTAATTTCTTGGTATATAAATTTTTAATATTTAAACGGGTATAAAATCTGTATAAATAAAAATGAATTGCCCTTAGTTTGTCTCGCTAAAACTCTTAAATGGATGGACCAATATGGCTAATTTTGAACTTGAAATTCTCTGCGCCGTCACAGCTAGTACCTATACATTTTTTTTATATTTGTTAGCGGAGCTGGACTTAAACTACTGTTGGAAGAGAGATTGGCTGAGAGACCTCCTAACAATACGTGCCAAAAGAATAGTCTTCTGAATATGATGAGAATTTATAGTGTATAGGTATATGCATAGGTAATACTATGGCATGTTTCGCGTTAATTACCCGTAAAATAATACACAGAATATGAAATCCCATAGTTGAAAAGTTTAAATATGACGAGCAAAATCTTTATATATTATTTTTTTTTTCAGTTCCGCGACCAAGGCCGCAGCCGCTCCAACGTCCGTTGCCGGGCGTCTCTGGTTACAAGCAGAACGTATTTCCAGTGGCGCCCGGCAGACTTAGACCACCTCTGTGGTCTCTGCGGGGGTTGGGTCGGGATGAGAATCCCGCGTCGTTGGGGAAGGGTTTTATCCCGCGTCAGTGAGTGAATCTGGTTGCGTGCTATGGGGCAAAGGCCCCGCAGCACGCAACCCTTCTAGCCTGCTTCTGTAAGGACGACGGGTGACGATCCCGCCGTCCTCAGGCCCCGATCATGGAGGTCGATGGTCTTGGGCGTAGATGAGTCTGCGGCGCCCTCGCCGCTGACTACGGAACTCGGCGGGGAGGGCACGCTCCGTCTCCCTCTCGGCCGCCTCCTTCGCGAGCACGACTTGCTCGCAGAAGGACACGGCCGCGTTCCACCTACTCCCGCTAGAGCATGGCTTGAAGCATGGTCTCCAGCGAGAGGGTATCCACGCCCAGACCCACTACGAGGTCCCGGCACTGACTCGCCCACGCTGAGCACTCCACCAACGTGTGGAGTGCGGTGTCGTCGACGGAAACCTCGCAGTGTTGACACCGGGGTGTGACCTCACGATGGATGCGAAACAGATAGCTACCGAAGCATCCATGCCCGGTAACGATCTGCATCGCACGATACGTGAGGTCACCATGCTGCCTCTGCAGCCAATCGTCCATGATCGGTCTCACCGCCGCGATGATGGTGGCACCCCACTTGGGTTGCTCAAGTCGCACCCTCCATGACTCCATGAGATCCTGTCGGAGTTGGGACCGCCGGTCATCGATTTCTCGAGACGCAGGCCTGTGGTCCCGCTCCAGCGCCTCCTTGCGCCATTGGAACAATGACGCAAGGGCTCTCGCTTCCGGGTCCCATGGAGGGGTCCCGGCTAGGAGACAAGCAGCCTCTCCGGAGATCGTGCGGTAGCCCCTTATTGTTTTGACGGCCAAGGGCCTCAACGGTCTGTTAAGGAGCGTTGAGTTGTTGGCCGTCAACCGCGCCGTCCATACGGGAGCCCCGTTTAGGGCCATACTCCGCACGATCCCCAGGTACAGTCTCCTGCAGGAAGCGTTGGGTCCCTTTAGGTTGGGCATCAGTCGCGGAAGCGCGACCGATGTCTGTGTCACCTTGGGGACCAAACTTCGGAAATGTGGTCCGAAGTTCCATCGGCTATCAAGTACGATCCCTAGATACTTCATCGAGGGCTTGATGCCGATGCTAACGCCTCCCACATTTATGCTGGAACCTTCAGGTGGACAGTTCCGAGGTCTGTGAAAACACAGAACCTCGGACTTGTGCAAGGCCACTGATGCCCAACCTAAAGGGACCCAACGCTTCCTGCAGGAGACTGTACCTGGGGATCGTGCGGAGTATGGCCCTAAACGGGGCTCCCGTATGGACGGCGCGGTTGACGGCCAACAACTCAACGCTCCTTAACAGACCGTTGAGGCCCTTGGCCGTCAAAACAATAAGGGGCTACCGCACGATCTCCGGAGAGGCTGCTTGTCTCCTAGCCGGGACCCCTCCATGGGACCCGGAAGCGAGAGCCCTTGCGTCATTGTTCCAATGGCGCAAGGAGGCGCTGGAGCGGGACCACAGGCCTGCGTCTCGAGAAATCGATGACCGGCGGTCCCAACTCCGACAGGATCTCATGGAGTCATGGAGGGTGCGACTTGAGCAACCCAAGTGGGGTGCCACCATCATCGCGGCGGTGAGACCGATCATGGACGATTGGCTGCAGAGGCAGCATGGTGACCTCACGTATCGTGCGATGCAGATCGTTACCGGGCATGGATGCTTCGGTAGCTATCTGTTTCGCATCCATCGTGAGGTCACACCCCGGTGTCAACACTGCGAGGTTTCCGTCGACGACACCGCACTCCACACGTTGGTGGAGTGCTCAGCGTGGGCGAGTCAGTGCCGGGACCTCGTAGTGGGTCTGGGCGTGGATACCCTCTCGCTGGAGACCATGCTTCAAGCCATGCTCTAGCGGGAGTAGGTGGAACGCGGCCGTGTCCTTCTGCGAGCAAGTCGTGCTCGCGAAGGAGGCGGCCGAGAGGGAGACGGAGCGTGCCCTCCCCGCCGAGTTCCGTAGTCAGCGGCGAGGGCGCCGCAGACTCATCTACGCCCAAGACCATCGACCTCCATGATCGGGGCCTGAGGACGGCGGGATCGTCACCCGTCGTCCTTACAGAAGCAGGCTAGAAGGGTTGCGTGCTGCGGGGCCTTTGCCCCATAGCACGCAACCAGATTCACTCACTGACGCGGGATAAAACCCTTCCCCAACGACGCGGGATTCTCATCCCGACCCAACCCCCGCAGAGACCACAGAGGTGGTCTAAGTCTGCCGGGCGCCACTGGAAATACGTTCTGCTTGTAACCAGAGACGCCCGGCAACGGACGTTGGAGCGGCTGCGGCCTTGGTCGCGGAACTGAAAAAAAAAATAATATATAAAGATTTTGCTCGTCATATTTAAACTTTTCAACTATGGGATTTCATATTCTGTGTATTATTTTACGGGTAATTAACGCGAAACATGCCATAGTATTACCTATGCATATACCTATACACTATAAATTCTCATCATATTCAGAAGACTATTCTTTTGGCACGTATTGTTAGGAGGTCTCTCAGCCAATCTCTCTTCCAACAGTAGTTTAAGTCCAGCTCCGCTAACAAATATAAAAAAAATGTATAGGTACTAGCTGTGACGGCGCAGAGAATTTCAAGTTCAAAATTAGCCATATTGGTCCATCCATTTAAGAGTTTTAGCGAGACAAACTAAGGGCAATTCATTTTTATTTATATAGATTTTATACCCGTTTAAATATTAAAAATTTATATACCAAGAAATTAAATAAATACTGAAACAATAATAATATAAATATCTCTATTTGCATAGAATACCATCAGCGATTAGAGCTAACCAAGTTGACAACAAGTGGTGCGCCACGTCTCTCTATACTAACATGGCTCTGATATACATAAATCTTCTGGGGGCGTAGATTATGCCTGTGTGTACTACTTTGGTGGATTTCGCCGGGCGCCACTGAAAATACCTTCTGCCAGAGACGCCCGGCAACAGATGTGAGAGCGGCCACGGTCTTGGCCGCAGAATTTAAAAAAAAGGTACACGTCATCTACCTTTATTTCAATCAAATACATACGGGTTAGTAAAAGTACTATTAGTATTAATTAAACTGTTGAAAAATAATGAAAAACAAATCGCCCTGGTATTTATTCAATTTCATTACAAAAAACATATTCATGTTTTGCGACATTTCCACTCTTTTTAAACTACTGATAAAAGAGATTTCTCAATTCGACCGTATATTTTTTTTATGTTTGTTCGCGATAACTTTGTCGTTTTTGAACCGATTTCAATACTTTTTTTGTTGGAAAGGAGATATATCCAAGGTGGTCCCATTATAAGGAAGCCAGGATCTAAATGATCATCCGATCACGGACAAATCGAGGGGAACCTTCAAAAATTGTAAGGGCGACTAGTGCGTTTGTTATTTCTATCATTAGGTATTATAAAGAACTACCATTTAATAAAAGTTTGGAGTCGATCTGATGAGGGAGCGGAAAGCCAGTAGAGGGAACTCATCAACGATTTACAGCAGTTACGTTGTGTTTGGGTTTGATTGATTTGTATTGAAAACTAAATTTCTACTTTTGGGCGTATCGCTGGCAATGGTTAGATTTATAAAGGACATAATATTATTATATATTCCCAACATTTTTGGTAACGTGACTCAGTAACAAGCATTCAAACATACACATACTTTCACCTATAAAAATATTATGACAAATATTGGATGGAAACAGGCGTTACCTGGCGAAAATCCATGACAAAGTAATGGTAAGTAAGCTGCCCCTGTGGCGTACCAGGCTGCCCTGCGCACTACTCTTCAGTTGCCGCTGTTTCATCTCAAAACATTGTGCGCCACGACCAGCCAGCTAAACACCTAACCATCGCTGGTCCAAGTGCTGTCGCCTACCACGCAGCCCCAGCTGCAGTCACATATCAAGCTGCCCCAGCCGTTGTAGCCTACCGTACTGCCCCCACTCCTGTCGCCTATCACGCTGCCCCAGCTTCCGTTGCGTACCACGCTGCCCCCGCCGTCGTCGCCCACAGCGACGACTTCGACGCTCATCCCAAATACGAATACAACTACTCGTAGCCGACGGTCATACCGGCGACAACAAGTCCCAGCAGGAAATACGTGATGGTGATGTTGTAAGGGGATCGTACTCATTCCATGAAGCCGATGGTTCCGTGCGAACCATGGATTCAACGCAGTTGTTCACAACACTGCACCTACCGCCTCTCCAGTGCACGTTAAGGCTGTCCCACTGACCTCAGCTTATTACCACTAAACCAAGACTAAGTGTTATTGTAAATTAATTTATTAAATGGAAATTTACGAATTAGAAAAATTGTTATTTGTATTTTAACAACTCATTCATTGCTTCTACAGTATCTCTAAGTAAACTTAATTTTGTTGTATAGGTATATCGCCAATATTAGAGAACATTTTAACTTCTAAACTATCGCGTTTCATAATCTGCGTATTATTTTACGGGTATTAACGTGGAACATGGCTGACTGATGAATGTTTTTTTCTGTATGGCACTGCATTGCATACCTAGTTAAGGTTCCGTACCCGAAGGGTAATACGGGAACCCTATTACTGAGACTTCGCTGTCCGTCCGTCCGTCTGTCTCCATACTATATCTCGTGAACCGTGATAGTAAGAAAATTTAAATTTTCTGAGATGATGTATTTCTGGTGCCTCTATAACAAACAATAGTAAATAACAGAATAAATATTTAAGGGGGCTCTCATACAACAAATCTGGTTTTTTTGCCGTTTTGGTACGGAACCCTTTGTGCGCGAGTCCGACTTGCACTTGGTCGGTTTTTATAGGGTTTCGTTCCCAAAAGGTAAAACGGAATCCGATAATTAAAGCTTAAGTTTTAAGCTTAAGTTTTGTACCAAGAATATTATTAATGACTGCGTTTTTTTTTCATATTAATTGTATTGGATTGTTTTATGGGTTTATGACCTGAAACTAAAGAATTTGAATTGAATTGACTGTCCATCCATCCGTCTGTCCCCAGGCTGTATCTCATGAACTGCAATAGTAAGACCGTTGATATTTACAACGAACGTGATTGTTTATGCAATTTTATAAAATAATGGTACCTACGGAACCCATCGTGCGCGAGTCAGACTCGCACTTAGCTGGTTTTTTTATATTGAATTTGTTGCTTTTTAAATAATGATAAAAATATTAAATCAATACTGAAATAATTGACCGAGCGAGCGAAGCGTCTCAGTTTCAACTCGAGGACTGGCCGATTTGGCGTTGTTTGTCTGTATGTATGTATGTGTATCAGTACTGGTCTACAGGCCGCATTTTGCAGGCGATTTTCATGAAATTTGGCACAAGTGTTCTTTGTTGCAAGGCGCAACTCTTGTTGAAGGGATTTTTCGATTGATTTGATTGGGGGAAAATGGGGAGAAATGGGGGGAAGATGCGTAGAAAATTATCATTTCTCATCTCATAATACGATGTTTTTTTTTTTTGCTTGTTCAAATAAGGGGATGTTTTCGTGTTCGCTAGGACGAGTGGGATATGTTTCAACTGGCGAATTGGATGTGTTGTCAGTGTTCCCCATTTTGAAATGGGGAAGAAATGCGGAGAAAATGATCATTTCTCATTTTCTTTTTTGCTGATACCTCTATTGGTGCGCATGGAAAGACCACGTCCCAAAAGGATGTAAGGGACCCGAAAATAACGCGATGTCTACTGTTCGCAGAACTACTGGTAATAATATAAGTATCGTTAAAGTCTAAACGATCCATCAAGCGGTTAAAGCTATCCAAGCTGATCTCAAGTGGTGCACCTCCCCTCCACCTGACATAGCTCTGAAAAGATTGAATTTCTCAAGTGAAATTTTGCGCAGTGGAACTGAAAATTGTACTATAAAGTTAAGATAAAATAATGTTTTCTTTATAAAAGCCATTATTTTTTTCCATTAAGTCTAAGATAATGTTATGAGAAAATATTTAATGTGGTGTAATGTGTGAGGAAATATTTTTTTATATATTTCCATCAAAATTCAACTGTGTTTATTTATTTTTTTTATTTATTCATTTATGTACACACAGTATAAACAATATTGTGAATAGAGACATTTTAAACATGTATACAAAGGCTCCAATTATCTCTAAAGAGATCTCTTCCAATGGGCCTAGGACAGGAGAAGTGAGTTCAATCAGTTGGTGGTGTGTGTGCAGGTTGGTACGGTTGTAAACTTAAGGTTAATAAACTTACATACACTATAACTACACAAATACACAAATACATACATATTAACTTATCATAAACATACATACATTAACATACAAATAGTTAAGGAAGGGAAGCGAGATAGTGTTCCTTCACTTTCTTCTTGAAGACAAAAACAGTTTTGCAGTTCCTTATATCGTCCGGAAGAGCGTTCCACAGCCGAACAGCATGAACAGAAAAAGAGTAGGAAAAGAAATCGGTTTTATGGGAAGGACAGTTGAGGCGGTAGGATAGGTGAGGCCGGCACGGTTCATCTGATGCGCGCATCAGAGTGAACCGCTCCCGCAGGTAGGAAGGATATGAGGGATTGTGTAGGACATTGAAGAGGAGACATAATAACCGAGTATTCCTACGAAGGCGGATTGGGAGCCACTTGAGTTCCTTGCGAAATTTTGAGACATGATCATACTTACGTAAGTTAAAAATAAATCGAATACCTAAATTTTGCAACCGCTCAAGTTTGTTTAAGAGCTCCTCAGTAGCATCCAAGCAGCAAGCATCCGCATAGTCTAAGATGGGCAGAATAAGCGTCTGGGCCAGTGTAATTTTGGTGTCCAGAGGCAAGAAACTCTGTAGACATTTTAACGTGTGAAAAGTAAAGTGAATCTTTTTGCTCACCTCATTAATATGACCAAGCCAAGACAAATTGCCGTCAAAGAAAACTCCCAAATTCTTAGCGGCATCGGAGTACTTGATTGGAATGTCGTCCAGCAATATAGCTGGCAGAGATCCCGTATCCAGCCCTGCCAACATCTGCCGGCTGCCAATAACAATAGCCTGAAACTTGGATGGATTAATGTGAAGGCCGTAGGACCTTGCCCATAAGCTCTCAGGTCGTTATTCATGGCAGCGATGGCAGTCCGATACTCGTTAAGAGTAAAATGCCTATAAAGCTGTAGATCGTCTGCGTACAGATGGAATTTGGAAGAAATAACCCGAACTGCAGAGTTGATGAAGATGGAGAACAAAAGAGGAGAAAGTACACCGCCCTGAGGTACACCCGCAGCAAGATTACGCCATTCAGACTGTTGGTCATTATAGCGAACACACTGCGAGCGGCCCTGAAGATAGGATTTAAACCAGGCCACAGCCTCCGAGGAACAATTCAACGACTTAAGGATCCCTAGGAGAACATCAAAATCTACAGAGTTAAAGGCACTACTGAAGTCCAGTAGCACCAATACCGTGAGAGACCTATTCTCCATAGCCCAACGTATGTCATCGGTCACCTTAAGGAGTGCCGTCACAGTACTGTGACCTGGCCTAAACCCAGATTGAAAGGGGCTAAGGAGATTATTGCGTGTCAGGTGACTTGTCAACTGCCGATGAACTAAATGCTCAAGGACTTTGGATAGGAATGGAAGTATGGATATAGGACGAAATTGGGATGGAAGAGACGGGTTCGATGATTTAGGTAGTGGAATAACTTGAGCTTGTTTCCAAGCACTAGGGAAACAGCAGAGGATAGGGAGGAATTAAATATATGAGTTAGGATAGGGATAACGGCTGGAAGTATAGGAGTGAACATTTTTGAACATAGCTGATCGTTCCCAACAGCAGAAGAAGTAATGGCTAGGAGAGACTTTTGGACGTCATCCTCACCAACCACAGAGAGAGTGGCCCTAACAAGCGGGTCGAGTGTAACAGGTGGGAGAGATGTGATGGCGCGTCTGCTCTGTTTTGTTAGGAATAACTTCAGTTTAGTAAAAACTTCATTAGTTTACTCATCATCATCTCATCTCATACTTATCTCATACTCATCTACATACTTATACCATGCTGGCCGGACGGGAATCCAACCTGGGACCTCGGGGACGGCAGTCGCATACAGATACCGCTGCGCCACCGAGGCCATTTACTAGGTGCACTTATATATTTTAAATTGGGCATTATAATTTCCTATCCGTTGACGATTATATATAATGTTTAGTGCCATAATTTAGCTTATAGAAATATACAAGGTGCGTCCGCGATAAACTTGCAAAACCATCACTGGAACCGTATTGAAGGCACCTAAAATAACGATACTACCATCATTCTAACCGTACAGTTGGGTGCCCACTCGCATCACTAAGTACCAGTCGTATTAAATCAAATCAATAATTTTAGTGGCCTTATTTATGGTGGAATTTTTGAATTTTGAGGTGGTGATAACTTAGGCATTATATTTAAGTATGTTTTGGGATGAATTAGACATCTTTGGCATTCCATGCAACCAGTAGGGTTAGTTAGACTTCTTTGGCATTTCATACAACGAATAAGTTAAGCATATAATGAGGTTACCTGCCTAAATATATAGTAATCTACCAGAACTACAACAAAATTAGAAATTAGAACCCCTTATTGTGTAGCGAAACGAGAGCGTAAAATATGCCTCTGTCTACCCCTTTTGGGGAAAATAAAACGATTGTGTACACGTATTTTTATTAGAAAGACATACGGGTAACTATAAGTAACCTACCTATGTTGTAATTTTACAGCAATATCACCCCGGTTTTCACTCAATTTTATTACTAAAAACATAGGGATTTGTTTTGCCACATTTCCGCTCTTTTCGTTCATAGTAATCGTGAAATATTACAATAGGCCTTTTATTTTATAAAGCTCCTACTAAAATCTTATAACCCTGTGTACAAGTAGGTATGTAAGGTACTCAAAATAAATTCTGAAACCAACCAACAATATAATAATTGCATCATCAAAACTATTACGAATTCGATTTAGAAAACTCATCTTCCTCTTTTAATCGTATCACTGGCAATGATAAGATATCGGAAACAACATTTTCGTTTATGTTTCCGATGACTTAGTAACAAGCATTCAAACATACACTTACTTAATGAATATAGAAATTGACACGAAACAAGAGTCAAGGTAGCCAGGGTCAAGATTTAGTAGATTGACAACTTCCACTACTTACTACAGGCGACCGATTATGTTACAGTTAGTCAGTATAAAATGTAGGCTCGTGATATATGACCTATCATTCAATTGAACACATTTGAGCATTTAACATGTACTCCAAAGTAAGTAAAAGAACACTTAAAATTAACTGATTAACGGCCCAATACTACAACGTCACTCTAATAAGTAGATACTCAAAAGTGACTACTTAGTTAACTTTTAACTGTTAACAAGTTAAATTTCTCATAAAAAAACGTCACTTTATAATATTTGCTTATTTGCGTGACGTTTCAGTATTCGGCCGTAAGTGTGATACGTATCAGTAAACAAAACAATAAATAAAAATTGTGTGGTCGGGGGACCCCCGTCGGGAACAAAGTCCTTTACGCAAATGCAACGCAACCCAACCTAGGTTTGGGTTACTTTTCGGTTAACGGACGACGCTGACTGCAGACCACCGGTTGGGAACCACTGATAAGCGTAACGTGACGATTGCTACTAAATTAACCGGAAGCCACGTTAGAGAACTTCACTAAAAAAATATTTTGTATTTGCAGTTGGTTGCCCTCTGCGCTTTCGTAGCAGTGGCCCAGGCTGGGCTCCTGCCAGCAGCGCCCGTCCATTACTCTTCTGCTGCAGCTGTGTCATCGCAAAGCATAGTACGTCACGATGAGCAACAAAATATCGCTAGAGTCGCGATCGCCGCACCAGTAGCATACCAGGCTGCACCTGTGGCGTACCAAGCTGCCCCTGTGGCGTACCAGGCTGCCCCTGCGCACTACTCTTCAGTTGCCGCTGTTTCATCTCAAAACATTGTGCGCCACGACCAGCCAGCTAAACATCTAACCATCGCTACTCCCAGTGTAGCCTACCACGCAGCCCCAGCTCCTGTCACATATCACGCTGCGCCAGCCGCTGTAGCGTACCGTACTTCCCCAGCTTCCGTTGCGTATCACGCTGCCCCCGCTGTCGTCGCCCACAGCGAAGACTTCGACGCTCATCCCAAATACGAATACAACTACTCTGTCGCTGATGGTCATACCGGTGACAACAAGTCTCAGCAAGAAACACGTGATGGTGATGTTGTAAGGGGATCGTACTCATTCCATGAAGCCGATGGTTCCGTGCGAACAGTTGAGTACTCTGCCGATGACCACAGTGGATTTAACGCAGTTGTTCACAACTCTGCACCCACTGCCTCTCCAGCGCAGGTTAAGGCTGTGCCACTTGCCCCTACTTATTACCACTAAACCAAGACTAAATTGTTTATTGTAAAGTAATTTATTAAATCAAAATATACCTACTAATAAGTAAACAATTTGTTTTTATAAAATACCTCATGCACTGCTTCTGAAGTATCACACGACCATCAAAAGGAATAACTTATATTTTGAATAGTTTAGACTGTATGCCCCAATATTAGAGACCTTCATAGCTTTAAACTATTTCTTATATCTCTCTATTTTAATCAGTTTTGAAAAGCCACAAAAAAGCTTGATGTTAGGCCTGGCCGACCAGCCAGAGCGCATTGCCTACACTGCTGGTCACTGGCACCTGCAGTTCTATGTCTGATTGTCGGGACTGTCGTGATTCGGACTTAATCCGTTTCTCTGCTAATCAAGTCTCAAATGTAATCACTAAAGTGACTAAAGGTAAGTCTCCGGGTCACGACAGTCTCAGCATTGAACATTTGCGATATGCGGGGCCTCACTTGTCGAGGGTGCTGGCCATATTTACTCACTATGTATGTGTCACTCTTACTTACCCTGTGATCTTATGAGGACCATTGTTGTACCAATTATTAAAAATAAGACTGGCGATGTACCCGATAAGGGTAACTATCGTCCTATCTCCTTAGCCACTATTATAGCGAAGGTACTTGACAGTCTGCTTTATGCGCACCTGGACAACTATTTCAAAATACATGATGCTCAATTTGGTTTTCCTAGTGGTCTCAGTACAGAAAGCGCAATACTTGGCCTTAAACACACGGTACAATATTATACGACGCGTCGAAGTCCAGTTTACGCATGTTTCCTGGACCTCTCCCGTGCGTTTGACATGGTCTCATATGAGGTTATGTGGGATAAGCTGCGGGAGAGGGAAGTACCGGCAGAACTGTTTAGTATCTTTCAATTTTGGTATAAAAACCAAATAAATAGCGTGTGATGGGACGATAAATACTCGGCACCATTTCGTTTGGACTGCGGGGTGAGGCAGGGGGGATAACACGGCTGGAGGGGGTCTTGGGCTCTCTGTTTCCGACGAGCGCGGAGGAGCACATCCCTCCGAGCATGGCTCCGTCTCAGACGCCCAATGCGGATAGCAGCGAAAACGACGTACCCGAAGTCAGAGAGGGTGAGTTAGGAGCGGTGGTGCTTCGGCTCAGTCGCCGGAAAACCACCGCCCCTGGACCCGACGGCATTCCGGGCCGTGTATGGGTCCTGGCCCTCGAGGAACTCGGGCCTTGACTGAGGGGGCTCTTCAGCGCATGCCTCGAAAGGGGCCAGTTTCCCAAGGTGTGGAGGACGGGGAAACTGGTCCTGATCCGGAAAGCGGGGCGGCCGGTGGACTCACCGTCCGGTTACCGGCCGATCGTGCTGCTCGGCGAGGTGTGTAAGCTCTTTGAGCGAATTATCGCGGAACGCCTCGTCGAGCATCTCACGCGTGTGGGCCCAGACCTGGCGGAAAACCAGTATGGTTTCCGTCGGGGACGGTCCACCGTGAGCGCGATCATGCGCGTGAAGACCCTGGCGGAGGAAGCAGTCTCGCGGGGCGAGGTGGTGTTGGCGGTGTCTCTTGACATCGCCAACGCCTTTAACACCCTACCCTGGAGTTGCGTTAGGGAGGCACTGGTATATCACAAAGTGCCTCTCTACCTCCGTCGTATTGTCGGGGCATATTTATCCGAGAGGGCTATAACTTACCCTAGCTGGCTCGGGCCAGCTCGGCGAGATGTCTCGTGCGGTGTTCCACAGGGGTCGGTCCTAGGACCTCTCCTGTGGAACATCGGATACGACTGGGTGTTGCGGGGTGCGTTGCCTGAGGGCGTCAGCGTAACTTGTTACCCCGACGATACCCTCGTCACGGCGCGGGGAGCAACGCACCAGGAGGCAACACTCAAGGTCACGTGGCACTGAATAAGTCCGAGGCTCTGTGTTTACACGGACCTCGGCGCGGGCCACCTCCAGGATTTTGGGGAAAATAAAGAAATCACAGGGTGCTAGGTCGGGGCTATGCGCAGGATGGGTGACGAGTTGTACTTTTTCGGAAGCTAAAAATGACTTTGTTTTGTTGGCCTTGTGTGAAGATGCGTTGTCATGATGTAGGAGAACGCGGCTTTTGGGTCGTCTTTCGCGAACTTTTTCTAACACCCTGGGTAAACAAATGGTAGAATACCAGTCGGCATTAACACTCTTCTGATTTTCAAGTGGAATTTTACAGATTGGACCCGTAGCTGAGAAAAAAATCGATCGAATCGAATCGAAAAAATGAGCGATCATTTTTTTACCAACGTTTCTCGACTGCCTTACTTTTGTTGGCTTGTTCTCAATTTCAAACACCCATTTACAAGATTGCTTTTTTTTTCGGGTTCAAAACAATAAATCCACGTTTCGTCTCCTGTGACAATGTCATAAACAGCATTAGAATGTCCGTGGTCGTACTTCAGTAGCATCTGTGAGCACCATTCCACGCGAGCCCACTTCTGAACCGCTGTCAGTTCATGAGGGATCCAACGACAATAAAGTTTCCGAATTTTCAATTCTTCGTGTAAAATTTTCTGGATTTGACTCATACCAATCCCCAATAGTCCTCGAATTGTCTCATAGGTAATCTGCGGGTTTTCTTCAATTAACCGCTTAACAGTAGCCACATTATTTTCGTTGACGAAATTCGTCATGTAAAGAAACTCGACCTCTCTCAAATTCAGCAAACCATCACCTCACGGTGCTCAAACAAGGTGCTTCTCTCCCAAAAGCAGTTTGAAGACGAGCGGCACAGTCTTGCGGAGAGAGAGAACTTTTAAAATCATAAAAAATCATCGCTCCTAAATCTTTTAATTCCATTTTCGTTGCATACGTAGAACTTTGATGTGTGATAAAAAACAAGTGACAAATGATTTCCCGCCAATTGTTTTTTTTATTACTAAGAAGGTTGCAACGTTTAAAATATATAACATTCGAAATTCAAATAGTTCCGATTAGCTAGAAGTGCAAAACTTTTAGTGTGCCCCATGTATAATGACTATTTTATGCAAAGCACTTACTTCACTTATTGTTTCTCCGAGCTGATTGAGATTACTTTATTTACGTATTTAATATATAAAATTAATCGACGCTATTGTTTCGTCAGATGTGGTTTTACGAGGTGTCTAAGTTGTGAATATGTCGTCTCGATGGTGCGTTCTCGTTTTTAAATAACACCTGTGGTATGGGGTGCGGAGGCCAGAGGTACCCTGCCAGTTAACAACTAGTGTTGTCCGTCGGTTTACGACCCATCCTCGCTTCCCATTGGCTGACGGGCAAAATTGTGTTATCTCATGCACGTTGAGTCATTCATTGTTTGGCCGGTTTAATAACATAACATAACATAGCATCACGCCTTTTTCCCCGGGGGTAGGCAGAGGTGTGCACCACACCCACATCTCGCCAGCTATGTTAGGTCCCATGTAATAGGGGGCGAGCCTATTGCCATTTACCGGGCACAAGTTCCAGACTCTGGGATAATTATCTGGATACAATTCTAAAGAGAATTATATATTATCCACCAGACCCGGGAATCGAACCCGAGACCTCGAGTGTGGCAGTCCGTACATAGTACCATTGTGCCACCGAGGTAGTCATTGCCGGTTTAATGGGTTTCTAGAACTTACTAAATAGTGAGGAGACACTGCGTTCACAATCGAAGGTATCATGTTACGATGTACTGTACTGTCGGTCGTACAATGTAAGAAATGTCACTGACAGTATACTTTGGTGTAAGCAGGCCCCGGCCATAGTCAATCGAGACCGCATTGTTCGATATTTGTCTCTGGAAGCAACCGCCATTTCGGGTGCAGATCTCACAATGGACTGTCTAGGTGGCGCACAAACTACTTATGAATGAATAAGGATTAAGAAATAATAGAGTAGTCTTCAATGCAATAAGTTGCTGTCTTCCTATGTTTATTTTTTTAGAAATAAATAATAACTTAAGTCTAAGCATCAGTTTAGTGGTCATAATAAGCAGAATCGATTGATTCAGCCTTAATAACCACAGGAGCGGCGGTGGGCGCAGTGTTGTGAACAATTGCATTGAAACCGCTGTGGGGATCGGCAGAGTATACAACAGTTCGCACAGAACCATCAGCTTCATGGAAGGAGTACGATCCCTTCACAACATCACCATCACGGGATTCCTGTTGGGACTTGTTGTCACCAGTGTGACCGTCGGCTACAGAGTAGCTGTAATCATATTTGGGATTAACGTCAAAATAGTCTACACTGTGGGAGATGATTGCAGGGGCTGCCTGGTATTCTGCAGCAGGTGAGGCAGCGTGGTAGTCTACATTGGCTGGGGCACCGTAGTAGTCTTCAGCGGATGGGGCATTGTGGTAGTCTTCAGCGGCTGGAGCAGCGTGATACTCGACAGCAGCAGGAGCGGCTTGGTAGGCGTTAGCACTGGGGGCAACTGCGATGGTTATTTGTTTAGTTGGCTGATCGTGGCGCACGAAGTTTTGAGAGGAAACAGCGCCACCTGAAGAATAATGTGCTGGGGCAGACTGGTAAGCCGCAGGGGCTGCCTGGTACGCTACAGGAGCAGCGTGGTACGCAGCTGGTGCGGAGATGGCGACTTTAGCGAAGTTTTGTTGCTCATCGTGGCGGATTATACTTTGAGATGAAGTGGTTTTAGCAGGTGAGTAATGGGTGGACCCTGCTAGTATACCAGCCTGAGCCACCGCCAAGAACGCGCAGAGAGTTACCACCTAAAAATAATGGGGTATAATAAGAGGTTGGTTTTACAATATTACTAATACTTAATCATGTTGTATATTCATAATTATGTTAATGTTTAGTGCTAGTTTAATAGTGGTCTTTGCTTATCACAATGAAAATTGCCGTTATTTTGTTTGTATGTTTGTTTTGAAATTAGCATTAAACATAGTTTATATAATTTTACTTACTTTAGAGTACATGATTGTTATACTAAGATGTGCAATTGAATGATATAGAATAATTTATGGGACCATTTTTATACTGACAAACTATAATACAACAATAAGCTGATTGTAATAAATAGGCAGTGGAGGTTGAAAATTGAGTTACTTGTGACCTTGGTTACTTCGTATCAAATGAGTAAATTCTACTATATTAATTATGAATGACCAAATACTACTTCATTCATTAGAAATGGATTTATTATCATAGTAGCTGGTGGGCGCTGCTTTGCTTATATTATTAATTTGAAATTAAATTACGTAGCTCTCTCAGACAAGTATGCTGTGGAAAAAACAGGTCTAACATTGACACAAAATCGACTTTAAATTACCGGAATGGGACTGAAATGGGCATCTAATATAACCCATTTTTGCAATCTATATTCTATATCTCTATATATAAAAATGAATCCCTATATCCCTTGGTCACTCCATCACGCTTGTACGTTATGTTCGTTATTATGTTATGTTCGTTATTATCAGGAGAAGGCTCTTACGGAAGAAATAAAAAAGTTGTGCGGAACATTTAAATAATAAATAAATAAATAATTGTCGAAATGAGACCATTCGAGACGAGAACATTCGAGAACTAGAAGCTTTCAATTAAAATAAAAACAAAATCGGTTCAACCGGGTCAACCGATTTTGTGAAAGATATGAAACATAAAAAAAAACAGTCAAATTGAAAAACTCTTTCTTTTATTGAAGTCATTTAAAAACCCTAAGCGACCGAGATATTTAACTAACATTTAGGAAAAGGTTATTTTTGGAAATACTTTTTTTATAAGTAGATCTAATCGTGTTTGTTGCGGAACAAAAATCGTTTACGCAACGGAAATTCTAAAATAAAATACCTGAAATATATTGAGTAGATCTAAAGAGTTTTTATTGATTTACCCCACTTTTGCAACATTTTCAAAAGCCAAAATGCTCTAACTCTTAAAACGTTTTTCTTTTCAGTTTAATCAATAACTAGTTCTTCAGGTTCGTCACTTCAATTAAATGAATCGACAAACTTTTGAGCTTTACACTTGTCTGTCTGGTCGTCTAGATTCCGTAGCTTATATTAGCTTAATTTGGGCTTGATGATGTTGTGTGAGAATGTCCAAATATATTTTATTTATTTATTTTATCTCTCAATAGTGGATGTAGGGAATTTAGGGAAATTCGTGTTATTTTCGGTCACATTGGTCGAAATTTATTAATTTAAATACACCTCTATAAAACAAAAGAGTAATCTAAATTACTATGAACACATAAAAAACCGGCCAAGTGCGTGTCGGGCCACGCATAATATAGGGTTCCGTAGTTACCCATTATAATGCTCTATAACTCCTAAACTAACAAAAATATCTGGTCCGTTATAGTTTTCCTTCAAAGTTCATCATATGGACTACCATCATGATTTTTTTCAGATTCTTCAAACTAGCCGTTTAGATTTCAGACGGGAGACGGTCTGTTTTAAAAAAAAATGCGCTTCAAGGTTGAATATCTTGCAAACGGACACCTAAATCAAAAATTGTCTTAGCAACCTCCCAATGTCTTAAAAATATCTATTTAATGATATCCCACACGATGTGGTTGACGCGAGAAAAAAAACATCCCCACTTTACTTATAGGGGAGATACCCCAAAAAAAATTATTTTTTATAGTTCTCATAATCGTTGAAAAATGTCATCTTTCTAGCACTAACCGTTTGGGACGGACGGACGAACGGACATGACGAAACTATACGGGTTCCGAGACTTTTACTACGGAACCCTAAAAAGCAATCAATATTTCATCCGAATCGTTCATTTGTATGAGCGTGAACTATTGGAACTCGTATTTCAACGCTTACAAAATATTATTCGTAGCAATCTTGAGCACAATATGATTAATTCCAAAGCTTTCATTATGTACCTTAATTATTTAGATAAGGTTACAAGACCTACGTCTGTTTAATAACCTCCGCGACCCACACTCTAGAGCATGTTTCAATATAGTATAAAAACTAAACCTGTGACTATATTTTTATCATTCAGTGTTTGATGAACCAAACTAAACATTCAAAGCAAAATGTTATCTAAGGTAAAATTATATACCTATTAAATTATATTATTATGTATAATTTGTTTAGCCAATAAGCTATCCCCCAACAAGTTTGTCAACGTGAAGAGAGGAGATTATACGAACCTTGAGAACTCTTCACTAAGTTTATGACTACTAAAATTGCTTAGCAAAAAGGTGCCTTGTAAATTTTACTACAATAATTTGTATTTTCTTCCAGATCATCTCTCTGTGTGGATTAGTAGCAGTATGCCAAGCGGGCTTATTGACTGCGCCCGCAAAGTATTCGGATGCAGGAGCAGTCTCTTCACAAAACATCTTCCGTCACGACCAGCCTTCCAAAATAATAACCTATGAGTCTTCTCCAGCCATTGTTTATCATTCCGCCCCTGCTCCAGAAGCCCATTACACTGTTAAAGCCGAGCCTTACGATGCCCATCCTAGATACGACTATTCATACTCTGTAGCTGATGATCACACAGGTGACCATAAGTCTCAACAGGAGTCACGTGATGGTGATGCAGTCAAGGGATCCTACTCGTTCCACGAAGCTGATGGTTCCGTTAGAACCGTAATTTACAAAGCTGATGACCACAGCGGATTCAACGCAATAGTACATAACACTGCACCTACTCCGGCCCCAGTACAAATTAAGACTGTAGCTTACGTGGCTGCTCCAGCAAAATATTATCATTAGAAAATTTTAACTATCTTCTTAAAAATCCCAATGTGTGTGCAAAAAAGGTGGGTTATTTATTCAAATGCAAACAATTAATAAAAAAGTTTTATTATCTTTTTGTACCTTTCTTTCTTATTGAAATACTTAACATTTTTGTATCAGGTATAACTCTCTTTCGCTTTTTAGTATTACTTAGTATTGAAAATGTGATCTATGCAAAAATTAAACAAAAATATTCTATAATTAGGAGTAATTTATTTAGTGGGAAAATTTAAAATACATAAAAATGAAAATAATTAAATAATAATCTTAAAAACTTAACACAAATAATTACAAAAGAGTCTTAATTACACTTACACAACACTTTCAACTCGACTGAGAAGTTGCGGTAAAGGGAGAAGAGATAAGAGCGTATTGTAATTGGTTGCAAAATTATTGAAATTAAATATTGTAATATTCATAATGGCAGTATTCAATACGACATACTCACTAGACAGGAGACAAAGCAAAAGTTGTCCATTGCCATTCAGCGGGGCAATACGCTGCCCGCATCATGGGAATGACGCGGGAGGAGTATGGTGTTTGTAACACCAATGACTCTGAATAATTAATTATTTATTATGGTACATATGAGCCTCGGTGGGGCAGTGGTTATGTGTATACTTCTGTAACTACCATCATGAAATCCCGGGTCGAATCAAATATTTGTGCTATCTTACATGGAGTTTGGGTATTTTCTATGTATATTTAGTATGTATTTAGAAATTTATAAGTATGTTTATCCGTGCTTTGGAGAGCACGTTAAGCCGCCAGTCCCAGTTGTCATACGCACATCTATGGCAGTCGCTCTACGGAAAATATTGAAGTTCAGCCGCACCGCAGTTAGACTGGAAAGCCGACCCCAACTAGGTTGGGGACTGCTATTAATTTAATAATAACGTTAGGTAAATAACGGTAAAGGTGGAATTGAATGATAAATCAAGAAAAAAACTAAATTCATAATGAAACGTGAGAACATAAAGTTATCGTATGTTTATTTAACAATACTTATACTAATACTTATACCAACAAAAAAACAGAACTGTAAATCTACATTACAATGAAAACTAATTAACAACGAATAAGTATCGCCATCCATGCTGGCCTGGGAGCGACGGAAAAACTTAGAATGGTCCAGCCCTTACACAACCCGGGGTGTCGTAGAAGTCGACTGAGGGAGATGGCCCGGTGCACAATAAGCAGCACTGCAGGCGGGGGACAACCCGTCCACAATAGCATTCCCAAGAAGGGTTGACGTCAGACAGGCGGCCGGTTGTAAAAAAAAACCATAGCCAAAACCAATTTTGCAACATGATGAGCGATAATAGAGAGCGAAATAGGGCTAGGGCGTACCCCACAGGCGACGCGCAGGGACAGCACCCGGTACCTGTGGGAAATGGACAAGGGTTGTCGCATCGGGGGTGGATGCGACGTAAGACGCAAGCCCATCTCGAAAGAGAAGTAAGACTGAGGTATGCAAGTTGGAATGTTGGCTCTATGACTGGGAAAGGAAGAGAGTTGGCCGATGTGTTTAAGAGAAGAAGAATAAATGTGGCATGTTTGCAGAAGACTAAGTGGAAGGGTGCAAGTGCTAGAGAGATTGGTGAAGAATATAAGTTATATTACATTGGGAGTGATGGAAAAAGGAATGGAGTTGGTGTAGTACTGGATGGTAACTTGAAAGAATGCGTGACGGATGTGAAAAGAGTAAACGACAGGATAATAGTTGTGAAAGTAGTATGGGAGAGTATGGTGCTAAATGTGATCAGCGTGTATGTACCACAGAGCGGGTGTGATGACAGAGAGAAAGACAATTTTTGGGAGGAATTTGATAAAGTCATGATTAGTATACCAGAAAGTGAAGAAATATGTATAGGAGGAGATTTTAATGGACATGTAGGAAGAGTGAATGAGGATTATGAAAGAGTGCATGGAGGATGGGGATACGGAACCCGTAACAGTGACGGTGAAACACTACTGCAGGTTGCTTCCTCCCTTAACCTGGCCATAGTGAACACGTGGTTTCGTAAACAGTACTCACACCTAATCACCTATAAAAGAGGTGTTTATTTGACACAGATTGACCATTTCCTAATCCGGGGGAGTCGGTTGGTCTGTGTCAAGGACTGCAAGGTGCTGTCGGGAGAAGGGGTAGTGAAGCAACATAAGCTATTAATCATGGACTAAAAGACCAAAGTAGTCTCACAAAAAGGCAAAAAACGCCCCCGTCCTCGAATTAAGTGGTGGTTGATAGAGAAGAAAGAATATATAAGTAAGTTTAAAGAACGAGTGGTGAATAAAATCATAGAAATGAGAGATATGGTGGATAAATCAGTGAATGAATGTTGGAATGAAATGGCGAGTTGCATCAGGAAAGTAGCAAAATAAGTGTTTGGAGAAACGAAAGGTAAAAGTGTACTTGATAAGTATACATGGTGGTGGAACAGAGAAGTACAAAAGGTAATTAAAGAAAAAAATAATGCTTTTAAGGAATGGCAGAAAGAAAAAGGGAATGGAAGTGAAAAAGAAGAAAAAACGGAGAAGTAGCAATAGCTAAATCTCAGGCCCAAGAGCAACTATACAATGATCTTGATGCAACTAAGGGCCAAAAAGAAATCTACCGCTTAGCGAAAGACAGAGATGATAGAACGAAGGACGTAAGACATATAAGATGTATAAAAGATTAAAAGGGTAAGATTTTAATAATAGAAGATGAAGTAAGAAATCGATGGAAGGTGTATTTCGAAAAACTTATGAATGAAGAGAATGCATGGAGTGGAAATTTAGAAGAGAGACGAGTGAATGTAGGTTTAGTGAAGGAGATTGATAGAGATGAAATAAGAAAAGCGGTACGAAATATGAAGAATGGGAAAGCCGTAGGGCCCGACGGTATTCCAGTGGAAGCGTGGAAGATATTGGAAGAAGATGGATATGCGTGGCTGACCTTATTCTTCAATAAGTTATTGTATGAAGTGACGATCTCCGATGAATGGTGCAATAGTTCTCTAGTGCCCACTTTTAAAAATAAGGGTGATGTGCAAGACTGCGGCAACTATCGAGAAATTAAGCTCATGTCACACAGTATGAAAATTTGGGAGAAACTGATAGAGAAACGAGTGCGAGAGGAAAGCGAGATTACCCAAAACCAGTTCGGGTTTATGCCATTATGGTCGCGGGACTACAGACGCCATATTTGCACTACGCCAGCTGTTTGAAAAATATAGGCGTGCACATAAAAACTTGCACATGGTGTTTGTAGATCTCGAGAAGGCATACGACCGGGTACCTAGAACGGTTTTGTGGTGGGTCTTGAAAGAGAATGGTGTGCCTGGGAAGTATATAGAGATAATCTGTGCGATGTATTGTCGATTGTAAACCTACGTACGAACCGCTGCTGGCAACACCGACGAGTTCAGTGTGGCGGTAGGCTTGCATCAGGGTTCGGCGCTAAGCCCATATCTCTTCCTGTTGATAATGGATGCTTTGACATCGGAGATACAGGAAGAGACCCCATGGTGTATGCTATTTGCCGATGACATTGTGCTCGTCGGTGAAGACGGGCCTGAGGTACAGAGTAGATTGGAAAAATGGCAGTGTAAACTGGAGAGTGTAGGCTTGAAAATTAGTAGAACCGAAACTGAGTACATGTTTTCTGATTTCGGCGGTCTCTCCAGATCTACACCCATGGTGTTAGACGGCGCACCAATACCAGTTTGCTCCAGTTTCCGGTACCTCGGCTCTCTTATCCAGGATGATGGGGAAATCGATCGTACAGTGAAGCACAGAATTGACGCAGGTTGGATGAAATGGCGGCAGGTCAAAGCCACTATATGCGATCCCCAATTTCCTCCGAAACTTATGGGGAAAATTTACAAGACTGTCGTCAGACCTGCCGTCCTGTATGGACTTTTTTTTGGCCGTAAAAGCGACGGATGAAAGACAATTGCATGTAGCGGAAATGCGAATGTTAAGATGGATGTGTGGTGTGACAAGAATGGATAGGGTAAGGAACGAGTATATTAGAGGAAGTTTTAAAGTTGCACCAGTGAATGAAAAATTGAGAAGTGAGCGGCTGTCATGGTATGTACATGTTATGAGAAGAGAGGAAAGCAATGTCCTTAGAAAGGTGCAAAGTATGACTGTCGAGGGTTTAAGGAGTAGAGGTAGGCCAAAGAAAAGATGGATGGAATGTGTGAAAGAGGATATGACAAGGAGAGGAGTGACTGAAGAGATGACGTCTGACAGAGATGTGTGGAGGAGAAAGACTTGTTGCGCCGACCCCAAATAATTGGGATAAGGGCAGGTAGATGATGAAGTATCGCCATCCAACGTGGCAACAAAGTCCAGTTCCCAAAGTTCCCAGAATGCTATTTTGGGAACTTTTCCAGTCTGCAATGACGCGGAGGCTTTTTCAAACGATATTTTGTTGTGTAAATATTTTTAGTACATAATTATGTAGGTATATTGTAATTCTTATTAAATACATTTAACAACCATATTAATATTTTTATCCTTAGTACCCGTAGTTACAAATACGTCCTAACGGCGAACCACGAAAAAATGTACCGTCAAATCCTTATCCATCAAGATCAACAATGCCAATGCCAAACAATGAAATTCGTCCTCAAATTTTTATCTGTTTTTGTTAATAACTTTGTAATGTTTAATTCACGACAAAAAGGTGTAGGAGAAAGTTGTAGAGAATTTAATTTGCTACAAAAATGTGGTCGCAATTGTTTTGTGCGATGAATAGTTTGCCCGATAGAGTGCGATAACTATTTGCAACTCTTTTTCAAGATGGTGGAAACCCCATAAACTTGGATTTAGCTTTACACTACCCCCCATTTGATATCTAAAACATAAAATAGAGTCCTCTGACTTTTGCACACTGAGCCCCAAAAAATGTAACTTTTAAATGGACTAATACTTAGATGAGTCCTTTTACCAAAATACATGACATATTTTTTTTTATTTTATTTTTATTTGAACAAATTTTGCTTGGTTCGGCATAGACAAATGTAGAAGTGTTGGCATATCAGCTTGGACGTGGTCCACACCCATAGAGTATACAGCAGAGTAACCTCCTTTCTGAGAGTCTGGTCCTAAGTTATACGTTCTTGCTACATTTAGATGTAATATTCGTTTTTTGCCATACAATCGCAAGGCATCGCCCAAAACAGACTTATTGTCAGTTCTGAAAGAAAAATTGTCATAAATTGTCAAAAACATTTCACATGCACACAAGAATGACGATAGAGGCGTTTACTACGCCTTCATAGTTATCTTTGTCATTTTAGAAAAATGTCTAATTGCGTCTGATTTAGCCGCTACTGATACCATTACATACATACCATTCAAAATCATAACACGTTAGCAGCATGTAAGAAACAATTAACAAGGGATGTCATGTTATTAGGTACCTATTGTTATTTTAAAAATTGTGGCTAGTACAATTAGACTGGCCACCGATTGTCGTGTTATAATAATAACTTATTGAATATTATTCAATTCTTTTCTTTTTTTCTCAGAGACAGTATATGGTAGAATAAATAAATAATACAATATTATTAATAACTGTTATTAATATGATGATTTTCAATATGATGATTTTCTTCGAATCATAAAAATATCTTGATTTTAATGAAATTTAGTGGGATAGAGGAGGTAGTTTGACAGATATATTATAATATTATTGTTATTATGTAGCGGGCGCTAAACATCTTCTGGGCCCAAGTCATCGTCACCCGCACTCGGTGCACCTGTACAAACAGACGAGGCCCTGGAAAATATACTTCCCTGAAACGGCAATAGGCTCGCCACCAATTACGTGGGGGCGTAATAAGCGCCTCCGTCTACCCTTTCCGGGATAATGCCGTGATTTGTGCCTGTCAGTCTATTGGGTAGGTAGCTTTTAATCTCGTAGTAATTTTTTCCCGTGGAAATGTGGAAATCGGAGGTGGAAATCTTATCCCACATTTATGTAGGTGGAGCCGCAGGCTTTGCGAGTTTGTACGTAAAGTAAGACCACCGAAACGCGATAGTTTTTATCAACAAAGGGACCGTTACTGAGTTACATTGCGATAGCGAGCGATAAATATCTCTAAGTAATGGTAAGTAAGATGTTAAAACTTTTCAAAATATAATAGCATTATTTTCGCAAAGACAAAAGACAATAAAACGTCGACAATTGTTTCACCTCTAAACGAGGCATTCTCAAGACTGTCTCAGAGAGAACAGCGACTGTTCTCTCTGAGAATAATGCTATTCTCGCGAAAATAATGCTATTATATTTTGAAAAAGTTTTAACACTTACTTACCATTACTGTGTCATGGATTTTCGCCAGGTAACGCCTGTTTCTATCAAATAATTAATATCTCTGTCCTTTTCACTTGTACCCGGTTATGACGTAAGATGGTCGACGAGAGCTGTCGTTGCATGTTTCATGGTACAGGTAAACATTTAGTATCGTAGTTTTCAACCATTTGTCAACATATAGAATAGATAGTTCTATTTATTTATTAATAAGTCAGATTCGAACGCTTCCAAAGAATCATCCATATCTAAAACAGACGACAGCGATTAGAACAGGAAGTTTAAAAAATATAAATGTTTTACCCCCGACACTTAGTTTACATTTTTCTTTTTATATTTTTATATTTCAGAGCAATGAGTTTGCTTAAAATAGTCTTAAAATTGATAGAAATTATAAACGGATCACAAAAACGAATGTCATCGGCAGGACTCGAAGCTACGGCATTTCCCGTACAGGGGGAATGCTCTGACCACTGAGCTGCGATGACATCAGGTTTTGTAATGTGTTTATAATTTCAATCGTAATATTTTTTCTTTTGTCTCAATGGCCTTACTTAAGGTTATCTTACCTACGGCGACAGCGTATACGACGACCGCGTTGGTCTATGTCTTACCTATCTGGATTACCAACGTATACTCCTTGATTATTCCTTATGAAGAGTAGCTGTCTTGGATCGTGAGAAAGGAAAGGTGCAGCAGTTGATGCCAATGGTAGTGTATCCATAGTTTGTTTAATTGTAGGCTTATTGTTGGTGAACTGCAATAAAATTAGCTTTTTAACTCTGCAGCATTGGGCTGCGGCCGCCATATCGTCTATTGCCAAGCGCTTCGGGCACGAAACTTAGGGAATTGCCCTGTGGCGCCGGGAGACTTGGGCCGCCTGTGCGACCACGGTCAAGGGGTTGGTCGGGTGTTGTTCTTTGATTTCGGGTTTTATGGGTGAGTGAAGGCCTACATCTCGATGTAAGGCTAAAGCATTAATTGTTTGACCAGGAAATGCGCAAGCTCTGTTAATTTTATACTTATGTATGTTCAAAGACACAATTATTGCTATGTTAATTTTAAGTGTTATTGCCGTCAAAACGATCGGCATAGGGAATACAGTTTAATTGCTCATGGACGCCATTTCATATAAATTCGTAGCGTATTATGTTACATTACTGTCCATCAGGAGTTATTGTACTTATTGTAAAAAATAATAAAAATACTTACAGCATTCACGAATTGCTATGATTGGATTAATTACTGTGTTAGTAAAACTATTAAATGTAAAAATATGTCTTAAAAGTGATATAGAGCTCGATCACACTGAGTTAGAATAGAAACTCTTTTGCATGCACTCAAAACCGAACAACTATACTTCGATAAATAACATTTAAGGTAGGTACTTATAAACGTTAAAAACTTTTTTCAAAACTTTCTTCATTGGCGGCGTTTTTTTGACAATATCGCGAGAACGCGTGTTAACCTGAAAAATGTAATACTTTGTAAATTGATTATGAGCAACGTCGATATTTATGTATGTGTTCAAATTGAGACAATTAATGAAGCCTTAAACAATCGAACGACATAATATCAATTGAACTATTTATGGCAAAATATGGAGAAGTCATTACTTTTTTTTTAAGAACTTTGTCCCCGTGATGAAACTCACTTTCTTATTTATTATTGATTTGTATGAGTAATGTACTTAAAAGGGGAATCGTATTGTAAAACTTTTTTGGTTTTGTCATGGCAATATTAACAATAAAGTGTGCATAATAAACTTTTTTTTTTTTTTAATTCCGCGAGTACGCCGCCGCTCCCATGTCCATTGCTGTGAGCGTCTCTGATGACACAACAAGGTATTTCCAGTGGCGCTCGGCGGACTTTGACCACCCGTGTGGCCTCTTCGGGGGTTTGGTCGGAATGAAAATCCCGCGTCGTTGGGGTTGGGTTTTATCCCGCGTCGTCGGTGAGTGAATCTGGTTGCGTGTTGTGGGGAAAAGGCCCCTCAGCACGCAACCCTTCTAGTCTGCTTCTGTAAGGACGGTGGGTCGCTATGCCGCCGTCCTCAGGCCCCGACCATGGAGGTCAATGGTCCTGAGCGTAGATGAGTCTGCGGCGCCTTGGCTTTAATCAACACATGCTATAATAACTCCATTATTCCTATAAGAACTTATCAAGTGATTTTCAAGTTAAAACTCTTACCGTGAACTAATTATAGCAGATGCACTATACTATACACCAGCCTCATTATCTAAAAATATAAATAATAAATATATGACGTGACATACCTGATAACTATTATTTTAGCGTCAACATACACCCTGTTATAGATCTAGAGTGCATTGATCCAAATTCTTCTATTAGCGACACAACGTCGAAATAGAATATGTTTTTACTAATGCAATAATGAAACAATAGATGTGCTTTGAACTACAAAAACGATGTTTGCTGCGGTATGCATACCGTCAGCAGTGAAAACAGTGACTAGTAGGAACTACCTACTGCTCAAAAAGGAATTGAGACCTACAAAAATAATATTACTTTCTTAGGATTTTTATATCCTTACTAGCGGACGCTCGCGACTTCATCATCATCATTATCTACCTGCCCTTATCCCATACTATCCTACATACTACGAGTATCATCATATTACATAGTGAGGTATTTGAAATGTTTAAGGGGAACCGCTTTTGTATGACATAATTTTGGCAGTGTAGGTACGCAATGGAAACTCTAAAATGTTCGTTATTGTCCTTTGCAAACTTTGCCCTGATTTTTCATCCCCCTCACTGATGCTTAAGTCTGCTAGGACATACGAACAACACACTCTTTAAATTCCAGGTTTTTACGGTCAGTGGTTTATGCTGTACCTTGATTCGTCAGTAAGTCATTAAGGAAAAGTTTAAATGAAAGTACCTATATAATGTCCGACAGCCTTATATTGTGTTTACAAGTACCCAACTAAAGAATAAGATTGTGCAAAACCCGGTGTACTATGTACAAAAACAGATTCCAACCAGATTCAGAGGTCAAGCAAAATAGCCAACGTGTAATGACTTTGTCATAAGGATGTTCTACTACTTAAAGCGTATAAATAAAATCGAACTACGACGAATTCCAAAAAGATTAGTTGCTATCTACCTCTTACCTTGAATGGCTTTGCTCTTGGTATTATCAGAGGATAACTCTTGTAAATGACATTATGTCCAGGGCTACGACTTACTGAAACTTCTTGCCCCTGGTGTTGGTTATAGCAGTTAGTGTGGGCATGGTTCTCAGCAGTACGTGGTTCCAGATGTTCGTTATATACCTTCCCGTAAGAAGATGTGGTAGCAACAATCAAACCTTCGTTACCTTTAAATGTCTTTAGTACCACATCTAATGGAGCATACTGTAATTCTTTATGCTCCTTCTTACCTGATACTTTTTTATCATAAACTTGATGGAAAAATTGATCCGGAAAGCGTAATAGTTTTATACCTGTATTTACACTTGTTTTTGGAGGTACAAGTTTCGGGTTAATATAAGGCAATAAATAAACAGGTACTCCTAAAAATGATACGAATGCTATAATTCTTGCCTGGAATAAAAAAAACTTAAGATGCTTTATTTCTCACATGTAGTTTTAAAAACAAAGAATATTACTTACCAGATATAACATTTTGATAAACTTGTAGCTCTTGTTTCTTCTATGTGATAGAAGATTAGTTAAGTATATTGTTTTAGTTATTTAAATTTTCACTTAAAGTATTCTTACTTATACAACATAACTAAAATATCCTATTAAATCATCTAAGTTTCACTACTAAATATTATATTAAAAAACTAGTATTTAGGTAATTGTTTTAAACAAGGCATGCTTCACGTCGAATCACTGCGAGGCTTATGATTTATTTCAGCGATTGTCCCAGAGATGTATCTAAGCCAGAGAAATGTTTTCATTCGCTAAAATGACATCAGAGTTTGAACTATTATTTATCCATCCATTGTTTTATGAATGGAGGTCTTGCATTACCTCATTCTTTTCACGTATGGAATTCCAAATTCGTAATAACAACATTTGAAATACTCGTGAATAGTAAGCATTTAATTTTCTAGATAATGAGGTTTATTTTTTTAAATTATAAAAATATAAACTTAAAACTGAATGTCATCTTCTAAACGTGATTTTCTCATTATTAACAAAAGTACTGCAGAGTTCTAACGTTGCCATCTATGGCAGAAATTGCAAAGAACTCGTATTCTTTGTGGGGAACGATAGATTCATGAATCAGCTTATAGATTCATACTTCAGTTATTAAGAAGGCTAAGACTTCTAAAAGTGTGGAAATGAGGTTAGTGGAAGCATTAAATTATGCATTTGGGAAAGTACGTACTTACACCATTAATATAGATAAGTGATTATTAGTATACAGAGAGAGAGAGAGAGAGAGAGAGAGAGAGAGAGAGAGAGATTACAGTTATTAGTATCTATAATTAGTATAATTCATAACGCTCAGGATAAGTTGAAAGTGAGGTTAGTGGAAGCATTAAATTATGCATTTGAGAAAGTACGTACACTATTAATATAGATAAGTGATAAATTTTCAGTTATTAGTATCTATAATTAGTATACTCGTTATTCATAACGCTCAGGATAAGCTTAATTAAGCAATAAACATTAAATAAAAACCTTTTAATCTTTGATATTGGCGACTAATAAATTGTTTCGATATTTCGACGTTGTTCTGAGAATCTAATGGTTATAGATGTATAAGAATTTGCGTAAAGCAAATGTTTGTTAACTTACAAAATAATCTCACCAAATAGGAACAGTGTTACTCACAGATTAAAGAAATTCCGACATCTGTTTGTTGTTCAAATGACCTATTCATAATAATCAACAACTATCTTGATGTGGTGTTTATTGTGATATTAACCTATAAATCTGGTTGGTATGAATCTGGACTAGTTGAATAATGTTTTCTCATACAGTCATAATTATCATTATACTCGTATGTGTTATTTTGTTATAAAATATGGATTTTTTTTATATTGCTCAAGTCGCACCCGCCAAGCCTCGATTTCTCGAGGCGCAGGCATGTGGTTCCGCTCCAGCGCCTCTAAGGAGATCGTGCGGTACCCCCTTATTATCTTGACGGCCAAGGTCTTCAACGGTATATTTAATATTATATAGGTACGCGTTATTGGCCATTAACCTCGCCGCCCATTATGTTATATGTATGGTTTTAGTAAGGTGCATTAAGTATTATTTCATTTTTAACAAGTACTACTTAAAGTTTCGAAAAAGTTCGCAAAGCAGTTAAATTTGTAGACACAGACATTCAATTATGACCCCAATTTACAAGGAGATTTCATTAGGCACTGTTAAATAATATAAAACTTGATATCTATTCTATGGATCTTAATAACTATTTCAAGTAAGAAACTATTTGTAGGTTATGAGATTCGATATTGTTATAATAAGTACTATACACAATCTGATAACACTAAATGAGATAATAGTTTTTCTAAACCTTTTCTTTAAATATCACAATGGTTATGTTATCGTGACACAAATTTGATGTAGATTTGAATGTGTAATTCAAATAAATTGTTCTAAATACATTCATAATACATGATATCACATATCTTGGACATAAATACATCGATAGTTAGTACTAAGTTGAAGAATAGTTCTTTTTTAATTGTTATTTATTTTACAAGCCATACATCATAAGATTAAGCTGGCTTAAAATAGTTACAATGAGGTTAGTATCAATGATCTTAATAAATACGTTAGTCAAAAGATATCGGTTACATTTATCAGTATAGTATACATCTACAACTTAATTTTATAACAGTGAAGTTAAAGTATGGATTTATAGTATTCTAGTCTTAAAATCAAGGAGTGTATAACGAAATTTATAATTCTGTCACTGTGTTCAATAGTAAAGTTAGAGCTTAAAATTCTATGAAACAGGAAGAAGAGCTCCCCAATAGAAGACTGAGTGTCTTTTAAAAGATCCAACTTCAATTGTTCATTGATTTGGCACTCGCGAACTAAGTGGAGAAGGTCTTCTTCCTTTTGGCAACGACTACAGTTTGGATCTTCTCTTTTTCGCATTGTGAAGCTAAATTTGTTGAGCGGGATATGGTAAGTTCGCAGTCCAAAACAAATTACTAATTCTTTCCTGTTAAAGCCTAGTGAAGAGAACCAGGGCACTCGGGGGGGGGTTCACTTACAACTGTCCTGTACCAGATACCTTGGTTTTGAGGGCATTCTTCAAAATAAGATTTCAGTTTTAAATAGTTGTCTCTTATAACTTTGGGGATATGGTCTATATAATGAGGTTCAGTTTGGAGGGGAATGTCGTGCAGTAAAGCCGCTGACGCCAGTGAGTCGGCTTTCTCATTTCCACTGATACCTGAGTGGGAAGGAATCCATTGTAATCGAACTTCAACCCCGCTACGTATCAACTTGGAGATACATTTAATAACGAAGTAAGTTTCTTTCCTACCGGAATCGAGGCCCTTAGCACATCCTAATAGGTGTTGTAGACTGCGCTTACGAGTCTGTCAAGATGACAGCTTTTTGGTAGGTGGTCGACTCCAAATATTGAGCCGCTTCATTAATCGCTATCAATTCTATTTCCATTATAGGTATACTCGATTCATTTATGATAAATTTAGCCCCAAAATCAGCCTCCCTATCGTAAAATGCGCAACCAGAACCGTACCTAGTCATAGACCCGTCCGTGTATATTTGAAAGTAATCTGTAAGATAGCTGTCTTATCATATGTTCGCTATGTTCTTTAAGCTCGGGAATAGAAAGTTTTTCTTAGCATGTCTTATGGTTTATATGCTTGTTACTATGAATTGGTCCCAGGGGAGTATCTTAAGATGGTAGGGCAGTTGAAATTGTGGTAAATTTACAGATTTAGACATAGATAGGTTAGAGTAATTTCTGAAACTTTTGAGTAATAATGGAATTTAATCTTTGCGCCAATAGTTTAAACCTGCTTCTAATTTGACATCTAAGGATTCTAATTGTTTGATTAAAATATCGGATTTTTTGGAAGAAAGCTTTAGCTTTAATATTTGTCACTTAAAAATTTGCGTCTATGACTCAAAGACGAAATACATAGCTCACTTTCCATTGTAAAAATAGGAGTGTGTTTTATAAAACCACCACAAAGGGAAGGCATTGGTTCTGAACTACATCCAACTTTCTAAGTAGGTTTGAACTGGCGTTACCATAGATTACACTTCCGTAGTCAATTCTAGAACGTACTAAAGCGAGATAAAGTCCCCTGAACTGGACTGGATGTACGCCCCCCATTCATAAAAAAATCTACAAATAAATAAAGCAACTCATCATTCCCCGAGCCTTTTCCCAACTCAGTTGGGGTCGGCTTTCCAGTCTAACTGTGATTCGGCTGAACTTCGATATTTTCCGTGAAGCGACTACCATCTGACCTTCACCACCCATGGGCGATATCGAGTTCTGAAGTTAGAACGGTCGGATTTTTAAGGGCTCCAACTACCCGTAACGACTGCCATTGATGTTCGTATGACAACGGGGACCGACGGCTTAACGTGCTCTCCGAGACACGGAGGGAACACTCAGTGTCTTCCGAAATGGTCACCCATCCTAAGACCGGCCTGACTAGATGTTGCTTAACCTTTGCAATGTATTAATACTCTCGGTTACCACTAGACCACGTGCCCCTCAAATAAATAAATAAAGAGCAAAAAATAAATAAAGCAACTATTGAGTACAATGTTATTTTTTACTTAAAACGTTTTTTATTTTATAACTCTAATTTAATTTATAATATGAATCGATGAACATTTATCTTGCAGCTTGACATATTATCTGGTACATCTTGACGTCAATTATTATTTATTTTGGTCTAGTCTAACTGTGTGTCATCTTCACTAACTTGTTTTATCTATATATGGATGCAATCAATAGCTTCTACCACATTTCTGAAGCCACCAAATTCTACGGAATCCAGCAATCACATCTTCCTATTCTTCAAGAGTTCGTTGCATATAAATAAATTGAGTTGCTCTGCTTGCTAGTGCAGTTCCGACTCTTCGACATATTATATTTGTAATTGATTGTTGACTCATTCCATGAATGTCTGCTGCATCGTCTTAAACTTCCTGCCGTACCCGCGTTCTCAGAGCTGTACAGACTGAATTCTCAGCAGAGAAGCCACCACCCTTGGTATTCTGCTCGATATCTCCTCGAAATAAATCTACCACTTCCCTTACATATGCTTTAGTAAATCTATATTTACTTTTGAAGATATCATCGTCTAAAGACTCAAATGGATTGAATCCAAAGAAAATGGAATTGATCCAAAGAAAATGGATCATAGCGACATTTACACACTTTTCTTTTTCTTGCTTCCTTTCCTCATTGTCCATTCCATCAAAAATATCAAAATAATGCATTTTTGGAATTTTCACAAAACAGCAATAACACAACTGACATTGACATGTATTTTTTTAGGTCAAAATAGGCATTATACAACGTCTCCAGAGTGTATAAGGGTTGCGTAAAATACAGTACAAATTATACAAGCGTTATAACAGACGTATAACACGAAAGTGTCAAATGGTGTTTATTAGTCAAGTTTTAGTTATAACTCTGTTATACGTAGTGTGTAAATGATTATTAGTAAGACCAGTATATTAACATAAGCGGTTAACTTTTGGGCGGTTTCTGTAACTTGTCTGGTCCAGCTAAGACGACTATCAACCCAGATCCCTAAAAACTTTGCACAATTTAGAACTTCAATGTTGTTGTCATTTATACTGCCATTAACGCAAGGAAGTTTATATTTTTTAGTCAGAATGCAAAGTTTGGTCTTAGCTGGAGATATTTCTAGACTAATTTCATCTAATAATGATTTAAATGTATTTAGACTTGCCTGGATGACTTTAACACAGAAGTTGATGTTTTGGTTAATACAGTACAAGGCAAAGTCGTCAGCGTACTGAGATATTTTAACAGTTTTAACAAGGGTATTGCACGGGTGCGTCTCATAAGGTATAAACTCATTTGGTCTAATTTCATTTTATTATCGTTCATAAGATATAATCAACGTGATATATACCAACTGTTGATATAATTTCTTTACATATAACATTTATTTATTCTAAAACTTAATTAGTATATGTACCGAAAATCGAGAATAGGAAAATCTGGCAATAGTTTTTCAGGAATATGATTGTATGGGAACCAAATAAAAAGATTATGAAAATTTGGTAATAGTTTATTTGGAAAATGGTACGATGGGAAACAAAAAAAAGTATTCTGAGAATCTGGTATAACTATATCTGGATTATGAGAATATGGGAAACAAAAAAATACTTTTTGAAAATTTGGTTTTAGTGCATCTGGAAATTGATTCATATGAGAAATTAAAAAGGGAATTTTAAAAAGTTGTCATTCATTACATCTGTCTTTTAAAAGTTCTACCAACCGTTTTCGGGGTTTTAAGATTCGGGTAACAGAAATTCGAGATTTCAATAGGTTATCTAACAATTTGGCCAATGCAATTATGCGAAAAATTTTTTGGGAGACCCGTTTTCATCATATTAGACCAAATAAGTTTTGTATCTTTTGAGTGGTATGTCAAACGATTTTATATTTAATGTATGTTATGCTTATAAAATTTAGTTATTTTAAAATTATATCAATCGTTCATTTTATTAACTAATCGCTATATTAAATAAAATTATAGATTCCGTTGTTATATGTTGTTAATATTAGAGATTTTGTTGTTAAATCATCTATTACTTACCCGTATTGCACAGCTTAATAGTCACTATATTAAATAAGATAGGTGATATCGGGTCACCTTGAACTAGGCCCTGTCTGCATGTTCTGGTGATTTCCGTACCATTCCGGAGTCTATATTTTAGTTAGTAGAGTTCCTTTATGGAATTGCTGTGGTTTCCTGTAACTAGGTTTTAGGACTGCGATAACCCTTAAGCCACCCGAGTTTCCTCCAGACCACGCAAGAGGACGTATTTGAGTCAATGCCATCACAGAACCGTTGCCATGAGTTTATTTTAGCTTGTTTAATTAATTTTCGTGCAATAGTGACTTTTTCTCGGTATTTAACATAGTTTTCTATCGTAAGAGATTTTCTTAGTTGTTTAAGAGCTAATCGTCCTTCTGCTACTAATTTTGAAAGTTCGGGGTTCCACCAAGGTTTAGGTTTAAATTTGTTAGGGTGTGGACTACGTTTAAAATATGGGATATTCTTGTTAGCACTCTCTTTAATTACGTCTATAAGTTTGTTGTAGTTATTTTGTAGATTATCACTAACATCTAAACGTTCACATGCTGACTTAATATTTAGGGTATAGTCGGCCCAGTTGACCTTTTTAATATTTCTTCTTACCTCTGAGTCACTATGAATTGTGTCTAAAGTTTGAATGGAAATGATGAGGTGATCACTGCCCAATGACTCGTTAGATACGTTCCAGTCAAACTTCAGAGCAAGGTCACGGCTACAGAAAGAAATATCAGGTGACATACACACTACGGTATTGTTCAGTTTGACACAACGGGTGAAGTCCCCGTTGTTAAGAAAAATATAATTGTGTTTCCAACTAGTGTCTAATAAGAGTATACCCCGTGTATCAGGTGTATATGACCAAGCGGTATGGTGGGCGTTGAAGTCTACGACTACGAGGGCCTTCTCTGAGAAATGGCTAAAAAGTTCCTCGTAGTCCCCGGTACTAACATGAACATTCGACGGAGAATAAGTACCTATAATATACGGCAGTTTGTTACTATTCAGCAGCTCAAGACACAACGTATCAAAACCGTTGCAATTGGACAGAACAGTTTTGAGTGTACAATTGATAGATTTATGAACCAGTATAGCTAAACCGCCGTATCCATCCGTTCGGTCCTTTCTGAAGAAAAAGAAGTCCGAGAAAACATATTTTATGTGTACCTTTTCTTTGTGTAAATACGAGACTAGATCAACGAATTTTGGCATTAGACTTTGACAGTTCCATTGACAATGTTTAGTTTATAATCTGCTGTTGGGTTCATTATGAATACAAACTTACTTAGATATTGAATGGAATCAGGCATTACCTACCGAAAGTATTTAGCGAAATTAGTGCAATTATATAAAAAATCAACATCTTACCCCATTGTTTTAAACTTACTTAGTATTAAATGTAGTATTAGATTGTACTTAGAATAAGATTTAGATTTAGGTTTAGTTAGGTTAAGACTTATTGATTTAAATATAAAACTTACAAACTTTTGTAATTATTTCCTTCGAGTGTTACTTTAAGTTTACTTATAATACGCGTCAGTCTATTCTTAACACTACGACATGGGATGTTAGGTATCAAGTCTTTGAATAGTTCGACCAGCATGTCTATTTCCTCGGTGTAATTGTAGGTGATTTTTTCAATGTTTTTAGCTCCATACGTTTCTGTGAGATATTTCTTAACTGGTTGGCCTGATATTGGGTACTTTTTGGAGGATTTCGAAATGAAGTCTTCAATTTCTTCCTAATTCATTGCCTCCAAGTCACTATGATGGGACCGTTTGGGTTTTTTGCTACTTTTATTGTGGTTTACCTCATCTGAGCTGGACTGGGAAAGGTTGTCATAGTCTTCATCATTGCTGTCGATGTTAGGTATAGTGCAGTTTGCTTCAGGTATTTCATATTCCATAAATTCGGTAGTAGGTAGTTGAAGATTCGGTTGGTGGGTGTGGACGCTTGAATAAAGTAGTCTTCGTATTCTGTGTTACCATTAGTTCCTTAGAATTCAATTCACTGCTGTTTTCTGGACATTTGGATGCGACGTGGCCATTTTTCTTACATATAAAACAGGTCATTGTGTCTGAAGAGAAATATATCCAATAAGTAGTGTCATCAAAATCAATAGACATTTTTTCCGGTAGTCGGGTAAATCTTCAGGTGTTACTATAAACTTGTCGACGGAAACTTAAAACATGATTATAACCTGTCTCGTTTAGACCTGCACGAAGGAAAGAGATAGGCGACATTGGTGTAATCTGAATTTCCTGCAATTTCTTTTTCTTTTCTTTTTCACTGTGTGGTATAATTGGGCACACGTTCGATATAATTATACGTTTGTTTTGGTCGATGAGTGGTCGAATAGGGAGTCTTGGTTTTGAATATTAATGTACTTCTTATTTTCCACGATATCGTCTGCAATTAACTTTGAGGATACTTATATGCAAACTCGGTTGTTCGATATTCTTGACAAAAACCGGATTTGTGTTGGATCGATTAACTTTCCTAAAGCTTGTGTGTATCTTTAATCTGTACATTTTCTAACGCATCAATTACAATGGCTTGATCTTTTTTAAGGAACGTGGTGTTTTGTGTCACAGTAGCGAAACAAGGGGTATTGTTTAACGTTTGGGAATACATATTGTTTCTTTAGTCAGAAACCAATAAAATAGATTAGTAATGACACTTATTGGGAACATAGTTTGAGTACATTATAAATTACTTTTAACAATGAGGGTAGATAGAAAAAAAAACTCGTGAAAATATTGGAATTCACTAGCGATCGCACGGACGGCGTTAGGTCGCGGAGACCAAACAAAGCGTACTGTTGAAGAAACGTTAAACGAAGAAGAGAACTGTATCAGTTACTAAAAAGTTGTTGTTTCAGACCCCAAACAACGTAACTTAAATGATAAAAAGAGTGATAGTAATTCAAATTACATAACAAATGTAGTAATTCGAAGATAAGGGTAAGTAGGTCGAGTGTTTAGCAGTTCTCTCAGTACAAGTTAAGCCATTATGGCGATAATACGACGGAAATGGATTCTCTATAATTAATTCTATCGTGACGAAAGACGTTTCGACGACGACATTATGTCGGACTACTTAAATAATTTAAAATTAATAAGAACTGAGTCATTCGAGGTTGCTCCGCTAAAACCCGGGTTCCAGACGCTCACTTGCAATACCGAACAACGTTTCTTATCTTCTCCCGCACCTGGAGCTAGTTCGTAGTAACTAGTTCTTCTGTGCGGGACTATCAAGCATTACCTTGACATTAGCAAAAACATCGACGCACGATGGTGCCACACCTTTAAAGAAGAAGAATCAAATGTTTTCTAGGTGTGGATATAAACTAGTTTGTAATAATAAGAAAATAAACTAACAAACCTCGTTAGTATTGATTGACAATACGAGGACGTTTTCTTTAATTATACTTGTAGGAGAAAAGGGTGTATATGTTGGTTGTAAAAGGAAATAAAGTAAACCAATTCTTGAGGTTTATAAACATGCGTATATAACATATACGTTATCAAACGTTCAGTAGAGTGACACTATCATGTGAAACTACTGTAGTAATATTCTGTGACATATCATTCTCCCATGCAGTTATGTAGCCCTGACCTTATCAATACGTTATACACTACAAATCTTTGGCATTAGATACTGTTTGATATTTGTGAAGAGTTGATTTAATTAGAGGTCGCTTTGTAAATTCGTTACTTCCATGTATCTAGCCGTAGGTAAAGACAATCACGTCCAAATTTGTGTGATCCACAAATGTTTGTTTTAGAATTTGGGTGTTTTCTATGTATATTATGTAGGTATTTAGAAATACATAAGTATGTTTATCAGTTGTCTAGATCCAATTGCACACGCTTATAGCTTAGTTTGTGCTAGATGACGTTGTGTGAGAATGTCACAAAAGATTTATTTATTTATTATTTATTATTATTTACGAACTGACTCTGGCTTCGTGGAATAAATTGGGAATGGGTAAACCCAAACCTATTCACTGTGTAGGCCTTAAGATCTTTTGTATTTGCGATTTAAATTATAGAAATTGATTAATAAATCTCAGACTTATAAGTATACCTATACCTACTAAATTATAAAAAATACGAACTAGGATGCTGACACAAATGAAGTAATTTTGTGTAATGACATTGTTGATTATATCTCTGACCGATATTTCTGACATAGATAACTATAATAGTAATAGCAAGCGTCATTGATAGGGGGCGTTCAGGCGCCACTTGAAATTCGTTCTGTTGTATACCACAGACGCCCACAGCAATGGACATGGGAGCGGCCCTGGTCTCGCGGCATTAAAAAAAGGGGGCGTCATGAATTATTATATAGGCTATAATCCGCTCACCGCTTTGGCATAGATGTATTGTAAATATAGCGTTCCTAATGCTTCTGGTTTTAGGTATTTGTAATACGGTTACTATTATGGGTTCCACCCATCAGTTGGAACAAATATGTCCACATGGTCTTTTTACATTATAAATGTGTGTTTAATAAAATAAAGTAGATATCTAGTTCTGATAACATAACCTCCGCATTTAAATTTAGTTTTTTTATTATTATGAATGTAAATATTTATAGTATTGTGTAAAGAACTAAAGAATATACTCTGCGTATATTTGAATATTAACATTATGTAGCACTCGTAAGTTATAAAATAATCACTTCAATCGATTCGACGCGGTGCATAACAGAATATGCTAGGAGATAAGCACAAATGTATAAACCATTTTCATTGCTTTTTCTTGTTTATTGTGGAGTAGAATAGTAACAATTTGTACAAAATGTTGCAAAATCCACTTTGAGTACTAACGCACGCGTTTTCACGTGGTATTCCCATTTCTGTTCCCCTAAAATGTCCTATGATTCCTTTAAAGCTCTCAGTTACATGTGTGTGTGTAAGGGAGAATGCCCAGTAGTCGTATCTTTTTTAAAAACCTAAATAAAAGTGTATGGCTATACCTAAGTAAATTGATAAATCATAAAATATTTTTTTAACAATCTTTTAATTCACTCGAACAAAATCGTATGTGGCGTTTAAACTTTGATATAATTCGTGGTGTAATCGTTTTTAATTGTCTTCTTACTTAAATGCACTTAACTAGATATGGTTTCAAATGGATTCGGAATAATGTTGTTGAGATAGAAGTAGGTACTTACCTATGTAAATACTAACGGTAAAAATAATTTTATCAGGTACTTTTTAGCACGTAACAGAGATTTTATTTATAACGAGTTAACGTAAGTAAATCAAAATAACTGAAAATCATTAAATGGGAATTATTTTAATTGACAAAACACAATGTCTTTTGCATTTCGAATCATTAATATTCTATTTAAATTATAACATATCTATGCGATTATAACTGTAAGGGTAGGTTCGTGGAGTACGCTTTTAGCACAATCACCGCGCTATTTTGTTGTAAGATGCGAGACCATGCCGTTTGCGACTTTGTGAAAAATGCATTAAATAGAGTTATAATATAAACATTGATCTAGGTAGGTATTACATTTTCAGGGTTATTTAGTGTTGGAACTATTACTTCTATCTTATTTGAATTAAATCCATGTTCATCCATGTAACGATTAGCACTTTCTGGACAAAATTGATTTGACGGATTGTAAATGAAAAGTGGGCAATCTCCTTTTAGGCTAATCCATTCAGTGGTTAGAGTATGACAATTTTTTTTGTAGTTATGATATTGAGTAGTAGCATATATCAGTCGTTAAAATAACACCAAAAAATAAACCAAACAAAAGACAAGCATCAATCATTGTTTTATATCAAGATTATTGTGTAACAGATATGCAATATCGTTAGCTGAACCTAATATTTCGATATCAGAACACGTAACATACTAAGTTAGTACTAATGTACTATGGAGAAAGCATTTACATATATACAAAGCTGCTCCGTGACCCGTCAACCTTGTCGAGCCCAATACATGAATGAGCAATATAAAAGCCGATACCATATGTACTTCGACAGTAGTATCTCAGGTAATCATAATATCAACATGTTCTGTAAAGTGAGTGCAGTAAACAATTACAATTATATTTATTCAATTATTAGGACGTGTTAAAAAAAACAAAGTATTATTTTATGTTTGTAGATTGTAGCCCTGAGTGCAGTGTTGGCTGTGGCTGCAGCTGGTCTTCTGCCAGCGGCTCACTACTCTTCAGCTGCTGCAGTATCCTCACAGAGTATTGTGCGACATGATGAAAGTCATGCTGCTCACGCACCTATCGCTTATGCAGCTCCAGCCCACTACGCTGCTGCCCCTATCCAGTACGCCGCTGCTCCCTCCCACTACGCCACTGCCCCAGTCCAATACGCCGCTGCCCCCGACCACTATGCTGCTGCTCCCGTAACTAAAGTTCTTGCTCACGCTGAGGAATACGTAAGTTGACCACTTTGCACTCATATTATTGCATTCAGTTATTTAACGCATAAATCGATCTTATTAATACTGTTTTACTGTACAGGCCCACCCCAAATACGACTTCTCTTACTCCGTGGCTGACGGACACACTGGTGATAACAAGTCCCAACAAGAGAGCCGCGACGGTGATGCTGTGCACGGTGAATACTCACTGCTTGAGGCTGATGGTTCCGTTCGTCGCGTACAGTACAGCGCTGATGACCACAACGGCTTCAACGCAGTAGTCTCCAACTCTGCTCCCGTACATGCACATGCCGCCCCTGTCGTCCTTGGACATCATTAAGACTGGTTCCATTTTAAAACAAAAGATTAGGTTATTACAAAACAAAGTATTTAAACTATATTTATAACGCTAATAAAAAATGCGCCAAAAATAACTTTTTTCTTTTCATTTGTAAGAAAAAGCAGTAGTCAGCGTGGCGGTACGATTGTATGTACAAACTATAACTTTATGACACATGTCGCAGAATTATGATTAAATCAGGATTTTGATCAAACACCAAATTTTCAAAAATCCAGGCTCCAAGCAGAAAATCAAACACTTGATGTATAAAGCTCATTTTTGACGAGCGAGATGAGATCCTAATGTATTCGTACTTACTTAAACATCGTCGAAAGCTAAACGTGCTAACTAAAGTCTGTTTATATTTGCCCTGAACCTATGCCTTTGAAGTAAGGATAACTAAGAGCAATTAGCCATCAATCATTGATTTGCTTCAAGTGTTGCAGTTTTTAAGTACATCCCTCTTATCCCTATTATTGTCAATACGCTTTAAAATAAATGAACGCCTACGGCTAAAGAACTAAATGGATCACTAATGACTGCTTCGGTGGCGTAGTCGGTAGTGCACCCGCTTTCGACGGAGTCTCGGGTTCGATTCCCGGTCGGGACAAACTTTGTGTGATGACATATACGTTTGTACCGAAGTCTGGATGTTTCCTATGTATAATATCTTAGTATTTCCAAAAAAGAATGTATATAAGTATTTATATCAGTTTATCTTGTACTCATATCACAAACTCTGCTTAGTTTGAGACTAGATGGCGTTGTGTGAATTCTCCTAACATATATATTTATTATAATGCCCTCAAATATATTTTGATAATCCGCCCCAGGACTATCGTTTTTGCGAGTCATATTATAAAGTCCTAGTCCTCAAAACGGTTACCTATTATAATTCAGATAAAAAATTTGTCAAAATTCTCCAAACTCTATAGTATTAAAGCTCCAGTGGCGTAAACTCCGTGCAGCTTTTGATTTTTGGGTGTGAAAACTATACTAAGTTCTTTTTTATCCCCATCGTCCATTGCTGGGTACCCTGGGTACGCACTGCGAGAATTGCCCCTTAGCGCCGACAGACTTAGGCCAGGTACGCGGCGTCTGTCAAGTAGTTGGGTCGGGTGTCATCCCGCATTTTTGGGATCTCGCAGGAGACCATGGTCTATTATCTTACGGCCAACATCTTCAATGGTCTATTTAAAACAGACACGCTGCTGGCGGACAATCTCACCGCCCACACGGGATTATTGGGCCATACTCCGCACGATCCTCAGGTACAGTCTTACAAAGAGAAGACCATGCCCGGCGACTGACTTAATGCGATAATATATATTCTTGGAAACAAAGTTTTAAGCGAACTTACTGCTTACAAACACAAACGATTTCTATCTACTGATCCTGATACTGGTATAATTATCATAATCAAAAGCTTTCAAGACAGTTACGAAAAATTATTAATCATTACGTATAACTTTTTTTTTGAAATCCGCACCTTTGTCTATTGCCGAGCGCCTCCGATAGTGTACTGAGATAATTCCCAGTGAATAGAGAATACCTAGATGAAGCGTGCCTAATGGTAGAAGAACTAGGCCTTATTTTTCTTTAAATCCCTTCTTCTACCCAAGGAAAACCACTTGTAAAAAATAAACTCAAGTCCTCCACAAGAGAAAAACAAGTAAAGAACAAGATACATTTTTTACTACTATGAGATACACTTAAAAATACACTCATACTAAAAATAGATAGTAGAAAAATTGTCTATGAAACATGTTTTTTTTTTTTTTTTTTTATCTTTGAAATTTTTAGAAAATAATTTAGATTCGTCAAAAGTTGGTGTGACTCTACCGAGGGTTCCAAAATGCAACGAGACTGAGAAGAGCCCTCAAGAAACTCAGTTCGGCTTTTTTCCAAAATATTTCATCTTAAATCTAATACAGAGTTATTTAGAAAGAAGCAATTCGTGTTACAACCAGGCAGCCTTGTCATCTAAGAAATCATTAATACTATAATAAGCTTTATGGCACAATTTACGTTTTATTACTTTTTTAAAGTTATTAACAGATAAATTTGCTATTTCGGTTGTCAATGTATTGTACATTCGAATAAAGTTCCCCGCAAAAGAATTACTCACTTTATGAAGCCTAAATTTAGGAACAGCCAGTTTATCCTTATTTCTTAAGTTTAGATTTGATTATCACTATTTTTCACAAATTTACTTTTGTTCTTGTGGGTATACAATAAAATTTCATAAATATACTGTGAATACACTGTAAGAATGTTAATATGCTTAAACTTATCTCTTAATGACTCCCGAGACCCCATTCCATAGATAGTCCGGACTGCCCTCTTCTGCAACACAAAGATGCATTCAATATCGGCAGCGTTACCCCACAGTAGTATGCCATATGTCATGATACTGTGGAAGTAGCTGAAGTAGACAAGACGCGCTGTTTTAATGTCTGTAAGTTGTCGGATCTTTTTGACAGCATAGGCTGCTGAACTAAGCCTGGCCGAAATTTTCCCGATATGAGGCCCCCATTGCAATTTGGAGTCTAACGTTATGCCCAGAAAGACAGTGTCATCGACCAATTCTATTATATCATCCCTAACCTTAACACTGGTTTTAACAAGTCTTACATTAGGTAAGGTGAATCTTACACATTTAGTTTTATTTTCATTTAATAATAAATTATTAGCACAAAACCAGTGGACTATCCTAGAGAGGGCAATGTTTACATCATCAAGTTCGCGCTGTCCACGTTTAACTTTAAATATTAAAGAAGTGTCATCAGCAAACAAAACTACCTCGTGGTCGTCTCTTATGAGGTGAGGGAGATCATTAATATATACTAGAAAAAGAAAAGGTCCCAAAATGAGAACCAGGTGACTGTTTACCATTGATCACTACTTTCTGGACCCTATCACTTAAGTAAGAATTGACGAAATTCAAGGCCGTCCCCCGGATTCCGTAATGATCAAGTTTCTTAATTAAAGGTCTGGTGTTGAACGCAATCGAAGGCCTTAGATAAGTCACAGAATACACCATAAGCATCATATGACTCATCCCAGGCCCTGTATATACACTCTAATAATTTAATTCCGGCATCAGTGGTGGACCAACCACGAGTGAAACCGAATTGTTTTGTATGTAATAGTTTATTAACGTCAAAGTGATTTTGCATTTGATTAAGCATAATGTTTTCAAAAATGTTACTAAATGTAGGTAGTACAGAAATGGGACGGAAAATGGACGGATCTGAAGTACTACCCGATTTAAACAGGGGAATTAATTTACTAGATTTCATTAAATCAGGGAACACACCACTATCAACACAATTATTAAATATTATTACTAGTTCAGGAGCAACCATTTCAATAAAAGAATTTACTAAATACACAGAGATGCCCCAGAGGTCAGCTGTTTTCTTGATATTTAAAGATTTAAAAGTTTTTAAGATGGTGTTTATGTTAACTTTACTGAATTTAAATATAACGTTACAACAAGGAACGTTTGCTTTTAACAAAGATTCTGCAATGGGTGTTGACCGTGGAAGTTGTTTTTAATGTCAGGAATTCTCATGGACTTTATGCCACTTTAATGTGAACTATCGGCAAGGTCAAGGTTATCCTTGACCTTGCCGATAGTTCACATTAAAGTGGCGATCTTATGATCGGCAAGGTCATATGGGACCCGTACCAACTCAACCACACTGTGTCTTCTTGTTTGCCATATTGGTTTATTACTCAAAGTCCCATGTATTTCCTTGACGGTGTCGTATACGACAACCATGTACGACAACCGTGTACGACGACCGTGTTGCTCTATGTTGATGGTGTACCCCGGAACTATAATTTATTTATTAGAAAACTTAACAGGTATTTGGACATGACACATGAGATAAGTTTAAGAAAGATTCTTTGGACACTTAGCCAATAACAAAGTTTCCCGACAAGTATAATTACATGCACCAATTAATACATAATTGACTGAGGGAGCGAAGCGACCGAAGTCTCCGTTTCAACTTGCAGACTGGGGAGAATTTCTTTCGTCTGTACACATCTCTACATCTACGGGTTCTGTCAGATCATGTTTGCGCCCGTATTTATCAACCGATTTTCATGAAACTTTACACACACACCTTGCTTACAATGAATAACATGTGAATGATATTTTTTGGATTGGATGAAAAATGAAAGAGTAATAAAGAAAATTTAAAAATAAATTTTCTAAACTAAGCTCCCGAAGTCTACGGTTCACAGAACCACTAGTATAATATATGTATCTTAATATAAAGCAATATAAAGCATGATAATAGAAATATAGGTAATATAAAATAACTCACTAACTGATTAGCTAATATTTCATTACTCAAACACAAACCAAACTATTATTTTGTAAAGTGTGCCAAAGTTCGAGTACTACCATATTCATAAATCTCATAAATTATGCAACGAGATACGGCAGACGATACGTCTGAATGTGAACATAACTTGAGTATTTTATGAATGGGTGAATCATCTTAGTTGTTTAACACTCGGTTTGAAGACCTCATCTTCAGGTCACGAGAAATACGTCCATGACATTGAGAGTTCATAATTTAAGATACGATTGAATTCTGAACTTGCGCTCAACGGAGCATTTGTATCGATGATTGTAACAATTGAATTAAAGTTATTTACATACACCAAATCACATTTGTATTCCCGAAGGGGTAGGCAGAGTCATATTTTACGCCCACTCTTAAACAGTAATTTTGTTGGTCCAATATAATAGAGGGTCATCAGTCTGTTGAGCTAATCGTTTATCAGAGCCTTATATCACGCCTATATCCCCGAAGGGGTAGGCAGAGGTGATTTTCACACCCAAAATTGGCTGTATTTTGGTCCCACGTAATAGGGGCAAGCCTATTGCCGTCACCGGGCACACATAAAATGGGTTATGTCCAAAATGGCCAAATAAATTTATTAAAAAGTAGCAAGTTTAATGTAATTTTGAAATAAAATCACGTCGCGTTTCACGTCGATGAAAGGTAAAAAAATCTTACGTGCCAGCCGCTATGGCACAGCCAATTAAAGTCCTGGGCGTCTCGGACTATTATGATTTATGATACTGAGTCGTTATTTGATTCACAAAAATAAAGTGTACAGTTCGTTAAGCTTTAGTATCCCACGGTAACATAACACAAGGGTTAAAAGTATCCTTAGCGTATATTCAGGGAATCGTTAATTTCTGCAATTTTGTACAATTACAATTGAGTAAGCATATGGGATTTCTCAATCCCAATCTAAAATTGAACGTAATGTTAAAGTTTTTAATCCAAGATTTTTTGAATGAAGAAGTAAGGTAGATAATACCTTGTACATAATTTCTTGTTTAAATAATTAGTTTTAAGTAAAGACCTTACGGATTAAGTAGGTACCTACTTAAGTGATGAAAGTATTGCCTTTATGAAAAAGTTCCATTTACGCATGTGATTAGACAGAACGATAAAATTTTAAAACATTATGTAATTAATATATTAAGGGAAAAGAGAATGTAGAATGAACTTGCTATGCTATGCAAATCATCGTATGACAGTATGAGAGTTGAGAAACATGATTTAGTACGCAATATTGCTTTAGATACATGTTTTAGTTTTGATACTACACATTAATGAGTGGGATAGTATTGTGAAAGCTTCCCAGTAAATAAATCTATGAAGTTGCTCCGTGACCCGTCGACCTTGTCGCACCCAAATGCAAGTAGTATATAAGCCGAATTTAAGACATGTAGTACATCATTCGTGTCTTAATTATAATCACAACAACATGTTTTATAAAGTGAGTTTGTAAATAATAAATAAATAAAAAAAGGTTTTTATCTAGTTCACAGTGACTTATACTAAAATGTTATGTGTTATAGGTAGTAGCCCTGAGCGCGGTGTTCGCTGTGGCTGTAGCTAATGTGCCATCGGCACACTACTCCCCAGCTGCTGCAGTATCCTCACAGAGCATTGTGCGACATGATGAAGGTCATGCTGCCCATGCGCCCATCGCTTATGCTGCTCAAGCCCACTACGCTGCTGCCCCTATCCAGTACGCCGCTGCCCCCGGCCACTACGCTGCTGCCCCAGTCCAATACGCCGCTGCCCCAGTCCAATACGCCGCTGCCCCCGCCCACTACGCTGCTGCCCCAGTCCATTACGCCGCTGCTCCCGTAGCTAAAGTTCTTGCTCACGCTGAGGAATACGTAAGTTGACTGACTTACATTGCACTTAAATCTTTGATTTCAGTTAGGTAGGTACTTAAAGCATAAAAAGATATTATTAATACTATTTTACTGTATAGGCCCACCCCAAATACGACTACTCCTACTCCGTGGCTGATGGACACACTGGTGACAACAAGTCCCAGCACGAGAGCCGCGACGGTGATGCTGTGCACGGTGAATACTCTCTGCTTGAGGCTGACGGTTCCGTCCGTCACGTACAGTACAGCGCTGATGATCACCACGGATTCAACGCAGTAGTCTCCAACTCTGCTCCCGCGCATGCACATGCGCATGCCGCCCCTGTACTTCTTGGCCATCATTAAGTCTTAGTCAAACCAACTAAAATGTAACGTGTACATAGATAATATTTATTTTTAATAAACGATGCAAACGAATTTCTTTTACCTATTTTTATTATAAGTACTTTCTTTAGAATTTTAAGATACAGATTGTTAATATATTAAACAGAAAAAAATAAGAACATCCATAGAAAAAACATCGAGTTCATCATATTAGCTAACTTAGTAAAATACACATTAGAGAGACCCGGTTAGTGATCTGGTATTATTATTAGGTACATGCACCACTTTCAAGCTTCTAAAATTTTAGTTTTAATATTTTTTGAGTAAGTAGATATTAGGTATTAATGTAGAAACAAAACTATTGAATCAAATGATGCCAGAGATTTTCAAAGCTAATTGGAACTACCTAATAAAAATTAAGTAACAATTCAAATAGTGCTATTACATTAGCCACGGTTTTTGGGTCTGGGTGGTTCTAAGTAGGTATTGGTAACTCAGAGCGAATTCATCGGATTCTTTCATAATAGATCTCCAATAGTGAAACTCGTAATCTAGTAATGGAACGGTGTGAAGGTGGACAGGGTGGGTTGTTACTATACATGATCACACATTACTGAAGACAATAGCACTTCATAGACGATTACTTTGTGGTAATGTCGGTCAATTAGTTCTTGGCACGCACATAGCGCTGGCATACACTTATGAAGTTCTCAGAGCAATCAGTTTGTATACAATTACGTAGCAGTAACCAAAAAAATAACGCCTTTTCTTTTACTGAAGAACAAAATCATTATTTACATTTGAAAATTCTATATGGTAAGCCCACGACTTGCTCCTACTTAATTTTTTAAACGTCTAAAATGTAAACTACTTTCGTGAAGAACTTGAAAAAAATTAATTAACCATATTATGAACTTTGAAGAAAACTATAACGGATGGTATTAGTCTTTTAGTTCAAGAGTTATAGAGGCTTTTATGGGTAACTACGGAACCCTATCTTATGCGTGGCTCGATACGCATTTGGCCGGTTTTTATTTAAAAAGAGATTACTTAAGACTGATTTATCTGTCCGGGATTCCACTAAGAATAACAATATTAGGTACTTACTTTGTTATTGCTAAGTATAAAACGAGGTAATTGTACAACAACATACATTACATCATGCAAAAAATCTGTTCTGCAAAATAATTAAGAAAGAACTCGCAACGTTCTTTCCAACTAATATTTACTCCAATAATTTTGAAAGGCGTCGCAAGGTATTTCATACATATTATTAGGTAAGTATACTTATTTTATGTATCACGAAGACAGTGTAAACTAGCCCAGGCACCGCGGACTTATATACGCCCAAGACCATCGACCGCCATGATCGGGGCCTGAGAACGGCAGGCTAGCCACCCGCCGTCCTTACAGAAGCAGGATTGAATGGTTCCGTGCTGATTCACTGACCCCAACGATGCAGGATAACACCCAACCCAACCGCGTGATAGGGGCCACGTAGGTGGCCAAAGACCAATGGCGCCACTGGAAATACCTCCTGAGACCAGAGACTCCCTGCAATGGACGTTAAAAAAAGCACAAAGCGGCAAAAGAACTTGGTTCCTGGATGTGTTGACAGGGCCCTTAGCTTACCTTCTTACTTTTGTTTACTGTAGAGCAGCTGCAGTAGATATAAACAATAAGAAGTAATTGGATGTAGATAGCTTCAACATTTTGGTGTTAATTATAATGTTTAGTTGATCGGAACATCGAATTGCGATAGCATTCGTCTCTTTTCCATTAAAGTAGGCACAATATTTTTACTTGTCTTTGTGAATTTGACATGTGGTAAATAAATGAGTTATCAGCACTGGTTTCCGTCACGTTGCTTTAGAATATACAAAGGATTTTTGATATCAATTTTATTAAAAAAACTTTATTTTAATATGTACAAATTGTATAACAGAATCAAAACAATGGTAAGTTAAATGTTTTAAGAAAAACCTTTTAAAATTATATAATAGCATTAATTTTTCGCAGAATTAAAAAGACAACAAAACGTCGACAATTGTTTCGCCTCTAAACGAGGCATTATCAAGACTGTCTCAGAGAGAACAGCTGTTCTCTATACTACTATTATATAATTACTACTACTACTATTATATAATTTTAAAAGGTTTTTCTTAAAACATTTTACTTACCATTGTTTTGTCATGGATTTTCGCCAAGTAACGCCTGTTTCTATCCAATATTTGATAACAGAATCAGTCAAACTTTTTTTATGATCAAGTTCAGTAGTGGTGGTGATGAGGCACAATGTGATGAGTACTGTGCTTGACGTCAGCGTGGAATCTGAAAAAAGAACAACAATATTAGATAAAACTAATGGTAACTAACCCAGTTCAATATAATTATATTTTAGTACAAGGAATTCGAAAACTATAAGGTTTACTTGGTTGCTAATAAAACTTCTAAACTTGTCTTGATACATACCCGCTATGATGATCACCGTGGTAGTGTACGTGTCTCTCGGAACCATCAGGCTGATGTAGTGAGTAGTGTCCCTTGACGACGTCACCGTCGCGGTGCTCGTGCTGCGACTTGTGGTCGCCAGTGTGAGGGTCCTCTACTTTATACTCAAACTCATACTTTGGGTGAGTCTGTGAGAATGAAATAGAATTTTAGCTGAATAATATAATGTTACAGGGGCAATGTGCATAAAGATCCTACATTTAAGGAGGCTTCTTGTCACAGGTTCTGCCACACATAAAAGTTACCGGTTAGCGTCAATAATCTCGTCCCTTGTTATGGGTGAACAATTTTTAAAAATGTGATAAAAAGTCAATGTTTCGCTGCCTACTTCTGTGGCGAAACAAGCGTGATTGTAAGATAATGATAGAGTGATAAAAGTAGGTAGTTAGTTTTAAACAGTTATAATAGTACGGACATAATAGTCATGGTGCCCATGACCATGATGAACTGGCTCATGATGTCCATCGTACTTGTGGATGTATTGCGAAGAGTGACCATAACCAGCGGAAACTGCCACTGCCACGGACAATACACACAGAATCTGTAAATCATAAAGGTAATTGATAGTAATTAGGTACATTGCGTCGTTTTATATTAGGATTCCACAAAATAGTTCTTTCCTTCCCAATTCTGAGAACATGATGTTCGATATGAATGTTTTCAACAGCACGCTCTCCACCCTCTATTTCGAAAACAGTTCAACGTATAAAAAAGTAAAAAAAAAATATGGGAATTTAACCCCCTACAATATTGTAGTACCTACAAATAGCAAGAAACCTATAGAAAACAATAGTCCATTGAAATGTTACATTTGGGTGTGCAAAAGTCAGAGGACGCTATTTTATTTTTTAGATATCACCCCGTGATAAAATGGTTGGTGTAAAGCTAAATCCAAGTTTGTGGGGTCCCAACCCTTATGGGTTTTCCACCATCTTGAAAAAGGTATATGCTGAAAACGATTTTTGTAACCTTTTGACCTCAAATTTTAATAGATCCTACCATATGTAGGTTTTGACACAACTTCTAGGATGTCTAAATATAAGTTTATACAAGTTTCCAGTTAGGTTGGAAAAAATCAGCGGTGTAATTTTATTGGCCTATTAGTGATTGATTACACTATTGAACCACGCTCCCAAAGTTTGCAAATTGATGTAACGTTGTGTTTCGTCCTTATAATTATGTTTTAGAGTAACACTGCTTACAATGTACAGATTGACTGACATAGTTACACCTAGTCTTACGTCAAAAGATAGCACAATTTAAACTTTTATTCACATTAAATAATATTAACATGCATATCACATTCTATTACTTTGTAATGAAACATTTCAATACCTTGAAGTACATAATGTATTGGTGTTGAACACAATTGAATACAAGTCCAAAAGTGAACTGATACATAACACCTGAGTCTAACGCCTATATATACTTACCTGCTTCGTTCAAAAAGGTAGCCAAGGTAATATTGATTTCACTATAATTGCCGTAGTTATTGTAATAGGTTTTCGAGATATGGATATTGAGTTGTGACATATTTTGGTTACCTTTGTATTAATGGTATGTCACTTGTGGTTAACCATGATTTTGCAGTATATAGAACAGTACACCTCGCAAACACAAGGGGTATAGGCAATAAACCTGTAACCTCTGATCAAAAAAACTTCGCTCGCTCGGTTAAATAATGACGTTTCTACTAACCTGAGTAAACGCACTCAAAATAACGTTTTTATATCGAAAAAAATATATAAAAAGAGGTATTTAACCCTCGGTATGCCTGGTAGGGTCCTACAGAGCTACCAGTAAATCTAAATTGCTGCAGTTCATTCAAATTGAAATTTTGCACTCAATCGTTACAGTAGCTGGCCGTTATGAGTCCCTCCCTAGGCGTCCGGCACCCGCCACTTCAGTCCGGGGTACACTCCGTTAGAACGAGGATGTGATTTCAGTGCACGTGTAGGTACCAGTTATTTTAGTACATCTGTCAAAAAAAGATCGTCGATCTGTCGTGATCGCTATGTATTAGTAATATTAGAAGGGACAGATGTGATGCGCTTCACGACGTTTCGCCACCGTTGCCTATTAGAGATTTCATTTGCATAATTACTAGTCTATTCTTAGTATGTAGGGTATGGTATGTAGGTTCAAAACTTTTGCATTATTTTCTAGACAATCTAATTACCTATTTTACTTCTAACTAAAAATTATATACTATTTCAAAAAGCCTTCCAAAAAGCATTTCCGTGGGAATTGGGAATGAAACCATTCGACGTGGGTGGAGCCGCAGGCATCAAATAGTTTTCAGTTTTTAGATTTTTACCGTTACATAGGGGTGATAGTCTAGCTTCAAGTTTCTAGGGCATCTTCAAGTGGTAGCCGTGTCCTTCTGCGAGCAAATATTGCTCGCGTATGGCTCGAGAGGTGACCGAGAGGGAGAGGGAGCGTACCCTCCCCTCTGAAGTTCGCAGTCAGCGGCCAGGGCGCCGCAGACTCATCTACGCCCAGGACCATCGACATAATAATAATAATAATAACCTGGCAACACCACTACAAAACAGTCACATTTTTTTCTTGAGAAACATTTATTTAAATATTTTACGTTTAATCTACAATAATACAGAAATATCATATTCAAATCATAATAAAAGTATAAATAATTATATTATCTATTCCAAAAAATTTGCAATATGAAGAAAATCCGGAAAAAACATAAACACAAAATTTTATAGTACACTGACACATTATGTCAGTGTATCAAATATCAAACTGAAAACAGAAAAACATGATATATGATTTTCATCAAGAAAAAAGATAATGTTGACCTCTGGTCAACATTATCTTTTGGCGCCAAAAAAGCACAAACACTAACCCCGGACTTGTCGCACAGCTCCGCCTTACAGTCGCCGACAACTGTGGCTACTGGTGAGGCGTCGAGCTCAAGCAGCGACGAGTTTTTCTCTCCGCCGACGTCGCCTTCACCTGTACGTCGGCAGGGGAGAGGCCGGCCACTGACTGGCTTGGGACCCCGAGGCCCTCCGGCTTCGATTACGGACCCCGCTACCGGTGGTAATGTGCACCGCATTCGATAGACCTTCGGTATGAATGAAAACGTGATGCGGGCATATTTTGTGGCTACAGAGGGGGGAACTAACCTCACTGCGTACCGTGTTCGCATGCTACCTCTGTTTCAGGTACTTGAACCAGATGTCAACGTATCGGCACAACGCCTATCGGATCAGGTGCGCGCCATACAACGCTGTCACCTGTTGGATGCCGCTATACTTGAGAGGCTACGCTTAGAAGTGTGTAGTGGTATCACGCCTTCTTCATTGCAACCATTACCTGTGCCATTACAGAGTAATCGGATTGAAATGACACAAGAAAACAACATCTCACATGCTGGTGAAGAAGTGAGTGATGCTGCTATACCTGTAAGTGTTCAATACAATGAGGAATTAAGGAGCGCTTTGGAGCGAGCGATTGGTGAGTTTCAATCTGTCCCTACTGAGTGTAGACCGCGGCTTCCGCATTTGCCCACACATAAAAAAATGTAGCGCTAGTGTGTGCCCTAGACTCGATGTTAACATCGTTTTTTAACAACTGCAAAAACATTACTGATGCCCATTCCATTCTGTACTGTGCAGCTGTTGCAGTATGTCGAATAGCTGGTGTTAATTTTTTTAAACAAGAAACAGTTATTCGACCAAAGCCTGCTGTACCAGCTTGGCAGTGCAGAATTGAACAGCGCATCAACAAGGCTAGGGTGCTCATTGGTAAGCTACACTGCTTCAGAACGGGCAATACGCGCCCGAGAGTCATGCGCTTTGTGATCCGTGCATTCGTGGGAACTAATATTAGGCCATGTGAATACTCTGTTCGGGTCACAGAGCGCATCGATTACCTGAAGCAGAAAGTTTATGCGTGGGCAAACCGCATAAGGCGGTACAAAAAAAGAGTGGACAGATACACTCAGAATCGCTTGTTCCAAAAAAAATGAGAGGTGGGTATATGGAGATGGAGGGTGGGAGCGACCTAACTCGGATGTGACTGATGGGAGTCTACCTGATGCTGTTTCTACAGTTAACTTCTGGTCGACGCCCGTCCGTCATACACAGGATGCGTGGATTAGGGATGTTGAGCGAGCGTGTGAACCAATTCAAGCTATGGAACCTATAACCATATCTGAAGAAGATATTGGTTGTGCAGTTCGTTCGTTGCCAAATTGGAAATCTGCTGGACCGGACGGACTGCACAACTTTTGGTTAAAATGGTTCCGTAGCTCACACGCTTGCTTGGCATCTTCTTTCCAGTCATCCCTTGAGTCAGCGTCGCTTCCAGCTTTTATGACTACCGGAGTAACCCACCTCCTATACAAGTCTGGTAGTACCACAGACCCCAAAAATTATAGACCTATAACTTGTCTACCTACTATATACAAACTTTTTACATCCATCCTGAGAGTAAAAATATATTCACATGTACAAACAATAACATCTTGTCAATCTCTCAGAATGGATGTAAAAGTGGGGCACGTGGTACGAAAGAGCTCCTTATTATTGACATGGCTGTTTGCCAGCAGGTACGCCGCAACCGAAAGAACCTTGCGACATGCTGGATTGACTATAAGAAAGCGTACGATTCTGTGCCTCATACATGGCTTCGGAGGGTGCTAGAGCTGTATAAAGTTGATGCAACTCTATGCACCTTTTTGGGGTCATGTATGGGACAATGGAGTACGGTTCTTGTTTATCCAGGGTGTCGTCAGGTTTTAGGAGGTGGTGTACCAATAGGGATTGAGAGAGGTATATTCCAGGGTGATTGTCTGAGTCCGTTGTGGTTTTGTCTAGCACTGAATCCTCTCAGTACGTTACTAGAGGGTTCAGGGTTAGGCTATCGGATGCGCAGAGGGGGTCAAATTTTGTCCCACCTTTTTTACATGGATGACCTAAAGTTATTTGCCCCTAATGGCCCCGATTTGATGGCTTTGCTAAAAGTTACTGAAACTTTTAGTAAGGCCATCAGTATGGAGTTTGGGGTAGATAAGTGTGCGGTCATGCATGTAAAAAGGGGCGGGATTGTGGAATCTGAAGGAGTCAATCTTTCAGATTTCACACGATTTGGGTCGCTCTCCGCAACCGAAACCTATAAATATCTAGGTATGTCTCAAGCTCTGTGTATTGCTGAGACTGACATGAAGCAGAAGTTGCAGGATCGTTTCTTTGGCCGCCTGAAAAAAATACTGAAAAGTCTTTTATCAGGTGGTAACAAGGTGCGTGCTGTCAACGGCTGGGCCATGCCAGTCTTAGTATACTCTTTTGGCATACTTAGATGGACTCAGACGGAGTTAGAAGCTCTGGATAGGAAGGTGCGTTGTCTATTGACTTCATATCGAATGCACCACCCACGTTCGTCAGTAATGAGGTTGTATATACCACGGAAATGCGGGGGTCGAGGATTTTTAAATACCAAGACTCTCCATAACCGTGAGATATGCAACCTTAGAGAGTATTTCCTGCAGGTGGACGTGGATGTGCATCGAGATGTTGTGGCAATAGACAACGGACTGACCCCGCTGTCCCTTGCGAAAGAGAACTGGCGCAAACCTGTAATATTAAGTGTATCTGATCGGAAGGAAATATGGAAGAGCAAGGAACTGCATGGTCGATTTTATCGGGCTCTAAATGGGCCCGATGTTGATTCAATAGCATCGGTATCCTGGTTACGATTTGGTGATCTCTTCGGAGAAACTGAGGGTTTTATCTGTGCAATAACTGACGAAGTCGTGATGACGAATAACTATCGGAGATTTATTGTCAAAGATGGGACGCTAGACATCTGTCGGGCATGTCATCGTCCCGGAGAATCTTTAAGACATATTATCTCTGGCTGTTCCCGTCTTGCGAACGGTGAGTATTTGCACAGACACAACCAAGTTGCCAGGATAATCCATCAGCAACTTGCTCTAAAGTATAATCTTGTCGACGTGGAGGTACCTTATTACAAGTATGTGCCCGACCCAGTTCTTGAGAACGGTCATGTCACATTGCATTGGGATCGATCTATTATCACTGATAGGACTGTTATAGCTAACAGACCTGTTATAGTGATAATGGACCGGTTAAAACGCCTTGCAGTAATTGTCGATATCACTGTGCCACATGACGAGAATCTCGTGAAAGCAGAAAAAGATAATCAAATTAAATATTTAGACCTAGCTCACGAGATTGTCGACATGTGGGATGTGGATTCGGCGATTATTGTTCCGATAGTCGTATCTGCGCATGGTCTAATAGCCAAGAGCCTCGACCTCCACCTACAGAGGCTCGCGTTAGGCAGCTGGGTCAAGGGCTTGATGCAGAAGGCGGTTCTGTTGAATACGGCCCGTATTGTGCGGAAGTTCCTGTCTCTGGAGCCCTAACCACCGGTAGCTTGGTCCCTGTACCCGATGACGGTGGGTTACTGTTTTTTATATTTTTAAATGTATTTTTTTATAAATCTATTTAAAAATGTAATAAATATGTGTTAAGTGTTAATAAAGAGAATAATAATAATAAACTTTATTGTACACCAATACAAAAATAACATAATAAAAACAATCCATATTGAATATGTACAAATGGCGGCCTTATCACTAAACAGTAATATCTTACAGGCAACCTTTGGATGGAAAGATAGAAAGAATAGAATTTAAGAAAAAGGGAGTAGACATTGGTGTAAATGAACGACATAAATAGATTTTTGGCACAAAAGTACTACTTAGTATAATACATAGTAAATAGAAGAAACAAGGTAGAATTAGATAGATATTCTGTATACCATTACACACAAATACATACAAACATACACAATAAGTACATACAAATACATAGTACCTATATATAACTATAAACACAATATATACCATATCATTATACTTACATAAATACCGATGTATGGCTATATAGGAGACCTGATAGTAAGGTAAATAACATATATGAGACAGCAGTCCTCCATGATCGGGGCCTGAAAACGGCGGGATAGCCACCCGCCGTCCTTACAGAAGCAGGCTAGAAGGGTTGCGTGCTGCGGGGCCTTTGCCCCACATCAAGCAACCAGATTCACCACCGACGTGGGATAAAACCCAACCCCAACGACGCGGGATTTTCATTCCGACCAAACCCCCGAAGAGGCCACACAGCTGGCCAAAGTCCGCCGGGCGCCACTGGAAATACCTTCTGGGGTCACCGGAGATACCCACAGCAATGGACAAGGGAGCGGCCGCGATGTCGCGGAATTTACAATAAAAATCTTCAAGTGGTAAATAGTTTTGAGATCAGTGAGTCAGTAACAAAAATGCGTGTTTTTAAACGTTAATATATCAATAACTAATTTGAACAAAGTTTATGAAACTTTGGGTTGCACCCATGTTTGAGGGTCTTAATAAATGTGCTAAATTTGTGTAATGGGTGAAAAGTACCGCGGGATGGTTCCTGTAAATATACACACATGTCGCGTGTGCCTTACGCCCCATTCTGGTTCTGGTTTGACTTGGCTGGCCACACGGCCGTGTGTCTCGATGACTATGAAACAAGATTAAAACTGGCAAAGGACTTTTTTAGGCCACTGCACCTATATAGCTAAAAAAACTTACTAAATATAAATAATTCTGTTTATATTTCAAACCTTTTTAGGGTTCTGTACATGTCTGTCGATCTGTCTTCGGCTTTCCTCCTAAACGGTGAGTGCTAGAAACATGAAACTTTTCATGGATATGTGTATTTACTACGTTGACAAAGTGCTGAAATGCTAAAATATTTTTTTTTCTTGCGTCTACCCCGGAGAGTGGAGTATCGTTAGATAGGTCTATTAAAAACATTGAGAGGTTGCTAAGATGATTTTTTGATTGAAGTATCCGAGATATTTAGCTTTAAAGAGAATTTTTTGTTCGAAAACAGGGCGTCCCCCTCCAAATCTGAAATGTAAACGGCTGACGTGATCTTGAAAATAATCATGATGGTAGTCCATACTCGTATAATGAACTTTGAAGGAAAACTATAACGGATCGTATAACTCAGTTAATTCCTGAATTAACAGAGTTATACGATCCGTTATAGTTTTCCCCATAAAAGCGAGAGAGGCTTTTATGGGTAACTACGGAACCCTATCTTATGCGTGGCTCGACACGCACTTGCCTTTGTGATTTGGTTTCTAAAGGAAATATAGGAAAAAAATCTATTTATTTTAATATGTTTATTTAGTAACAACTGGCAGTTATATTAAAAATTCAGTCAAAACAATTTTCCTTTGTAGTTTTAATTTAGTAGTGGTGATGATGAGGCACATCATGATGAGTTTTGTACTTCACGTCTGCGTGGAACCTGGAAGAGAAAATAGACGAAAAAAAATGAACATCCACAGATATCCCTGGTTTTCAATCGGGGATTAAACGGTTTTGATACATACCCGCTGTGATGATCACCGTGGTAATGTACGTCTCTCACGGAACCATCAGGCTGATGTAGTGAGTAGTGTCCCTTGACGACGTCACCGTCGCGTAGCTCGTGCTGCGACTTGTGGTCACCAGTGTGAGCGTCCTCTACTTTGTATTCAAATTCATATTTTGGGTGAGTCTGAAATAAATTAATATAAATAGGTGTGTTTTCTGAAATTAAGCAGAGCAGCTTGTATTATTATTGTCAAATAATTATATGGGTAAGTTCTTCTGCACTATCTCGTGCAAATATTCGAGGTCACAACAAAGGTTTCCCCGGCCGGGAATCAAGCCTAACGAAGCAGAAGGACTACAGACCACACGATAAGAGTTTCTTAGTTTACGCTAATACTATAATTTCTACAATATTTAAATTCATAACACTGACATAATAGTCATGATGACCGTGCCCATGGTGTACTGGTGCATGATGTCCATCATATTTGTGTATATATTGCGAGGAGTGACCATGGCCCTTGACGACCGCGACGGCGACGAAGAGAACACACACGATCTGTAAATATTATTACATAATTCTGTCAGATCTTAAAAAAGAGTAAATGATCAAAAATTACATTTACACTTTGATAAAAACATCCATTAAAAATAAAGTATCTTTTATTCATCTCTTTCCATTCAGCTATTTACTTTCATCAAACATTTTTGATGTTTCTGGAAACAAATCCGTTTGTTACCTATATACTTTTCTTTTGTTTGAACGATACGTCCGTCTTTCAACAGTTGCATAACGGGATAGGAGAAAGGGGTTCCGTAATACCCCTGTGAGGTTGATACGCCCATTATTAACAAAAGCCTCGACAAAAATAAAGTATTACCCCTTTTCAACAAACAAAAATTTAAAATATTGTTACTGTATATAATTTTGTGAATTGGTACCTTAGAGTACATGATTATTTTTTCTTACAAATAGTTTTAAACAAGTCTCACAGAGAACTGATACATGACGCTTAGACTTGCCACTTTATATACACGTAGTAAATAGTTCAAAACGATATCCAAGGCAACAATGATTTCACTTAATTGTTCTTTGTTTTATTAGTTTTGTGATTTTTATGATACAGATATTGCGTTGACACATTATTGAGAGTAGTAACTGGTAATAACACTGCTAGTAACAAATCTCTTCTGTACATTTAAAATTGAGAGATGAAATAAATATTTTTTTCATCTAGCCCAAACTAAGCTATAAGATTATGCTATGGGATCTAGATAACTGATAAACATACTTATATATTTTGTTCTTATATCATAATATACATAGAACAGCCAAACTCCGAAACAAACATTTCTGGAGCACACAAATATTTGATTCGACCCGGAAATCGAACCCGAGACTCCGGAGTCGAAAGCCGATGCACTATCGACCACGCCACCGAAGCAGTAAATACAAAATAATCGTGAATCATACAATGCCACCTCAGAGATCTCGGGTTCCATTCCCAAATATTTCTTTCGGAATTTGAGGAGCTTTTCTGTGTGGAGCAAAGATTAGTTTTTCTATCAGTTATTTGGTTGTCATACTACCAATTCCAATATTTTACTACCAATACCAGTATTCAATTTCGTTCCAATTTTTGCTATCCTGGATTGATATAATTCATAAAATTACTAACTTCAAATTGACAGGAATTGATGGATTTATCAATCCAAGATAGCAAAATATGAATCGAGATTGAATACTGGAATTGGTAATAGTAGATAAAGGTACATGCCTACTAACCTCCTTAGTTTGAGACTAGATGGTGGTCTGTTCGATTGTCCTTACGTATCCTATTTTCTTCTATTACCTAGGTATATAAAAATGAATGGCAGTTCCTTTATCACAATAACACTCATGAATGGCAAAACTCATTCAGTTAATTTTGATCTTAAGAATTTGTTGAAGTTCAGGAAAGTTAAAGGGCCCTATTAATTAAGTCGGGACAGCTAGTTATTTATTTAAAACAATTCCATTCTGGTAAAAAAACTTCGGTCTTTATTTTAAAGTAAAAATTACTTGCCACTTGTGTGTTCTTAGTGATAAAAATGAGATCCGAGTGTTTTACTCATGACGAAGTCTTATAGTCTTATATAATATAGGTATTAAGATAAAGATGAATAGGATGATAATAAATAGCGTGACCAGTGTATGTCCGTAGAAATATGGTGGTCTAAACGCCACGGAAAGAGCTTACAGGGACAGAACCGAAACATATTACTGTAAAGTATCAGAAAACGCCGTGAAAACTACTGAAACGATACGTTTGAGCTGTCACCTCAGTCATTTGCAAGGTGCTTGAGCTCCTTATCAATAAGCAGCTCATGCGATACCTGGAGGATCACTCGCTAATCAATGATCGGCAATATGGCTTCAGGCCAAAACGATCAACGGGTGACCTCCTGGCATTCGTCACGCATGTATGGGGTGGGGCTATGGAAACGTACGGCGAGTCCTTGGCTATTAGCCTGGACATCACCAAAGCTTTCGATAGGGTCTGGCATGCTTCGCTCCTTTCCAAGCTTCCGGCATATGGTCTACCTCCTCAACTGTGCAGCTGGATTGCCAGCTTTTTAAACGAGCGCCGAGTGCGGGTCCTCTGCGATGGCCAGGCTTCTCGCTTCTTGCAAGTGCATGCCGGGGTACCGCAGGGGTCCGTACTATCACCAACTCTCTTTCTTCTGCATATCAATGATATGCTATCCCTCGGGAACATTCATTGCTATGCAGATGACAGCACACTGCACGGGAGTTACTCGGTTCGTCCGACGGCGGGGCGATCTGAGATTGAGGAGGAGAGACGACGACTCGTGGCTGATCTCGACCGTAACCTCGACAGTATCTCCCAATGGGGTGCCGAGAACGTGGTCGAGTTCAATGCCCGCAAAACACAGGCGTGTGCATTTACAGCGAAAAAATCCCCTTTCCTTCCCCTACCCACTTTTCAGAATGCAACATTACCAATGAAGGATAATCTAGACATCCTTGGCATAGACGTACGTCGAGAGCTCAATAACACTAAATACATTGAGAGATGTATTGGGCTAGCTTCGCGGAAACTAGGAATACTGAACAAGGTAAAGCGATTCTTTACACCGCATCAGAGGTGTCTGCTGTACAAAACGCAGATTAGACCCTGCGTCGAATACTGCTCTCACCTCTGGGACGGCTCCGCGAAGTATTTGCTGGACGCACTCGACGCTATGCAGCGACGCGCTGTTCGCATTATAGATTGTCCGGAGGTAACGGGAAGCCTTGAGCCGCTAGCCCAGCGCCGAACAATAGCTTCCTTGGCCGCGTTCTACCGTATTTACCACGGTGAGTGTTCTGAAGAGCTCTTCAATCTGATCCCACCCTCTCCCTTCCGATCCCGAACAACGCGTGCCGGGCAGAGATGTCACTCTCGTACCGTGGAAACCGTCTTCGCGAGAACTGAGCGTTTTAAACGTTCGTTTCTCTGCCGAACGATGGTGGCTTGGAACGCCCTGCCCGCGCACGTGTTTCCTCCAACATATAACCCTGGGTTCTTTAAGCGAAGCGTGAAGAGGCACATTACTGGGTCGTCAAGTTGAGGGTCACTCTCTATAGTATTCCTATGTACTGTGAGAGTTGCCCACAATCACCAGACGTCGCCACAGCTTACCATCAGGCGGGTGGCGTCAATTTGTCGACCTAAATATCCTAATAATCTTCTTAAAAGTTCTCACGTGAAAGCTATCGCATTTATGATATTAGTGGGAACCTTTTTATATCATTGTGATTTAAAGCTAAAAGCTTGGTAATTTCTGTTGGTTAGTACGAGTACCTTACATAACTTGCTGTTAATGAGAGCATAAGTTTTTATTTACTTTTTATGCACTTTAACTTTTAAAGGCGGAGTTATGTTCTGACAGACAAACTTAACGTGCTGCTGAAAAGAGTGTGGCACCGTTAACCACCTTATCATCAACAACAAGGATGCCTCTACACATTTTTATGAAAGTTGCAGCTTTTCATATGCATAATTACTGGTCTATTCTTAGTATGTACTTACTTTTTATGCGGCAACTAGGTTTAAGACTTGCATTATGTTCTAGACAATCTAATTACCTACTTAACTTCTTACTAAAAATTACCTACTATTTCAAAAATCCAGAGTGCATCTTGGCGCTAATTTCCGTGCGAATGGGGAATAAAAAATCATTCAACGTGGGTGGAACCTCGGGAATCAACTAGTTTTCAGTTTTTAGAATTTTCCTGTTTCATATGTGTCATAGTCTACCTTCATGCCGAATTTCAAGTTTCTAGGGCATCTTCAAGTTTTAAATAGTTTTGAGATCAGTGAGTCAGTCACTAAAATGCGGGCTTTTAAACTTTAATATATCATTTCGAGTTGTGAAGGGGTCAAAAGTACCGCGAGATGGCTCCTGTAAATATACAAATTTCGCATGTCGCTTTCACCGTTCTGGTTCTGGTTTGAACTTGGCTGGCCACACGGCCGTGTGTCTAGATGACTAAGAAAAAAATCTAAACTGGTAAAGGACTTTCTTGGGCCACTTTACCTATATACTCGTAGCTTAAAAAACTTACTAAATATAAATAATCAGTTTATATTTCAATCCTTTTTAATTCAAGGTTCTGTAATTCCCCCCGCAGAGACCACAGGGGTGGTCAAAGTCCGCCGGGCGCCACTGGAAATACGCTCTGCTTGTAACCAGAGACGCCCGGCAATGGACGTTAGAGCGGCCGCGGCCTCGGGCCGCGGAACTAAAAAAAAAAGGTTCTGTTATTCAAGTTTTGGAAACCTTATAGTTTTGTCATTCTGTCCGTCCGTCCGTCTTCGGCTTTCTTCCTAATCGGTAAGTGCTAGAAACATCAAAACTTTGCATGGATATGTGTATTTACTACGTTGACAAAGTGCTGAAAGAAAATTATGAACAACATTTTTTTCAGGGGTACCTACACGTACCCGAATTTATTTGGAGTGTGTACTCCACACTCCAAAAAAAAAAATCATTAGAAATAAGAATAAACATTGAGAGGTTACTAAGATGATTTTTTGATTGAAGTATCTGTTCCCGAGATATTTAGCTCTGAAGAGCAATTTTTTGCAAAAACGGCGTCGCGCCCCTCTGAAATGTACGCTGACGTGACGAACTTGAAAAAAGTCATGATGGTAGTCCATCTAATAAACTTTGAAGGAAAACTATATCGGATGGTATAACTCTGTTAGTTCAGGGATAAAAGAGGCTTTTATGGTTAATTACGGAACCCATATGCGTGGCTCGACACGCACTTGGCCTGTTTTTATGATTGGGTTTTTAAAGGAAATACAGGAAAATAATTCTATTTATTTTAATGTGTTTATTTATTAACAACTGGCAGTTTTATTACAAATTCAGTCAAAATAATTTTACTTCGTAGTCTTAATTTAGTAGTGGTGATGATGAGGCACATTATGATGAGTGCTGTACTTCACGTCTGCATGGAACCTGGAAGAGAAAATAGACGAAAAAAATTAACATCCACAGATATTAGATAAACGATTCACAGGTTAAACTTATCCCTGGTTTTCCATCGGGGATTAAACGGTTTTGATACATACCCGCTGTGATGATCACCGTGGTAATGTACGTCTCTCACGGAACCATCAGGCTGATGTAGTGAGTAGTGTCCCTTGACGACGTCACCGTCGCGGTGCTCGTGCTGCGACTTGTGGTCACCAGTGTGAGGGTCCTCTACTTTGTATTCAAATTCATACTTTGGGTGAGTCTGTAAGATAAATATAAATATCTATTTATATATATATAATAGATATATAATATAATAGATATTTATATTTATCTTACAGACTCAACTAACATAGATTGTCTTAACATATCTATGTTAAGACAATCAAAGCGATATCTTGTCTGAAATTAAGCAGAGCAGCTTGTATTATTACTGTGAAACAATTATATAGGTAAGTACATCTGCACTTTTTTTGCAAACATTAGAGGTTACAACAAAGTTTTCCCCACCCGAGAATCAAACCTGAAGAAGCAGATGGACTGCGGACTACGTGATATGACTTTCTTAGTTGACGTTAATAATATAATTTCCATAATATTTAAATTCATAACACTGACATAATAGTCATGATGACCGTGTCCATGGTGTACTGGTTCATGATGTCCATCATATTTGTGTATATATTGCGAGGAGTGACCATGGCCCTTGACGACCGCTACGGCGCCGAAGAGAACACACAGAATCTGAAAATATTTTTGCATAATTCTGTCACATCTTAAAAAGAGTAAATGATCAAAAATTACATGAACACTTTGATAAAAACATCTATTTCTCAAGAATATCTTTTATCAATTTCTTTCCTTTGAGCTATTTTCTTTCATCAAACGTTTTTGATGTTTCTGGAAACCAATCCTTTTGTTTGATACTTTTCTTTTGTGTGAACGATACGTCTGTCTTTCAACATTGCATAACGAGTTAGGAGAAGGGGGTTCCGTAATACCCCTATGAGGTTGACATGCCCATTATGAACAAAAGCCTTGACAAAAATAAAGTATTACCCCTTTTCAACAAACAGAAATTTAAAATATTGTTACTGTATATTTTGTGAATTGGTACCTTAAAGTACATGATTGTTTTTTCTTACAAATAGTCGTAAACAAGTCTCACAGAGAACTGATACATGACGCTTAGCCTTGCCACTTTATATACACGTAGTAAATAGTTCAAAACGATATCTAAGGCAACAATGATTTCACTATAATTGTTCTTTGTTTTATTAGTTTTGTGATTTATATGATACAGATATTGCGTTGACACATTATTGAGAGAAATAACGGGTAATAACACTGCTAGTAACAAATCTCTTCTGTACATTTAAAATTACAAAATAGTCGTGAAACGTACAATGCTACCTCAGAGATGTCGGGAAGAATTCCAAATATTTCTTTCGGAATTTGAGGAGCTTTTCGGTGTAGAGCAAAGATTTGTTTTTCCATCACTTATTTGGTTGTCATACTACCAATTCCAATATTCAATCTCGTTCCAATCCTGGATTAATATATGGATAGATATAATTCATAAAATTACTAATTTGAAATTGACAGAAATTGATCAATCCAAGATAGCAAAATATGAATCGAGATTGAATATTGGAATTGGTAACAGTAGATAAAGGTACATGCCTATTACCCTCCTTAGTCTGAGACTAGATGGTGTTTGTACTGTTCGATTGTCCTTACGTATCTTATTTTCTTCTATTACCTAGGTATAAAAAAATAAATAGCTGTTCGTTTATCTCAATTACACTCATGAATGGCAAAACCGATTCGGACAGCTAGTTATTTATTTTTTTAAATACAGTTCTGGTACTCTGTTATAAATACTAAAAGTGTCTGTCTTTATTTTACTTGTATATAGTATTGCCACTTGTGTATTCTTAGTGATAAAATGAGATCCAAGTGTTTTACTCATGACGAAGATTTTCTTCAAAAAGTTCATCCGTGATCATAGTGCTTGTAACAGTGCCGAAATTACTTTTACTCCAGAACAATATTAAACATGGTGGCGAGGCAAGGATTGAGAGGTACCTGAATCTGGTTACGTGGTGTCCTGGGCCGTTTTTGCACGTCACTTTTTCTTGGATAATGTTGGGTTTGGTTTCCTGTACTTCACACGCGGCGTTGAAAGCGAGGGCCCACGGGAAATTCCACGGGGAATGGCGATGCATATGCGTAAGCGTTTCGCGGGGTGCGGTCAATATGGCGACTCTCAAAGGACTGGGAAAGAGCAAGAGTAGGATTTTGGAAGAGTGAGTGAATGATTATGCGTGTAGTGTTGCGTGCGCATAATATGCATACATTATAAATAAATGTGATTTTTGGCGAAGCCACATGGTAAATAGCCCGTTTGTCCATAAAATAGTAGAAGTGATTCTTGGTGATAGACAGGTGATTCAAGTAAGTATTTTATTTATGATGAAGCGATTGAGTTTGAATAGGACTCAACTTGACAGCTACAATGTTAGCGATAATTAACTACATACTTATCGTAATTACCTATTGCAGTGTAATGTTACGTTAAGTAGCACATACCTTTCGTCACTAATATTGTTTATAAGTAACAATTAATACTTATAGGTTGGAATTTAATTGCTATTACTTTCATGAAATCGGCATTGATTGCATATCAGTAGGAAATTTCACCAATTGTTACAAGTTAGAACTGTGTAGTAACGTTGCTAAATTTATTTGCATTAATTGCGTAGTCATCCTTTGAAAATAAATCCTACAGTTAGTAATCAAAGTCAAAGTTCTGCAGTATCGGTGAACTTTTATATCCATTCGATGAGCCCTTAGTTACATTGCGAAGGTGTTTGGATATTTGGTATAGCTACTAAATTAGCCATTGCACAACGTTTATGACCATTTATTTGTGGATAAACCATTTCATTTCGAAATAAAATTAAAGAAAAAAAATTTAAAGTAAGTTTTGATAAAATTAACGAAAAAGTGAACAATAATTTAATTCTGATAAGAAATATGTAATTTTATAGGTATATTATGACAACCTATTTGTAGGGTTCCGTACTAAAAATCTCGGAACCCTTATAGTTTCGTCATGTCCGTCCGTCCGTACTCGGCTTTCCTTCTAAACGGTTAGTGCTAGAAACATGAAACTTGGCATGGATATGTATATGTACTAAGCCGGTTTTATAGAATAAAAGCACATTGGCTTTTTGCCACGATTAACTAAAAACCTATAGAAAGTGTTGCCCGAGAAATAAAATAACGCGCTTTTACTTTTAAAAATGGGTTGTTATCCCGGTCTTCTCATAGACCCACATAATTGGTCATTGGTGAGACCACGAGAGAGACTTATGTCTCGTAGACCCACTGGTGGGACCACGACACACTCAAATTAGTGGCGTTACGAGAAAACAGCCAGCATAATGACATCACTGATCGTAACGAAGGCACAGCTTCCACAGTAAAACGATGATGTTGCAAAGTATAACCTTGGAAACTTTTCTTGTGCGCTAAAAACCCAAGCCAAGAGAACAAAAAGTCCATTTGTGTATTTCCATTACACTTTAGGGGACAAAGCCTAACTAAAGTACAAGTTCTGCCATATCACCGGACAAGCACTGGCACTCATGAAGTTTACTGGTTAGTGGCAATAGATTCGCCTTCCATTAGTGTATAACATACCTCTGCATACTATATTTGAGGAAACATGTATGATTGTGTGTGTATTATTAATGCTACAGAATTAAAAGAATCAATCAATAATTAACATCTTAAATGTTCCTATAAAGTATTAAGAATTAGATGTTTTTAGGATGCTAAACCAATAACACAGATTTTGGTGCAATTAATTAGGTATCCGTATGTAGCAAGTTTATATTGAATTTTCAGGTTCAGCGGTTATATGAAGCTTACCTATAAACTTGGTATAAATATCTTAGAAATGCTCAAGTTTTGTAAGTCTGCACCCGATTTGTATTTGTGTAAAGTAACTTTCAAGTCTTATGGCTTACTGAAGTTATTGAAATAAAAGCCGTTAAGTATTGCGCTACGGTACTCGTACTACTACTATTTAACCATACTAAAATTTTTATACTTTGGTTCTTCAGTCTACTTTGGATATCTCTGTCTCATTGGGGAAGAAGTAGTATTTATTGGTAAGTAACAAGACCCATGGTGTTAGTAAACATGTTTTCTTAGCCTATGTTAGTAATTTACTTCTGATTTGCACTCTTCTGCCCGAACGCCCATAACAATAATCCGCTACAATGACCGATATACCGACAGTCAAGTCTACTTTCAATCATCGTAAGGATTTTCATGTGTGCTCATTCTAAAAAGAAAGACGTAGCAATGTCAAAATGTGCTCATTCCGAAAGGAAAAACGTAGCAATTCAAAACAATAAAACATATATTTTAAATAAAAGTATTAAGTGGAGAATTAAACATTATTTATAGTTTTAATGATGATGATGAGGTATTATGTGGTCGACGTGCCAAGAGAATTTGCTCTCGCTTTTGTGTCCGTCGCGGTGTTCATGCTGGATCTTGTGGTCTCCGGTGTGATCATCGTCTACCTTGTATTCAAAATCGTACTTGGGGTGCGTCTAGAAAAAAAAAAATTAGCTGCATTTCATACAATTAATGCAAATACATATTATGGTATATTCACCGGACATGGGTTATTTTTTTTGTGAATATATAGAAAATACCTAATCATATAAAAATTTGCGGATTACACAGAGTTTGTCTCGACCGGGAATCGAAGCCGATACTCTGACTTCAACAATTGAAAAAGACCTCAACATTCAAATATGTGGTAAAAAAAAAGTTCTATCGATATGTTTAAAAATAAAACTTAGTGCAAGATAGCATAAAACTCACATAGTAATCGACATGATGATGGCCGTGTTTGTCATGTACTGACACTTCCTCATGATGACCGTCATGCCGATGGATATATTGTGAAGAATAAGCATGGTGCGATGATACCACTGCTACTGCGACGACCAGCAAACAATAAACCTGTGCATGATACATTTTATTAATAAAAACGTGTACATATTTATATCCTCAGTCTCGATCCCCACAGGAAATTTATTGGGACTAAAATCAATCAATCAAAAATGGTAATTCATTTAGCTCACAAAGACAAAAATGTCTTGAAATCAGTCTCAAACTATCTCTGTCCTACAGATTTAGAGACCAGACATTTATGTGCGATGAGCGAAAAATAGAACTAACAAACAGAAAAACAAATTCTTTAGTTAACTTTGATTAACATTTTTCTTTTTACAATATTAGGTACCCATATGTATGAAAAACATTTATTTTACCTTAACAAACATTTTTAACTATTAGGTTAGTGCGCTACCGGTGCAAAAAGAATATGTGATCTAGTTACGGTTAACGCGGTGTTTTATATACAAAGTGAAACTATGAAGGTAATAACATCAATAAATAAACTAAAATACGATTAAAATATTATTTACGGCACGGCAATTTCATAAAAATTACGTAAACATTCTTACGCTATATATACTAGATATGCAATGCATGCTGCTAATTGCAAATGTTAAGCGGAGCAAATGTATTTTCATTGTTGACGCACGTGTTTCCATGGCAACCATTTAATCATCTGGTTTTTCAGTGATTATTCCTCCGTGGTCAGCTCTATTTTCATAATTTCAGAGATATGCACTCCCGGGTATGATGTCGACCAGCGTGCCAAATTTGGTCAAAATCGGTCGAGCCGTTTCGGAGGAGTTGGCACACAAACGATTTACACTTATCGCCTAAGATTGGGCCACGCTCAACACGTATAAACGAATTGCTTGATGGAAAAGAAAATGCTTTCCATACATAATCAAAATCAAAAATCAAAATATCTTTATTCATGTAGGTCACAAAGTAACATTTATGAACGTCAAAAAAAGAAAATGCTTCTACATTTACATTTACCGCCAGATTCGCAAGGCAATAGGTAGAGCCTGTGAGGAAAGAACCTGGCAAGAAAAACTCACGGCCACTCTTTTTATTCGCCAGTAAATACAATGATTCTGTTACAACAATAAAAAGAGGGCAAGGGCAGTACGTGACCATGTGTGGACCAAGTGAACTTAAAAATTATGAATCTCTGTTATTCACAAAAAAAGTCAAATACTAATTAAAGGTGCCACATAATCTCAAAGTACCCATACCTTACAATATCATAATAATAATAATTTAACAATAATAAGTGAGTTTCAGCAATAAAAAAACATTTCAAACAGAAGTAACCCCTATGTAGCTCGAGTGATGAGCAAGCAACTCATTGCCATTTCTCTGTATCGTTTAGATAATCTTTAATAGTATATAATAGTATTTTAGGAGGTGTGTCTTAACAGCCACTATGAATTTATTCAAAGGAAGGTTCATACATAATGTTTAGAGGAATTTTGTTATAAAAACGCACACCAAATCCTGCAAAGGAGTCATGAACCTTCTGTAAACGATAATACGTCCCAACCACTTTATGCTTATTTCTAGTATTTATTGCATGTATGTTCATACTGTATAAATGTATATTCTGTTTAACGAACATAATATTCGCATATGTATATTGTGATGCAACTGTTAAAATGCCTATTTCTTTAAATCTTTCTCTAAGAGAAACTCGTGCATTCAGTTTATAAATCGCACGTATAGCTCGCTTTTGGAGTATAAGAATGATCTCTATATCAGCTGCCTTGCCCCATAGTAAAATTCCATACGACATGGCACTGTGAAAATGGCTAAAATAAACCAGCCTGGCAGTTTCTACATCCGTGAGCTGTCTGACTTTACTAATAGCAAAAGCCGCAGAGCTAAGTTTCCCTGCAAGACCCGATATTTGGGCGTTCCACTGTAATTTACTGTCTAGAGTAATACCCAAAAATACGGTTGATTCTACAAGATTAAGGGTATCACCGTTCAAAATAACATTAGTACCGTAGTTCTGAACATTAGGCATACTAAATCTAACACACTTCGTCTTTTTTGCGTTCAGAAGTAAATTGTTGGTTGTAAACCAATCCAGAACTAGTGCAAGTGAACTATTTACTTCGTCAAAATTCCTCAGCTTGCGATCAACTTTAAAAATAAGTGATGTATCATCGGCGAATAGAACAATGTCGCACAAGTTCTGTACAAAGAACGGTAGATTATTAATGTAAACTAAAAATAGAAACGGACCTAGAATTGATCCTTGTGGCACGCCCATAGCTACAGAAGCCCCTAAAGACCGACTACCATTGATATCAACATGTTGTATTCTATCACTGAGGTATGAGGCAACTAGGTCCAGTGCCGAATCTCTGATACCATAATAATTGAGTTGGGATACCTTTCGTTAACATAATATATGTAATCCTAAAATGGTTTGGCACAATGAATTTGGCATACTTTTTTTGGCATAATTATACTTGGTCATAATTGATTTTTAGCAGCATTTGTACCGTGGTATAATTATATTTAGGTCTAATATATTTATGCATAGTTATAATTTGCACAATGTTTTTAGGCATAGTGTACAGTCGCCTAATAGTAAATATTACTAAAATTGAATAGGTATAAATTAATGAAATTAATAAAAATAAAAAAGTTACTTTAACCAATATTTTCTAGATTATATAGTGTCAAAGTAGGTTTAGGTGCGGCGGGGGTGGCCCTTGGGCCACCCCTAAGCCGCCTTTTAATTATTTTACATAGTTACTTATTCTGCATAAGATGATTATGACTATATTCATTATAGTTTGATACGGTTATGCCTTTATAAAGCTATGCTTATAAATTTTATGCTTAAATATGATTATGCTAATTTTATTTATGATTTAGACAAATATGCTAAATTTGTTATGGATAAAAACATTATGCATAAATATCATTAGTCTACATTACCATATGCCAAACTATTTTATGGTTATTTTTTTTATGCAAATGGATGTATATTTTTTTACTTATGTAAAATAATTAAAAGGCGACTTAGGGGTGGCCCAAGGGCCACCCCCGCCGCACCTAAACCTACTTTGACACTATATAATATAGGAAATACTGGTTAAAGTACCTTTTTTATTTTTCAGATTCAAATAACCATAAATAAAATAAAAGAAGATGCAAAATCAAATCCAACTAAAAGGCCAATTCAAGTTATAGCTGATATTGAAAGTACAACCTCACCTGATATAATGTGTAATTTGCCAAACACTGAAAATCTAAAACAAATCATACGCAAACAAAGGAAAAATACGTCAAATATCGTTGAACCACAAGACATACATTTTGAATTAAAAACAGATTTTTTCTCCAAGAAAACAATCAAAAAGAACAAAAAAATAACAACCAGATAATCATTATTGATAAAAAATATGATACAAATAGAAGAATAATAATAGTTTCTACAAAGAAACTCATTACTATACTATGCTTGTCGAAATATATACTAATGGATGGAACATTCAAAGTTGTTCCCAAAATGTTCCATCAACTTTATACAATACATGGATGTATTAATAACTTACCAACATTTCCTTGTGTATTAGCGTTATGTACCAACAAGGATAAAAGTACCTATAATTTATTATTAACATCATTAAATGAGTATCGTGAGGCAAATGGCTTGTATTTGTCGCCTAGATTTATACTCATGGATTTCGAAACAACTGCACATATATGTGCCAAACAGACTTTCGAAAATGCAACCATAAAAGGATGTAATTTTCATCTAGGGCAGATTATATACCGTCGAGTACAAAATAAAGGATATCAAACATTATATGGAAATAATGTATCGTTTGCTACAGAAATAAAATGTTTATACGCATTAGCCTATCTTTCAGAAGAGGATATACCCGTTTATTTCGACAACTACACAAAAAATATATCTCCAGAAGCAGGTATATACCTTACCATCGATGTATTATTGAAAAGTATTTTTTTTTTTTTTTTTTTTTTTTTTTTATATTTGGTTCGCCAAATTGACGCCGCCCGCCTGGTGGTAAGTCGTGACGACGTCTAGCGATTGTGGGCCACTCTCACAGCACACATTACTATTGAGAGTGGCCCTCAACTTGACGACCTACTGATGTGCCTCTTCACGCTCCGCTTAAAGAACCCAGGATTATATGTGGGAGGAAACACGTGCACAGGCAGGGCGTTCCAGGCCACTATCGTTCGGCAGAGAAACGAACGTTTAAAACGTTCGGTTCTCGCGAACATGCTATCCACTGTGTGGGGGTGGCATCTCTGCCCGGCACGAGTCGTTCGGGATCGGAAGGAAGAGGGTGGGATCAGATTGAAGAGCTCTTCAGAACACTCGCCGTGGTAAATACGGTAGAATGCGGCCAAGGAAGCTATTGTTCGGCGCTGAGCTAGCGGCTCAAGGCTTCCCGTTACCTCCGGACAACCAATAATACGGATAGCCCGTCGCTGCATAGCGTCGAGAGCGTCCAGCAGATACTTCGCGGAGCCGTCCCAGAGGTGAGAGCAGTATTCGACGCAGGGTCTAATCTGCGTCTTGTACAGCAGACACCTCTGGTCCGGTGTAAAGAATCTCTTTACCTTATTCAGTATTCCTAGTTTCCGCGAAGCTAGCCCTATACATCTTTCGATGTAGTTTTTATTATTGAGCTCTCGACGAACGTCTATGCCAAGGATATCAAGGTTGTCCTTCATTGGTAATAATGCATTCTGAAGAGAGGGTAGGGGAAGGAAAGGGGATTTCTTCGCAGTAAATGCACACGCCTGTGTTTTGCGGGCATTGAACTCGACCAGGTTCTCGGTACCCCATTGAGAGATACTGTCGAGGTTACGGTCGAGATCAGCCACGAGTCGTCGTCTCTCCTCCTCAATCTCAGATCGCCCCGCCGTCGGACGAACCGAGTAACTCCCGTGCAGTGTGCTGTCATCTGCCCGAGTGCATCCCGTGCAGTATATAGTTACCAGTAAAAATATTATTTTAATAATCCTTATTACTATTTATTTTTTCAGCCACTATAGCACAATGGTTTGATCAGCATTATATATGTAGAATTGCTAGTTCACCACCACAATTTTCTCCCAAAATCTGGAGTACATATCAACTTACAAAAGAAAATATACCCAGAACACAAAATCATGCCGAAGCGTGGCACAATAGATTTGCACATTTTGTGGGAAGACGCCATCCTGGATTCTATTTTTTAGCAACAAAAATTTGTCAAGAAATCAAACATCAATGTATTGAAATTGAAAAACTACAAATAGGGACATCACCAACCCCAGTGAAAAAGATGAAATAAGACGACAAACACTCCCGCCTTGAAAAAATTTTAAACAAACAATATGAATATACTTCGAAACTTGATTTTTTTACAAGCTATTGCTAATAATTTACACTTAAAATAGAATACGTTACTTACTGAATTGTTATATATACGGATGCTATAAATTAAAAATTTACATGAAACTCATTAAAAATACTAAAATTGTAAAATTTTCATTAATTTATACCTATTCAATTTTAGTAATATTTACTATTAGGCGACTGTACACTATGCCTAAAAACATTGTGCAAATTATAAATATGCATAAATATATTAGACCTAAATATAATTATGCCACGGCACATATGCTGCTAAAAATCAATTATGACCAAGTATAATTATGCCAGAAAAAGGATGCCAAATTCATTGTGCCAAACCATTTTAGGATATTATGTTAACGAAAGGTATCCCATTATGTAGTAGCATATTTGAATTAAAATGTGACTATAATTGCTGCAATATAATTTTTTCAAAAATTTTACTAATGGCAGGTAGTATTGAAATTGGTCTAAAATTACCAGGGTCGTTTTTTGATCCAGTTTTAAATAAAGGTATCACTTTACTGTATTTCATGAGATCAGGAAACACTCCACTATTGACACATTTATTAAATATTGCAGCTAGATGTGGAGATATATTCACAATAATGGACTGAAGCAATTTTACAGAAATACCTCACAAGTCAGCTGTATTTTTTGAGTTAAGCGACTTGAATACTTTTATAATATCATTGGGGTTTACATATTCAAAGCTAAATGAGACATGACACTGATTCACGCCGCTTTCCAGCATACGTTGAGCTTTAACTGGGCAAGAATTCAAGGAGCTAGTTATATTCGCGGGAATGTCTATAAAAAAAATATTAAAGGTTTGTGCTACATCTGGTTCTTTGTTAATGACTTTATTATCAATAATTAATTCAAAGTCATTGTCACGGGGCTTTAGGCGACCGGTTTCAGCATTAATTATATTCCAAGTCGTTTTGACTTTATTGTTAGACTGTTTAATCTTATTACTCAAATATAATGACTTGGCAGCAACACACGCTTTTCTGAAAGTTTTGGAATAATCTTTAACATACTGAATAAAATCAGGATTAAAAATATATTGCTTCATACCATATAGTTCATACAACTTAGCTCTACTTTTGTAGATGCCAGTGGTTGCCCAGTCACAGAACTGGAGGTTTCCATTTTTATAAAAAGTCCTTGATTTAAATATATTGTCGAACTCAGATTTAATTGTATTAAACAAGGACTCATGTAAGTTATTTGGATCAACCTGGTTAAAGTCAATACTAGCAACTATTGCAGAAACGCTTTCATTAAATCGTTCTAGGCGATATGTACTCATTGGCATACATTTTTTTTTCATTTAGCCGTGATATTGATGGGAAATACGACCTTCTGCCCCAGATGGTCAGATTTGAAGTTACTTAATACCTCCTTTGTCAGGAGTTCACAGTTGCAAAATATATTATCTAGACATGTTGCAGAATGTGATGTGATTCTAGTTGGCTCTGAAAATAAGTGTTGTAAGCCGAAGGAACTGAATAAATTGATAAATTTAATGCATTTAGGTGACTGCACAAGTACATCAACATTAAAATAACCACACACCACAACATGCTTTTTACTAAGACACAATTGTTTCAATACATTTTCCATAACTATCTCAAATGAATCGTAATCACAATCGGGTGGGCTATAGATACAGAGGACAATGAGTCGCTCAAGCTCAAAACAGGACAATTCCACAGTGCGCTCTATAGAAAAAGCAACAATATCTTTACGTTCTTTACATTTTATGTTATTAGACACGAATATTAGGGAGCCACTACGAATAGCCTTCTTTCTTGCGAACGCACTAATAAGTTAGTAAAATTCACAGTTGAACAATAATTCGTGGTCTTTTAACCAATGCTCTGTTATACAAAAAATATGAACATTGTGGCCCCTAATGTAAAGGTCAATTTCTAAAAGTTTATCAGATAAGCCTTGAATATTTTGGTGTACTAAACTACTAGACATAATGTTATGCTTAACAGAATTACGTTCACCCCCATACATACTACTACAGGCCACAGGTCCCTTACCTTCGGGCATATATTTAAAATAAAGATTGCTAGATTTATTATCTGTTGTCTTACAAACTAGTTTTTAGTATTGTCTCCAAACTGTCTATGTCAATATTATTCTGCTCAATAAAAGCAGGTTGATAAGCCAAAAATTTGGCTTGACTCAATACGAAATTAGCTAGCAAAGTAGCTACCTGTCGTCGCAAAAAAATTGATAGTAAATAACTATCACATGTCAAGATATAATTATTATTCAATACAATATAACAGTCAAATAATTCTACATTCCTACAATGTGTAGTTAAAGTATGTAGCTTCATATCGACGCTTGAAAGGCAAAATTGACCAAGCGACATATTGGCAACTTTACACCAGAGCAGTTTAAAGTTTTTTTTATGAAAAAAAAATCGTTAAAAATCGCCTATAAATCACAACGACATTATTCCAACGAATTTTAAATGCACTTTAAAGGCTTCATGAACTGGCATTTAAAGAAAATGTTTTTTTTCAATAGTTAAAGAAATAGTGTCGGTTAGTAATAATTTTATCAAAACCACTAACGGGTAAAAGTTACTTACCGACAACGAAATTTCGTAATCAAACAAGTAATGTTAGCTAAATCCCATAACTTTATGATTGTGTTTAAAGTAAAATGACGCATCCAGAAGTAATGCATGTTTGTCATTTAGGTAACATTATTTAAATAGAAAACAGAAATACTTTTCTGCCAGGCAATTTTAGTTATATTACAAATTAAATACAGTTAGTTTAGGATTTTTTTGACCAAGTAACAATGAATTTAGGTTTCAGTACACAAAATCAAAGACTGATCTTTGATTTTGTTGGGTCGAAAATTCCCTGGATCGGATCGATCCCCTTTCTTATGGATCTGTTGTAGGTTCGCCTCTTTCCAGACCTCCGGCACGAGCCCTGTAGAGTATGATAGGCGGTACAGACGCGTTAATACTGGAGACAACTCAGCTGCACATTTTCGTAGCAACACCACCGGAATGCCGTCAGGGCCACTGGCTAACCTAGGGATCGTGTGGTACCTAGGGATCATGCGGAGTATGGCCTTATACGGGGCTCCCGTATGGGCAGATAGATTGGCGGTCACGGTGAACGCGACTCTGTTAAACAGACCACTGCGAACCTGGGCCGTCAAAACCATACGGGGGTACCGCACGATCTCCGGAGAGGCTGCATGTCTCCTAGCCGGGACCCCTCCATGGGACCTGGAAGCGAAAGCCCTTGCGTCATTGTTTCAATGGCACAAGGAGGCGCTGGAGACGGACGTGAAATCGAGGAACAGCGGTCCCAACTCCGGATCTAATGGAGACTTGGAGGTTGCGACTCGAGCAACCAAAGTGGGGAACTACCGTCATCGCAGCTGTGAGACCGATCATAAATGAGTGGCTGCAGAGGCGGCATGGTGACCTCACGTATCGTGCGACGCAGATCGTTACCGGGCATGGATGCTTCGGTAGCTATCTGTTTCGCATCCATCGTGAGGTCACACCCCGGTGTCAACACTGCGAGGTTTCCGACGACAACGACGCACTCCACACGTTGGTGGAGTGCTCAGCGTGGGCGAGTCAGCGACGGGACCTCGTAGTGGGTCTGGGCATGGATATCCTCTCGCTGGAAACCATGCTCCAAGCCATGGTCTCCAGCACGAGTAGGTGGAACGCAGCCGTGTTCTCCTGCAAGCAAGTCATGCTCGCGAAGGAGGCGGCCGAGAGGGAGCGTACCCCTCCCCGCGGAGTTCCGTAGTCAGCGGCGAGGGCGCCGCAGACTCATCTACGCTCAAGACCTCCATGATCGGGGTCTGAGGACGGCGGGATTGCCACCCGCCATCCTTACAGAAGCAGGCTAGAAGGGTTGCGTGCTGCGGGGCCTTTGCCCCATAGCACGCAACCAGATTCACTCACTGACGTGGGATAAAACTCTACCCTAACGACGCGGGATTCTCATCCCGACCAAACCCCCGCAGAGACCACAGAGGTGGTCAAAGTCCGCCAGGCGCCACTGGAAATACCTGCTTGTAACCAGAGATGCCCGGCAACGGACGTTGGAGCGGCCGCGGCCTTGGGCCTTGGGAATTCAAAAAAAAGGGCCACTGGCTTTCCGCGTGTCGAGTGACTGTAGTTGGCGATGGCGGGGGCCTGCAGGCCACGGTCATCGACCCGGGAATTAGCCGCAAAGAGGTCTGCGAGCATGTCCGCCTTCCCTTGGGCTTTGTGAGCCAGTGATGCATCAAGATGACACAGTGGTGGCAGCGAGGGTTGGCAAAAATTAGACTACGACCTGGACAAATTTGGGCTGGCGATCTAGATGGCTTTTGCAAGTTGTCAGTATCCACGGCTGCCCGTGAGATGGGATGTGAGCTCCTGACCAAGCCGCGCGACGCGTTGGGCATCCGCTCTCTTGAAGGCCCTCTTGCTGAACCTAGTGGCCCTATTGTAAGCTGTTTAGAGGCGGTCCACGTTCAGGTCACGTGCCGCCCGAGCCCTGACCCTGGCGCGATATGCCGACAGTTTTTTCTGGACAGCCTCGGCACATTCACGCCTGAACCAGGCGAGAGCTTTGGGGATGCTGGCGACATCAGTGAAAGGGTTATAGTATTCTATCCCTAGACTGATCTTGCCAGAAACGGCAGCAGCGCTATCCGAAGGCGCCTTCCCTACAAAGCAGCGCTGGCTCCACGGGACGGACGCAAAGTAATCGCGGAAACCGTCCCAGTGTGCCGACGAGTAGTGCCATAGTCGGTGAGTCATTTGGTCGGTATTCGAAAAGCCTTGTTGTCCCAGTGTCCCCTGTGTGGGAGCGGTAGACGCACACGGAGATTTGGCTCATAGAGCCATGATTCACGTGCAGCCAAAGGACAGTGTAGGAGGGGTTCTCTAGACAGCGCAACTGGTGGCAGCAAACGTCCGCACTAACGAACACGCACACTCCGGCTTTGTCGCGAAATTGTTCCTCAATAACAAAACCCGGGTAACAGAGGTAAGACGTGTCGTCAGGGTGGCGTATCTGTGTCTCCGTTAGGAACATAACAGAAGGCCGTGCCGTCTCTAGGTGATGGTGGACGATATCAAGGTTCACATGAAGTCCGCGATATTCCCGAACTCCACCTCAAACGAAGTCAACTTTGTGGGGTTTCTAGGGGCCGCTGTGTACCGTCTATTAATTTGTTGCACTGTCATGGTGAGATATGGAGAAGCGTGAAGATAGGACGATATTTGGTTCGGCAGTAAGTGACAAAATGAAGAGGCTAACTTCGTCTAGAACCGTGTGGTTAGGTCGGAGCCGACCTGCCGGACGAAAGTGCTCCCAAACCCCTTGATGCAAGGCCGCCGCTACCCCACACCGGTTACCACCCGGAGCGGCGATCTCACATCAGGATTATCAGCAACATGTGGGGCAGCATCCTGGGGTGGTTGGTCCCAGGGGGGCCCCATGACTATGTTGCGGGTGGTCGCGGCAACGCCGCTGCTAAGAGTCTCTCTGGCCGGCGAATCGACCCACACCACCCACACTAGACTCCGTTTCGCCCCCACTGGACCCATGCCTGCCGCACCATACATCGCCCCGGGCCCGGCAGTGCAGCTGCTGGACCCCTAACACAACTCCCCTGGACCAACACTGTTGTACCACCTGATATCCACGTAGGGGCCGAAGCCACCACATGGGTACCGTAATCTACGCACCTCGTCCGTTAATCAGCAGGTAAGGTCGCTGGGGGCCGATAGATGTAAGAAGGGCCCCTTTGTACCCTCGATTACTTATCTCAAGCTATAAGTCACTACGCGATGAAGTAGGTACCTACTATGTGCAGTACGCGATAGCACACGAGTCACCATGCGACAGTTTGATGAACACTAATCGATATTTTATTGACTAACAGCCATAAAAACACTTGTTACAACGCGTATAAGCGACAATATAAGATAAATGCAACAGGAATAAACACGTTTTTATACAAATTTCATATCAGAAATAGTTAACCAAGTGACAAAAGTATGAAAAAATCGGCAGGTAAAATAGTACCAAACGACAAAATTATTTTCATTTTAGGCAGGACAAATACTACTATATAAGGTTTTTTAGTGCGTTGCGCTCAGGAAAAAAATACTAAATGAAAATAAGTACATAATTACGGTAAGGTAAAAAGGCTTTAATGGTGAATAAAAAAAAATATAACGAGGTAAAATTTCTTAAGCAATATTCATACCGGAGACAGTAGAAGGTAAAAATTACTAAATGTATAAACATGTTAATTTGAGTCAAAGTAGAAATTACTAAGTGTAGGAAGTTAAATTCGAATACCATACCAAGTGAAAGTTATTCATAAATTGGTAAAATTCTTGTCGCTTAGTCGCCGAAATCAGTGAAAATGTGACTTTTTTTAAATTACCAAGCGACAACAAAAGCCATCTTAGCGGTACGAGAGTAGGATCAATCGACGCAGAATATTTTTCAGATTTCAGTGATATATATAACTCAATATTGCCCAAAATGTCGCTTGGTCAATTTTGGTGTCGATATTAATTTTATATCTAATATAGTTTTCGTTTTGCGTATGAGATTTACTATAGGGTAATGCGGTATTAGTATTACCTGTTTACCATCTAACTTTGACAGTTGTTCAAAAAACCTTGTGACAGTACTCATGTTAGCGGTATCCCGTCTACCAATAAGAATGATTATTGTTGATAGTGGGCAATGTGTACTAGCTAGTACTCTATTAAGTATTTGAGAGTAGGAGGCCCCAGGAAATGAATGAGTTACAACTGAATTCCCTAAATAATGTACTAAGCGATGTCCCAACTTCTTACTAATCTCATAAAAATATACAAAGGTCTTCCCCTTATTAAAAGTTTGTGTTAGATTGTTTCTAGTGTGAATAATATTGTTACACATACTGTGAAGAGTGTCAAAAGATGAAGATGTTGACTCTTTTTGGGATGTTATCACTGGCATGGAAGGACATGGCAGGGATTTATCACAGTCCGGTGTTTCATTATATAATTTTTCAATGGAATAGAATCTTTGCTCATTACTGTGACATGAATCTACCAAGCTATTTAATGCCTCAATGTACTCTCCAATTTCTTTTTGAGCTATTTGATACTTTAATGTTATTGATTCTAAGGAGTCATTTATATGCATTATTTCTGTAATTGTTGTATATCAGACTCATATTGGTCTGTTTGAGAACCTAATTGATTTCTACCTATTTCTATAAGCTGACTTAGCTTTACATTTGATTTACAAGTTCTAATATATTTGTTAGCACCCATTCTAAGTTTTTTCATGCATTTCTGTGTTTTGGAAATAAATTTATTTAGTTTTATATTTTTTTTTAAATTTATTTCTGCTATTGCTAACTATTCTGATAGATTTAGAAGTAGTGGTTGGCTCAAAATGAATTAAATTAGGGTCACCACCCACCAGCTCACTATAGAGACTGTCGGAGAGGGCAGCCTGCTCTGCCAATTTGAGTGTCTCCATGTTGGTAATGGAGTTGTGGACATCACTCAGCTCGCACTCCAGAGTGTTAATGCGTTTTAAAGCTTGCTCATGAGTGTTGCTACAATCTTCAAAACCCATCACTGTTTCCTGGAGGCGCTCCCTCTCTATGATGAGCTCTGCGACCTGTCCGTGTATATTATTATTATTTATGTACCTACATCCGAAATAATTATTGTACAAATAGAAATACCCTAATGCTAGTACAAACTTGTGTTATAAAATCAATCCTACAGTAGTCGAATTGTTTTCTAACAACACAGGTCTGGCTGGAATAGATAGCGTGCAATTAGTTCATATTTCCACAAATTTACCTGGGGTAGTTGTTAATTTGTTGGAATATATAGAGCACAGAACAGAGGGTTGAGAAGGGATCCGTTTATCTAGGCGTTTATAGGTTTTTTTTTAAAGTTCCACGCGGCCCCAGGCTGCGGCTGTTCCTAAGTCCATTGCCGAGCGCCTCTGGTGAGCACACAGAGACGTGTATAGGGGTAGCATAAACTTCTTGAACAATTTACTCTGTAATCATAATGATAGGCGGTTTATACAGGAGCTTTTAAGCTATAACTGCAAATGGGTAAGTATTGTGTTTGATAACCAATATTTGATCATCATGTCAATGTGTGTTTCGAGCTTAATTGCTGTACATGATATCGAGTGCTACCAATAACTTCACGGGACAAGACATGGCACACATGGCAAAATGAACGAACATGAGAGGTACATGAAACTCCATTTTGGCGATGCAAAAATGTTATATGTGTATTTACTTAAAACATTAATTTTTGGACAAGTTAAGAGATGTGTCTGTATCCACTCATTGCTCATTTATGTAGGTAGGTACCTACAATGGTTGGTTAGTGCCATCATGCGGCGCGGCACGCTCCGTGCGGGAAATTTCTGAAATGCATGACATAGCTGCGCCTGCACACGGGTAACCGTTAACATTGGTTGTTAGCGCCCGCATTTGAGAGTGCGGGCTGTCAATCAAGTTCAATTTATTAGTCGCCATCCCGCACACGTGCGATTGCCTGCTTGCGGGCTATCGACTGAGTTAATTAAGTACATTGGTACCCCGCACAATTGAGTTATGGCATGCTATGTCTATTATCAGCCTCTATGATTTCACTCTTCTTACTTCCAATTTGTCTAAATCTAGAGAACTGCCGCGGCTTCACACGCGTGAAAATGTTTATAAATGGTTCCAGATTCCCGCGGAAACACATTTCCGGTATGAAAAGTAGCCTACAGTACAGAAAGCAGTTATGTGGCACTTTTTCCGAAAATAATATTTATAAATGGTTCCAGATTCCCGCGGAAACACATTTCCGGTATGAAAAGTAGCCTACAGTACAGAAAGCAGTTATGTGGCACTTTTTCCGAAAATAATATTTAAACACAGCCGAGTATCACGGAACGCCTCTGTACCTCCGTCGTATTGTCGGGGCCTATCTCTCGGAGAGGGCCATAGCTTTCCCCAGCTGGCTCGGGCCAGCTCAGCGAGATGTGTCGTGCGATGTTCCGCAGCGGTCAGTCCTGGGGCCGCTTCTGTGGAACATCGGCTACGACTGGGTGCTGCGGGGTGCGTTGCCTGAGGGCGTAGCACGTTACGCCGACGATACCCTCGTCATGGCGCGGAGTGCAACGTACCAGGAGGCAGCACTCAAGGTCACGACGGGTGTTGCTCAAGTCGTGGGTCGGATACGGCGGCTGGGACTGGAGGTGGCCTTGCACAAGTCCGAGGTTCTGTGTTTTCACAGACCTCGGAACGGTTCAGCATAAATGTGGGAGGCGTTAGCATCGGCATCAAACCCTCGATGAAGTACCTAGGGATCGTACTTGATAGCCGCTGGAAATTCGGACCACATTTCCGAAGTTTGGTCCCCAAGGTGACGTAGGCATCGGTCGCGCTTTCGCGACTGATGCCCAACCTAAAGGGACCCAACGCTTCCTGCAGGAGACTGTACCTGGGGATCGTGCGGAGTATAGCCCTATACGGGGCTTCCGTATGGGCGGATAGGTTGGCGGTCAGGGTGAACGTGAATTTGTTAACCAGACCACTTCGAACCTTGGCCCTCAAAACCATATGGGGATACCGCACGATCTCCGGAGAGGCTGCATGTCTCCTAGCCGGGACCCCTCTATGGGACCTGGAAGCGAGAGCCCTTGCGTCATTATTCCAATGGCGCAAGGAGGCGCTGGAGCGGGACCACAAGCCTGCGTCTCGTGAAATCGAGGACCAGCGGTCCCAACTCCGCCAAGATCTTATGGAGTCATGGAGGGTGCGACTTAGCAACCCAAGTGGGGTACCACCATCATCGCGGCGGTGAGACCGATCATGGACGATTGGCTGCAGAGGCAGCATGGTGACCTCACGTATCGTGGGACGCAGATCGTTACCGGGCATGGATGCTTCGGTAGCTATCTGTTTCGCATCCATCGTGAGGTCATACCCCGGTGTCAACACTGCGAGGTTTCCGACGACGACACCGCACTCCACACGTAGGTGGAGTGCTCAGCGTGGGCGAGTCAGCGCCGGGACGTCGTAGTGGGTCTGGGCGTGGATACCCTCTCGCTGGAGACCATGCTTCAAGCCATGGTCTCCAGCGGGAGTAGGTGGAACACGGCCGTGTCCTTCTGCGAGCAAGTTATGCTCGCGAAGGAGACGGCCGTAAGGGAGAGGGAGCGTACCCTCCCCGCCGAGTTCCGTAGTCAGCGGCGAGGGCGCCGCAGACTCATCTACGCCCAAGACCATCGACCTCCATGATCGGGGCCTGAGGACGGCGGGATCACCACCCACTGTCCTTACAGAAGCAGGCTAGAAGGGTTGCGTGCTGCGGGCCCTTTACCCCAAAGCACGCAACCGGATTCACTCACTGACGCGGGATAAAAACCTACCCCAACGATGCGGGATTCTCATCCCGACCAAAGCCCGCAGAGACCACAGAGGTGGTCAAAGTCCGCCGGGTGCCACTGGAAATACGTTCTGCTTGTAACCAGAGACGCCCGGCAACGGACGTTAGAGCTTGGGCCGCGGAACAAAAAAAAATGCCATACGAAATTCGCCATAACGGATTTTTTGCAAAGACAACTCGACATATCCCCTATAGAAACTGAGGTACGTAATCGTCGAAAACAGCCATCGAGCCTCGAGCACGAACGACTTGCGAAAAAGTATTCGTATCGTCATCGACAAACAATTGTATGACAGTGCCCCTATCGTGCGTGAAAGTAACTAATTTTAGCAGCACAAGCGATTTTAAATTACTTTCGTATCGCAAACGTATCGTCACACGTTCGTTACGTGACACTTTATAAACAAACTTGAGAGCACGAATTTAATTTTGACTTACGGTAATGTAAATTTCGAAGGCTGGCTATCGAGCTTATCGAATCTTTATTCACGTAAATTTAGCCGGTGAGAAAACTTTCGAAATGGTACCTACATGTGAATAGCTTTAATATTTAATCTAAAAGGAGGTACCTACATAATTAACTACAGTAGATGGTAATCTACTGTAGTTAATTATGTTTTCTATGACAAATTGTAACCTATCTTATGATTTAAATGTTACAGGTTCTTTGTGCATTATCGTTTTATGCCACTGGCTCATACCAGCGCATAATGGGAATGGCCTGATATTTAGGCCAAACCACAGTAAGCAAATGCGTCAAGGAAGTGACTGAGGCGAGGCTCTTATCACCTCTGCAATATTATATTCTCGACTAGGACTCGTAATGGATCGACGCGTAGATATCCTCTCGCTGGAAACCATGGTCTAAGCCATGGTCTCCAGCGCGAGTAGGTGGAACGCAGCCGAGTCTTTCTGCGAGCAAGTCATGCTCGCGAAGGAGTCGGCCGAGAGGGAGAGTACCCTTCCCGAGTTCCGGAGTTAATTTAGGAGATGACCTACTTAGGAGAAGGGCGATTATATACGTATGTTGGTGAACACAATTAACAGACTGCATGTATTATTAAATCATTTATTAAATAACTATGTAGATTTAAAAAGTAATATAACAAAACTGGTAATAAAAACTATAACTAGAAATATAAAAATATATTAATAACTAGGTACCTTATCTTTTTTAATATAGGTACCTAGAAATAACTTCCATAGTTTCTTTCATAAACTCCAGGCCTCGAGGGCCGCGAGAGGGCTTCGACAAATCACCATTTCTGGAATTTCCATAGCTCTTTACATTAATATTTTAGTACACTGAGTAATGCATGTAACTTTTTATTGACACACACTTTCATGAACTCCACCATCATTACTTATTGTAAATGGCTGCTTCTCATGATTGTTCATTTTTCTCATGATGATTGTTAAACTCAATAAACTCCTTTTAAACACCTTCCACAAAATGCTACATATTTCGTTTGTAACAATAACACGCTTGACACTTGACCTTGACAATCAAAGAAGTTCTGTCAAGTAAAGTCGCGTTGTTCAAAAACCTAATAAAATTGTATGAATAATTATTAAAATAGTATGAATATTTTTCCTAATATAGTGCACTTTACAATCTTCCATACCTTATTTCTAGCATTTTATTTGTGTTGTAATTTATTTTTGTTTTAATTGTTACTAAACAGGCAGTTTAGCAAAAAATAATAAAAAGTTCACTATTTAATTAAGTTTTCGAACGTATTGTTTATTCAATACGACGTGTATTTTGTTCACTAGGGCTCGTTCCTATTCACGTTATGATGACGTCACTGTCGTAATCGTATCAAGCTCTCGATAGTCTTACGATAATGCTTCGTGCTTAATCTGAATTGCTTATCATTTGCGTAACATCATTAAATTATTTTATGTAAGGTAAACAAAAATTATAACAATTCAAAAACTGATCCTGGTATCTTGTCCCGAAGTTTCAGGCATTTTGAATGTCTTTTTATTTTGTGTTGTGTGTGTCAATTTTCATAATAAATGTAACAAGTAATGCGTTCTAAACCATCCATAATACTGGCAGCATAATATTATACTTAGTTGTTAGTGCAATCCATTCACCTATATAAAATACGTGTATACTATATTTGAATGATGATTGGCAGTTTCTATTTCTGTCTCTTCGTGATATTAGTGTTGGCGTTTAGATCCGTTATCACGTCTTTTTGTCACCACTAAAATGTACATGTAATTGTATACAAAGGATCATTTTGCACTTTGACATCAATTTCAGAAAAACAAAAAAAAAATTCTTGATAAACTTTTATTTTAACATAACACAAACAATAACAGTCATAAAAGTACAGTTTAATTTCAGTAATGATGATGATGTTCAGGCACAATGTGATGAGTGCTGTGCTTCACGTCAGCGTGGAAACTGTGGATAAATTAAATAAAAATTAAATTATAAAAGGTGATAACTATGATGTGGCAGCCTTCAGTGAAATTTAGGCGTATTAGTAGTGTAGTAAGTTTGTTTTAAGACTTAATACTAAATTTTTTTTTTTTACATTAATTTGCTAATTAGACGTTATTCAAAAATCTGAATGTGTTCCATTCCGAAACTTGGAAGATATTAATATCATAAAACTTATTTATAATTATAATTATGTATAAATGATCATGGGTATTTAGGGCTCCAACAGACATCCTAGAGTGCCAAGCCAACCTCATAATCTGCAAGTTGTGCACCTGCCGATCCACGCTCGAGGCCCTGTCAAATATAGAAGTGCTAGCGAAAGTAAATAGTCTCACCCACTATCAGTGGACATATTTATATTTTAAATATGCCCCTTGTCTACACTTTGGAGAGACATGCGTTTATGGTTTGTGTTTATAAATGTTCATTGGCCTTAAAATCTTACCCGGAGTGTTTATCAGCATGATAGTGTACATGTCTCTCATGACCATCAGGCTCGTGCAAGGAAAAGTAACCCTTAACATTATCATCATGCCGCTCCTCATGTTGCGACTTGTGATCATGTGTGTGCGGGTCCTCCACTTCATATTTAAATTCGTACTTGGGAGGGGACTGTAAAAAAAAGTTCCTTAGTATCAGTATATTTTATTTTAAGGGCCAATAAATATATTATCGCTGCTAGCGACAAAATAAGGCACTTTTCACACTGTATATAGATTACAAAAACAGCTATCACAGTTGCTTATAGATTGCCATAAAATTGCAGCAATCATAAACTGGCAATTTTTATTGGAAACTGTTAAAACTAGATAGTTGCCGCACCTAAAATTGCAACGTGTGAATAGCACCTAATGTTTGCGGTTAGTACCATAATCGAATAATTATTTGAACTAAAATATTATCAAAGTATTGATTGGTTTTTAATGGTAATTGGTATCACAGTATAGCATAGTACAAGGAAAGTATATCAATCCCACAGTAAGTCCAAATCTGTGGTCAATTATACGTACATAGTAGTCGTGGTGGTGATGCCCGTGATGGTCTTTGAAGGCCACTTCAGTATGGTGATCATCGTGCTTGTGAATGTACTGCGACGAGTGAGCATGGTCAGCTGACGCAGCTGCAGCTAGAGCCAACACGCATAGAATCTGCAGAACACAGAAATAATACAATATAACTGGTGAAATGTTCGTCTATTATAAGCCTTTAAACCTTTTGAGGAACAGGCATGATTGCATGTAGGTATAAAATACTATACACTAAAAAACACAGACTAAAAATACATAGGGGCAAACCTATTGCCCATGCACGCACTTGGCGTATTCTTGCCAGTCTCGTCCTTTTTTCAGCTATGATTTGGGGACCTCAAAATATCAATAGGACATCTTAGCAACTGTTGTATGAAGAAAATATAATATAAGTGAACTAAACAATAGACATTCAGATTTTTTTTTTAAACTTACTTGGATTAACATTTTCTTTACTATGATGCTGATAGTTCTAAGCTTCAGAGTTAACTGATACTGGACTAAAAGAAAACTGGCTTTTATATAGAAAATAAAATTACCAAGGTAATAGCAATTTTAGTTTTAAAAGAAACAGTTTACGATCAATTTTCTAAATGAACAGTTTGCAATGGTTTCGTAAAACAATTAATACAAATGAACGTAAGTTTGTACATAGCGTTGTTGTGAAGAAATAGAAAGGTATGTATATGTTCGTATTAAATAAAACCATTTGCTCTATAATCTTAAAAGAAGCCCTCGGCACTTTTACAAGTACACCGGATGAATTTTACTTAAATCTGTAGGACTACCCCGGTTCTAACAAAACTTGGATTTCGGTCAGAGTTTGTATAAATTTGTAATTTTTTCGTTTCGTTCGAGAACGCGAGTAGGCGTCCTGAATTTCATGGTCACTTTCTTTAACATGTAACCCTTGATAGGGCAGAAAGAATCAAAAATAGTAGAAGAATTGTACACAATTCAATTGATATGTTTTTGAGTTTTTGGGTTAAAATAATTATAAATGTATCAAAGCTATAATATTTGGGAATATTAGGTGCCTATATTCGATCGAATGGTAATAGTTTCGTTTACCAAATACATATTCGTTATTTATCACGATGACATAATATTGAGACTTTCATTTTATCACCCTAGTCAGCCCCCGTTGTTGTACTAGAATAAAACACACGTCAAAAATTGACACATCAACCGACTTCTAACTACCGAAATGCGACCAAATAGTTGTCGGAATAGTACTAAATTGAAATGGGACCACTTGGCGAGTAGTAGTTTCCAATTAAAATAGACTGGGTGAACCAATTTTAAAATATTTTTTAGTAAGATGAGGTAGCAAACATAAAAAAAAATCGTTGAATTCAGAACCTCCTCCCTTTTTGGAAGTTTTTCTTTTAGTTGCACCTGCCCCGATGACTATTTGTAATGGAATCACGCAAGTTAAATTTATCACACTTTCCGCCCGTATGTATGTACTTCGGTCGCATGACAAAGCAATATTATGATGACTAAGAATTTATCCGATGCTGGAGCTGGACGGTGTCCACAGGAACTATGAAATAAAATGGTTTGACAAGTACTTACTTTATTCTTTCATGGTAATGAAAGAATAAAGTAAGTACTTGTCAAAACGTATCAAACGACTCTAAACTCGATGGGGTTGATGTTGAACTTTGAAATAAACCGACGCAACTCCATCGAATGTGCACTTCTTTTTAGAATAGAATAGAATATGCTTTATTGTACTCCAATACAATACAATATACAGAAACTTGTTATCAATTTAGTATGTAGAAATGACGGCCTTATCACCAAGAGTGATCTCTTACAGGCAACCTTAGGATGGACTTAAGTAGACAGAAGTGAAATAAAAAGTGGATAGTTATTGGCGTATGACCAAAGAAAGATACAGAGAGTTATGAAAGGAAAAGTACAGAAATGAACGAGTATGGAGAAATATAGAGATATACCTACATAAATAAAATAAACATAAATACTATTGAACAAACAGAGATAAATACATATCATTATAAAAGGAATAAAAGTATGTATAAGACGTCTAAAGGGAAAAGAAAAAAACATTAAATAGATGAAAGAGTTTAGGAGCCCAGGTAATGAGTTTTTACCATTCGCTTGAAGGTAGCCAATGTTGGGGCACGTCTGATGGTCACCGGCAGATCCTTCCAAAGTCGCACAGCTTGGACGGAGAAAGATTTGCCATAAAAGGTAGTTGAGTGCTCTGGCACTGCTAACACCAGGGATTCCGACGACCTCAAGGATCTCACATGTGTGTCATTAAGGAACGTGAACCGTTCTTTTAAATAAGTAGGAGTGCAGGGATTGCACAAAACATTGTACAGGATAGAAAGGGTGCCGCTTGAGCAAATTGCGGTATTCGGACACATGATCATATTTGCGTAAGCCAAATATAAATCTGATACATTTTGGAGGCGCTCAAGCTTATTAAGATGCTCCTCAGTGACATCGAGATAGCTGACGTCTGCATAGTCCAGGATAGGAAGAAGGATGGATTGAGCAAGCGCACCCTTGGTGGCCGTGGGCAGAAAGTTCCGCAGTCTGCGCAAAGAACCCACTGATGCGAACAATTTCCGACTTACTTCCACTATTTACGCATCCCACGGTAAGGTACTGTCAATCAAAATGCCAAGATTCTTTACCTTTGTAGCAACTGGTAATGCTACACCATTAAAAAATATATTTGGTAGTTGCGTCCAGTCTATATCTGCCAATTTTCTTTGACTGCCAATCACACATACCTGGGTTTTGGAGGGATTTACATCAAGTCCGTATTGCATGCCCCGTGTACAAATCTGAACCAAGTCCCTATTGATGATGTTAAAAACCTCAGTCAAATTATCCGGTGGAGCTTGCATGTAAATTTGTAGGTCGTCTGCATAAAGGTGGTAGGAAGAAAGTAGTGTTTTAGTTATGGAATTTATGAAAATTGCGAAAAGAAGAGGAGAGAGAACGCCACCCTGTGGTACGCCAGCAGATGTATCACACCAAGAGGAAAGGCATCGTACCGTACACGCTGTCGGCGACCAAATAGGTAACTATGAAACCAATCAACCACTGTTGGAGATATGCCAATAGAGCGTAGTATGCCTATCAGAATGTGGAAATTCACTGTATTGAACGCGTTACTAAAATCCAATAGAGATAGAACAGTGAGATTTTCGTGTTCCATACCTAGCCTAATGTCATCAGTAACATTAATCAGCGCACTGACTGTACTATGTCCTGGACGAAATCCTGATTGGAAAGGATCAAGGAGACAGTTTCGATTAAGGAATGAGCTAAGCTGGCTGTGTACAAGCCGCTCGAGGACATTGGAAAGAAAAGGTAAGCTGGAGATAGGAAGATATTCGGAAAAGGAAGAAGGGTTTGTCTTTTTGGGAAGTGAGATTAATTGCGCCTCCTTCCACGCCTTGGGGAACACATTGGTAGCGAGGGAGTGATTAAAGATGTGACATAATATGGGAAGGATTTCGTCTAGTACAGGCTGAATCATGCTACGACTGATGGCATCACAGCCGGTAGCGTTGGAGCTTATAGACATATAGACATAATACACTTCTTAACATCACAAGCAGATGGCTGGTCAAAATAGAACGGTGGATAAGAGGGAGTTGGAAGGGATGAAAGATGTTGTAAAGTGCAGGTCTTACAACTCTGCCCAAGCGTTGATGACGAGGAAAAGTACCTACTGGTTTAACGAATCAATATCAATTTTTAGGAGATATTCATCTTATTCGTCTTACCAACCCCTAGAGTTTTTAGAAATTTCCAAACCTTGACTGGGTCGCCGTTCTCGACCGAATTATGGATGTGTGGGCGTTGTGCATTCTTACACACCTTACTGCAGAGCTTATGTACGACGATATATTTTTCACGAGTAATTGGCGTAGGTCGCGACTTAAATCTACTTTTGGCTGTTGGTTTCTTAGATATTAAGGCTTTAATTTCGGCAGTAAGCCATGGGGCCGGCAAATGTCGCATCTGCACCGCATGAATAGGGGCATGGACGTCATAGAGATGAGTTATTTTATCAGTGAAGATCTGTACCTTTTCGTCCATACACTCTGAAGCCAGCAGTGAGGACCAATAGATCTTGCTGGCATCATCGCGAAGGTTATCGAGCTGCATGGCACCAAAATTACGTTGCATTGCGTTGCATGAGGATTTTGGACTTAGGTTTTGGGGGACGAAGTTTATAGGATAGATAGATTAGACCATGATAGGAAAATTCGGTAGCTGTACACTGCCCGTGCTTAGCGACTAAGTCAGGAGAAGAAACGAGGATTAGATCAAGTAGAGAAGGGACACAATTAGGAAAGTGATGAGTAACGTTCAGAGGTAGGATGGTGGTTTAGTGCTGAGTGATGGTAGATCTGCTCTTATCATTCTGTTGTATTGTTGTATTATTAACCTCTAACTCAGTATTGGGCTTTAGACCTGTTTAACTAGCTTTACTTGAATACACTCACTTTGTATTTTTATTTTCACAAAAGACCAACATTTTTAGAATGAATCGAATGAATGTACGCAATGTCAAATAAGATCATAACAATGTCACTCTGACGCACATCAAATAATTTTTTTTTTATTGAGGGAAGAGAGCCGAAGGCGAGCGGAGCTCTCTATGCGTGACTGAAATTACGATTTATGTTAAATTGTGTCAAATTGTTTCTCGGCGAATACTCGGCCGATTTCGGATTTTCTTGCACTCATCAAAAGCTTACAGAATTACCCAGGTTCTTACGAAGCCAGAATTTTGAATTTCGATCAAATAAAAATAATTTAATTGATGGTAAAAATTCCCATAGCGTAATGACAAAAAATACTTTGACAGAGTTATATCGCTTTGAATCAAAACTCGCTTCGCTCAAATATATGCTGCAGCGTAGCGGTACGTTTCGCGACTGCGGCGACCTAGTATTGTGTTATAAGCAGGCTAGTTTTTTTGAACATCATAAATTATTTGCACGGGTAAATTTTGCGTTCCGTTTTGTACATAATATACCTACTACTTTTCTGTGTTTATTTTTTTATGTTGAGCTGTTTATTTACCGGGTGTATTATGTTTCACCGTTTACTTTATGTTTCTGCAAAGCTGCGTATACATAGTTGTGTTAATTTTAATTTTGTTGATTATAATGTGATTGTGACGGTTTTTCTGGCGGGTGGTGCAGAAAATAAGCTGCGTCATCCCATTATAGTACTTATCGGTACATTTTATTTTAGTTTACATAGTACTTACTTATAATTATTCAAAGTTTATTATATTTATTTTATATTATTATATACCTACTTATTTTATATCCTTTCATAATATTGTCATTTCTGATGATTTGTCTGATAGTTCCTCTTATCACTCTGCCTTTGAATCAGGCGACGATAGTTTTTGTTCAGTTACAAACACGCTCGGTGATACACTTCGTAGTAACTTTGAAGTAAGACTGGGGAGGTATTTCAATGTCTGCCATATAAATGCACAATGTGTGCCTCATCACTACAGTGACATGGTAGAAACATTTGCCAACTCTCATGTACACGCAGTCGTGATCTCGGAGAGTTTTCTAAAACCTAACCTTTTATCTGCTTCTTATGATCTGCCTGGTTTCGTTCTTATCCGGAACGATAGAGCGGGTAAGGCGTTGGGCGGGATGGCGATATACCTCCGAAGGGAGTTTTCATATAAAATAATTGCGTCGTCTCCCGCTCAGTACTCTCAGTACTGCCGAGTTTATCTTTCTTGAGGTAATTGTTAGTGGGGTCAAAATCAACCTCTAAGTCGTTTACTGCCCCCCTCTGTTGATTATTTCACCGATATCGAATTGGTTTTGGAGTCCTTGGGGTCTGATTATGAGCATCACATCATCATGGGTGACTTTAACACTAAAGGTTAGTGTTAATGCTGATAGTTCTCCTCGAGCTGTAAAATTATTGTACACTAGTTCACTCCCACGGCCAGCATCTAGCTCCTGCCTTCTCTCATCACGACCTAATCTATGGTTCCTTCATCCTCAAGCCTCCGAAACCAAAGCCTAGAGTACTGTATGGGTGCTGCTTCGGCAAAATTGACATTAAAATATACATGACGACGCCGCATCAATTAACTGGGAGCCTATAGTTGAAGGGAATAGCATCGACGACAAGGTGATGATCTTCAACAGGTATGTTATTGACTTGTACGATGTCCACGCTCCGGTAAGGAAGATAAAGCTAAAACGAGCGCCAGCACCGTGGATAAACGATAATACAAAACAATGGTAAGTAAAATGTTTTAAGAAAAAACTTTTTAAAATTATATAATAGCATTAATTTTTCGCAGAATTAAAAAGACAACAAAACGTCGACAATTGTTTCGCCTCTAAACGAGGCATTATCAAGACTGTCTCAGATTGAACAGCAAAATTCGTGGTTGGAACGTGTTTGCTTATAAGTAAACGCGTGCAAATTTCATTATCGCGATGTAGGATTCTTTACAATAACTACTACTTCTGCGAAAAATTAATGCTATTATATAATTTTAAAAAGTTTTTTCTTAAAACATTTTACTTACCATTGTTATGTCATGGATTTTCGCCAAGTAACGTCTGTTTCTATCCAATATTTAAACGATAATATTCGGGCTGCTATGGGTTCACTATCCATTTGCATAAAAACATAACCATAAAATATTTTGGCATAGGTAATTTAGACTAATGATATTTATGCATAATTTTTTTATCCATAACTAGCATATTTGTCTTACTCATAAATAAAATTAGCATAATCATATCATCAATGTTAATATCATCATATTAACAATGTTTGGGAAATCAAACAAAACAATCTCTTTTTTCTATTAATGAAAGTAGTTTCTGGCACTCGCAGTCCGCCGCCGCGGCACCGCTCGCTTCGCTCGCTCGGCTCGTTAAACCTAACCTAACCTACCCATTTTGTTTAAAGAAAAAATTATGCATAAATATATTAGACCTAAATATAATTATTCCACAGTACATATGCTGCTAAAAATCAATTATGTATAATTATGTATGTTATGTAAGTATAATTATGCCAAAAAAAGTATGCCAAATTCATTGTGCCAAAACATTTTAGGATTACATATATTATGTTAACGAAAGGTATACCCTCACACTATAGATGATCTAACCAAGCGTCAAACGGTTAGCTCCCTGGCTGGCCTACCTAGTCCCAGTCACGACCCCTTTCAATTTACTTCGGTTACGTCGAACGAGATTAAAAAGGTGATCCCCTCCATAACTTCCAAGGCTATGGGCTGCGATAACATTAGTCGTCGTATGACCACTACTGTTATTGACCACATACTTTCTCCCATTACCCATATTAGCAACTTTTCTCTCGAATCCAGTCAGTTCCCTTCCCTTTGGCGAAAAGCCTACTTCCGTCCTCTTCTAAAAATATCCAACCCTTCACTGCCTAGCTACTTCCGACCGATTTCCATTCTTCCCTTTCTGTCTGAAGTTCTTGAGGCCTGTGTACATAAACAGTTAACAAATTTTATGCGGATCAATAACATCTTAAGCCCCTTACAATCCGGTTTCAGACGCGGCCATAGTACCACCACAGCCCATCTGAAAGTGACTAATGACATAAGGGATGCTATGGAGACGGGCGGGATTACGGTGTTAGTTTTGGTGGATTTCACCAATGCATTCAATTGTGTCGATCATGACATCCTGCAAGCTATCCTTAAGCGCATTGGGTTTTCGTCTGACGTATTGGAATGGTTCTTCTCTTATCTTCGGGTTTGCCAGCAGTTGGTACGCACCGATGACATGTCGTCAGCTTGGTTTAATCTCAAGGCGGTATATTTTCTCCTCTTTTATTTTCTACTTTCATTAATGCCATCGCTTCAGATCTTCGGTGTGCGTATCACTTGTATGCAGACGACTTACAAATTTACAGCCATGGTAGTGTAGACAACCTCCCGCAAGCCATACACAGAGTAAATGCTGAGTTAAACGCTTTAAGTGACTGGTACGACCGGTTCGGGTTGGAAGTGAATCCTGGCAAATGTCAGGCCATATTGATAGGCTCCAGTCGTATGTTGGGTAGGCTGAATGTTGTAGATTTACCACATCTTTTTTACAAGTCAAAATCCATACCTGTTGCCAAGAGTGTCAAGAACTTAGGCTTACACTTTGATGCCAATCTAAGCTGGAGAGCTCAAGCCACTAGTATAGCCCAGAAGGTGACGGGAACGTTACGAGCACTTTATCGTCTGAAAAATTTCTTACCGTCCAAAACCAAGGCAGCGTTTCTACAGTCTTTAATTGTCCCAGTATAGACTATGGTGATGTATGCTGTATCGGCCTGAATGCAGATTTGCTCAACAAACTAGACCGCCTTCTCAACTATTGCATTCGATTCGTATATTGTCTTCGCAAGTACGATCATGTCTCAGAATATCGTACAGAACTGGGCTGGTTGGCAATACGTCAACGGCACAGTCTACATGCTGTCACAACTCTTTTCTCTCTTCTTCATTCTCCGTATGCTCCCACCTACTTAACACCTCACTTTCAACTACTGTGCGATGCCCACAGTAAAAACCTATGTTCCTCTAACAACCGCCTCCTTCTCTGTCCTATTCACTATTCGGCCCTTGTTCATTCCTCATTTTTTGTCCAATCTATTCTCCTTTGGAATGTACTTCCTGCCGAGGTCAGATTATGCAATACCCGTCCTACTTTCAAGAAAAAAGTCCGCCAGATTTACATCAACGCACTGGCAAACCGACTTACTTATACTTTGTAGTTTATACCAATAGAAACATATATTTTATTACTTATATTTATTATATGTAATTTATGTAATGTGTATTTAGTTATGTATTTGTTTGTACCATCTCACTCTCCTAATAAGAATGAGCACCTACCTGAGCATTATTTCTGTATCACCTCAAGGTTGACTGGTAGAAAATGCCTAAAGGCATTAAGTCCGCCATTGTACGTGTTTGTGCAAAAAGTTTAAATAAATAAATAACAAATATTTTGCTCTCTGCTCTCTCTGAGACAGTCTTGAGAATGCCTCGTTTAGAGGTGAAACATTTGTCGACGTTTTAATGTCTTATATTTTTGCGAGAATGACGCAATTATTTTAAAAAGTTTGAACATCTTACTTACCATTACTTTGTCATGGATTTTCGCCAGGACGCCCGATTCTATCCAATATTTGAGAAATATTCTGTTTTATATGTATATTATAATAACCCATTTTTCAGACTGTGGCAAGTGTCATTATCATTTACTAGAAGATATTTCATAAAATAATAAAAACGAGCCTCATTCCTACTCTAAAAATATTCCAAATAAACTAATAGGCTATTACGTGGGACTAAAAATACTGGCACTGTGGGTGTGTAATGCAGCTCTACCTACCCCTTCGGGGATATATGCGAGATATCCACATTTCATGGTTATCAGTTATTTAAATATTGGATAGAATCAGGCGTTACCTGGCGAAAGTCCATGACAAAGCAATGGTAAGTATGATGTTCAAACTTTTTTTTACAAATAATAGCATTATTTTCGCTAAAAACTTTTCTTTAGACGAGGCATTCTCAAGACCGTCTCAGAGAGAACAGCTGGCTGTTCTCTCTAAAACAGTCTTGAGATGCCTAAAAAAAAGTTTGAACATCATACTTACCATTGCTTTATCAGTTATTTGTTTCACATGGGAGTTGTGATGAGATGGGCACGCCATTTTCAGCGTATACACTGGCCTCCTCTGAAAATCAGCGCTGGTCAATGTGGCACCGCCCACGTCAGCATATGCTGAGAGGAGACAAATTTCCACGCAGATGCGGCGTGCACTAGCATGCATCGACGACCTTCCTAGACATGGTTTTATTTTACTTTTGTTGTAATGTGTATCTTGTTTACGTCGCCTCTGTGTTTGTGAAATGTGTCTTTTCTTTCTAATTAGTGTATGTAAACTAATTAATCACACATAGTGCAAGTAGGAACTCATTGTTCAAACCAGTAAAGAGGTTGTTGCTCTTAAGGCCAAGGTCGTGTGAAAATAACACGGTCATAACAAATAAGTTCTGACTGATGCCTTGTAATCTAATCACATAGCGTGAAATGTAGTTACATTGATTGAAATGATTGGCCTCTTTAATAAGTTTTTGTGTAACATAGCTGACACCAGATAATGATTATTATGTAGAGAATATTGTAACAAAGCTGTTTAAAATAGACAGATACAACTCTTAATTTACTCTTATTGTACTCTGAGACTGTGGCTTGGTGGCCTGTATCTATAGCGCTACTTATATATTTTTTTCTTCTAGGCTTGGTCCATGTAGGTCACGTAGTGCCCAGGCATGGACCAAGCCCTCGTGTTATCCTTTTTTGGGTTAATGCTCCTGACTACTGGATACGTTGTGTGTATTATACTATGAATGTAGTTACTGATGATTGAAAAAAGTGGCCTTTTTATTTTTTTAATTCCGCGGCCCAAGGCCACGTCCGCTCTAAGGATTTTTTATTGCCATATTCTTTTCTCTTTGGCTCTACTCGTTGCTTTGTGAATCTTGCTTTAAATGTAAATTCTTAGGTGCTGACGTTAATAAGGGTTATTTTATAACCTATATTAAGAAATATTTTTGAGTTTTAGTGTTAGTTTGAATTTAAAGTCCTTGTTCTATGGCAAGTATCAAAATTTAATATCTTTTTATTTCTCATTAATTTTACACTATTATGGTTCTTGCATTCGAGTATCACCGGCTGTGCTTTTAATACTTAGATAACGAGTTACTCTGCAGATATAATAGGCTAGTTTTTTTGTCAAAACCTTGAAAGTTGGGCATTTAGAAGTGAGTAAACTATTCTAGGAAGCCTTAGCCGAGAATAAATGGTTTATAAAGTAAATAAAATGCTTAACTATAGAAATAACAAACTTGTTTATTTGGTATAAATAGTAAAAAAAACATGGTAAGATAACTAGAAGTTATTGCGGAGTTCGCATATTCAACATGGCTTAGTAATGAGCATGTCCGTGGTGAGGCACAATGTGGTGTGTGCTGTGTTTTACATCAGCATGGAAACTGTAACAAATAAAAAGTACGACTTAATATTTATCTTTGTTGACATGCAATTCTTTTATGTAAATAGTAACTTAATTATACAGTTTATATGTCATACGATTGTCAGCACTTGGTGGAACATGAATAAACTCAAATACCGATGGTGTTCCACCGGCTGTGAATTGGAAGACCTTCGCCGTAAGGTGAAACCGGTCAGGTTTATATAATAAATGTAATACAACAAGTGAGTTTGGTCATAAGAAAATCAATAATTCCTGAAAGGTTCCTAAATACACGAGGCTATTGTCACTGAACTTGTACGCAGAGCCTAATCATAGCCAACCACTGCTCACATTATTTGGCCAAAGAAATTTTGATCTATCTCAAAAGATGTCGAAATAATGCATGAGAGAAATATATTTCGTCATTGTCAAGATGATAACAAAAATTAAATAATCATACCCAGAGTGCTTATCGCCATGATAATCCACGTGTCTGATGGAACCATCAGGTTGGTGGAGAGCGTAGTATCCCTTAACGTAGTCACCGTCTCGGTGCTCATGTTGTGATTTGATATCCCCGGTGTGAGGGTCTTCTACCTTGTATCCGAACTCGTACTTGGGGTAAGCCTGTTGATATATGATGATATTGTAATAATATGTTAAAAAGGTAGGTACTTCATTACTACCAGAGACGCCCATGGCAATGGACATTGCTTTTTGCATGCATTGTGACGTATATAGCTTTGGTTTTCTGGTAAAGCGTTGCCATCTCAAAGCAGCTGCAACACAGCGATGAAATGACTGAGGCTCTGTTTTCTAGAGAACGGCGATTGACATTGTTGACATAAGAGAATTCACCTATGACGTCATTCACCGCTTCAGCACGACCGCCCGTGGCAGCACCACTTTCCTAGGAAACCAAAACTATAAACTTTGTCACGTTGCATTTTTCTTCATAAAACCCATATCATACAGAAATTGTGAATTCTTGAAATTGACATTATTGTCAAAAATTAAGTTATGTTAAAAATGAAGACTCACGTAATAGTCATGGTCATGGCCATGTCCATGTCCATATCCATCTTGTCCATGACCAGCATGTACGACATGAGCGGGCCCGTCATGGCGATGGATATATTGTGAAGAGTATCCATGTCCATAGCAGAGAACCACATTCAGACAGGCGACGGCTGCTACAAAGAATATAACCTGAAAGGAATTTAGTTTATTAGTTGATATTTAATCTTATTATTGATTTATAAATATAGTGGTTAGGGGCCGTATCAAAACCTCCGGGGCCCAAGCTGCTAAATACATAAAGTTCCATAAAATAAATACAGTGTAACGGAGGACAATAAATAAATAGGTGGGTAGGTATGTGATTTTAAGGGTATGTTCCGAACTAAAAGATGTTGAATTATTTATATTCAAAAAACCCTTAGTTTAGATTAGATTTATCTTTGGTTTCGATCGATATTGTTCTCAAGATAAAAGAAATGAAAATCTTAAACCGTGATTTTGAACTTTACTTACAATAAAAGTGAGTGATACTCGTAAGTTGAAAACCAATAAACAGTTATATAAACATTAAGTACAAACAATAAATAGTTACCTTTGAGGACATTTTCAAATGTATTATTTGTCTGATTGTATTAATGATTCTAACACCAATAGAGGACTGATATATTGACACAAAAGTCAACGTCTTTTATATCAATAATAAGTTAGTCAAGGTAATAGTGATTTCACTCTAAATAACTATGGTCAGTTAGTAGAATTATTCACAAGTAAGTATGCAGTGTTCGCAACAACTTTATAAAAAACCTTAAGTTGGTTATATCTACGAACAGTTCAGAGTATGACATTGTCACAGGTCGTTATGCGTGCCTTACTAAATATTATGACTTAACTTAGGTTGAGAACATTCGTATAAGATAATTGAATGAAAATTAAAGGTCCATTTTTAGTCAGTTTTCACAAGTTAAGGAATAAATTGAGCTGAAGGATTATGTGGAATAACAAAGACTATGTACAGGATTTACACAGATTTATTTGAGACGAGGTATATCAACAAACAGCATCGATCACTTCAGAGTTCAAGGAGCAACCGCACATGGTTAAACTAACCACCGACTAGTCGATGTCAAACGTCAGTTTGACATGACACATGACATTGACACATATTGAGTTTGCACTACTTATACTTTACCAACATGAGCATTGGAAGGTAAGTAGTACTACCTCTCGGAAAATTGCATGTAAAATAAAAAAAATCATAACTACATTTTTAATTTTTATTAATATGCTCGGTAATAGAGGACCTTTTAAACTACCTATAAGTAGGTAATTCATATAAAAATTAAAATGAGTCGGTAAGTCTCTTAGTTTTTGAGAAATGAGACGGGAAAAAATTAAAAACCTTTTAGGTTATATAATAATAGAAAGTAAAATGATTTCTATAAAATTCTACACCTAATAAATAACATACTTCCATTTAAACAGTTACACCGGGGGCTATGTTCACAAAGGCCAAAATGTCTGGTGGGTTACATTGCGAAAGCATTCGTATCGACACAAATTGAAAGGTCTAAAAAAAGACTTTGTGAGTCACAAAAAAAATGAATACCTAGCAGTTATTAAACACCACGTATTATTTTGCGGCAAAATAATATACCTCTTGAAGTATCAGAATGCATCTGTATACCTTTGTGTTCTTTAGGAAATCGTTTACATTAGTTATTTTATACCCAGTGATATCCAATTAATACGATGCTCACAAACCCTAGGGCTAATCTTCTGTGCGTGTGTACGTAATTGAACTCCTCCTAAACGGCTGGACTAATTTTCGACCGAAGTCATTTTCAAATGAATATTCAGGTGAATTTGAGAATGGTTTTGATTTACAATTGGACTTGGTAGGTGGCCGGCACACTTCGTATTGCCACACCATTGCCACCTGCCAGGTTCAATTGTAAATCTAAGCCATCCTCAAACCTACTTAAATTTATACTATAAATTTCATTACAAGCGGTCCCATCCACTTAGGAGGAGATCAGTGACAAAGGACCGATTTAGCTATTGTTCTTAAAATAATCGTAGAAGTTCAAGAAAGGTTTAAAAGTCCGCAAGGACGCAAGGGATCTCGCTTTCAAGTCCCATGGAGAGGTCGCCGGTACCGCTAGTATAATTAATTATGCGGTGTATGGTTTTTGTTACTGTGTACAATGTTGGACGACACAACCTTGCGCATTACCACTTGCCTTCGGCTGGGTACACCTTGTGTATCCCCGCATCATTGCATCTGTGGAGTAGCCGTCGATAATCTGGGACACCATGGCCTTTCTTGTAGCAGAAGCGCAGGTCGTATACCTCGGCACACTATTCTAAACGACATAATTCGTAGGGCTCTTTCCACCGGTCTTCCGGCCGTACGTGAACCAAATGGTTTAGCACGAAGCGATGGAAAGAGACCGGACGGTATGTCTTTGCTACCGTGGAAGATGGAAAGGCCTTTGGTGTGGGACGCTACATGCTTTGACACCTTAGCACCTTCACACCTTCCAAGCACATCCGGATGTGCCGGCGCTGCTGATGCATCGGCTGAAGACCTCAACCGGCGTAAATATGCTAACCTAACAGGTGATTACATATTTGAGCCTTGCCTTGCCTTGAGTACTTGCCGCCTTTATAGAGACATTGCTAAGCGCCTAATCGATGCTTCTCAGGACCAGAAGGCTGGCTATTTTCTGGCCCAAAGAATAAGTATCGCCATCCAACGTGGCAACACAGCCAGCATTCTGGTAACCTTCCCATCGGCAATGACGCGGAGGATTTTTTAAACGATATTTTGTAATGTAAATATTTTTAGTCTATAATTATGTTTATTTTGTATATTGTAATTCTTATTGTAAATAAATTAAATTAACAAAGAAATATAATATTCTCGTTTATACATGGCACATTTTTGAAATTAACACAAAATATAATCATCAAATATAACTAATCTGGCCATAAATACTGTTAAATTAAAACTTTTATTTTTTTCAACTTTTTAATTATTTTGAATTTGTAACACGTATATTATTTTAAAAACTTCTTTCGATTTCGCACCATTTTACATATTTTTTCGTGTTGATTATCGAATTACAATATGGAATGGGGTGTTTTTTTTTTTTTTTAGTTCCGCGACCAAGGCCGCGGCCGCTCTAACGTTCGTTGCCGGGCGTCTCTGGTTACAAGCAGAACGTATTTCCAGTGGCGCCCGGCGGACTTTGACCACCTCTGTGGTCTCTGCGGGGGTTGGGTCGGGATGAGAATCCCGCGTCGTTGGGGTAGGGTTTTATCCCGCGTCAGTGAGTGAATCTGGTTGCATGCTATGGGGCAAATGCCCCGCAGCACGCAACCCTTCTAGCCTGCTTCTGTAAGGACGACGGGTGGCGATCCCGCCGTCCTCAGGCCCCGATCATGGAGGTCGATGGTCTTGGGCGTAGATTAGTCTGCGGCGCCCTCGCCGCTGACTACGGAACTCGGCGGGGAGGGTACGCTCCCTCTCCCTCTCGGCCGCCTCCTTCGCGAGCATGACTTGCTCGCAGAAGGACACGGCCGCGTTCCACCTACTCCGGCTGGAGACCATGGCTTGAAGCATGGTCTCCAGCGAGAGGGTATCCACGCCCAGACCCACTACGAGGTCCCGGCGCTGGCTCGCCCACGCTGAGCACTCCACCAACGTGTGGAGTGCGGTGTCGTCGTCGGAAACCTCGCAGTGTTGACACCGGGTGTGACCTCACGATGCATGCGAAACAGATAGCTACCGAAGCATCCATGCCCGGCAACGATCTGCGTCGCACGATACGTGAGGTCACCATGCTGCCTCTGCAGCCAATCGTCCATGATCGGTCTCACCGCCGCGATGATGGTGGTACCCCACTTGGGTTGCTCAAGTCGCACCCTCCATGACTCCATGAGATCCTGGCGGAGTTGGGACCGCTGGTCCTCGATTTCTCGAGAGAAACAGATAGCTACTGAAGCATCCATGCCCGGTAACGATCTGCGTCGCACGATACGTAAGGTCACCATGCTGCCTCTACAGCCAATCGTCCATGATCGGTCTCACCGCCGCGATGATGGTGGCACCCCACTTGGGTTGCTCAAGTCGCACCCTCCATGACGGAATGGGGTGTTAATGAAAATAGGATCGCAATGATCGCCTTGCACAAAGTGGGTATGGAACCGTCGGACTGGATACTGTCTTGGATCATGTTGTTGAAACCTCTCAGCAATACACTTTTTAAAAATATACCGTTGACTTTCCAGCAGGACTCTGCTCCTGGTCACAAGCCACGAACTACCCAAGCCTGGCTAGAAACCAACGTTCCGGACTTTATAAGAGCTGAAGACCGGCCCTCATCTAGCCCAGACCTCAACCCTTTAGACTACAAATTATGGTCAGTTTTAGAGGATCGAAATGGCCTGCTCTAAATGACACGGCGACATTGAGTCTCTTAAAAAATCTTTGGAGCAAGCAGTGGCAAAATTTCCCTTGGAAACAGTGGATAAATCCATAGATTCGTGGCCAAACAGATTAAAGGCCTGTATAAAAGCCAAAGGTGGCCATTTCGAATAAAATGTATTTTTAGTTTTTGCTAAGACTAATAAATATGGGTATAAATTTTATTAATATTACATTACTTCATTTTAAAAAAATTGCATTTTCATTTGTAACAAAACTTATGGCTGGACTAGGTAATATCATCATCTAAGCATGGCATTTTTTTCCTAATTAGGTAGTACAAAATATCATAAATTAGTCAACAAATATAAATAGAAAGTTTTTTGGTCTAATTTTTGGCACTTTTCTGGGCCCATTCATACTTTTCAAATGTACCGCTTTACGGAGCAATTTTTTTGGGGACTTTACTTACTTGTAAAACTCAATACATGCTTTTGAGACTGATAATATTACAAATACTTTTACGAAATCAACATTAACTTAAAGTATTAAGTATCTCAAATATTGGATAGAAACAGGCGTTACCTGGCGAAAATCCATGACAAAGTAATGGTAAGTAAGATGTTAAAAACTTATTAAAATTACTAGCTGTTACCCGCAGCTCCGCCTGCGTGTTACTTTAGATCTACATAACATTTTTATTTATGAAGCGAATGAAAACCACACCGCAAATTCAAATCAAAAATTCAAATCGGTTACGCCGTTTCTGAGATTAGCGTGTCCAAACATTCAGACAAACAGAGAAAAGAGAAAAGTTCTAAAAACCATTGTTTTGGGTTTTATTGCGTTCATAAAGCCCTCCTACAACAGTTTCTCTATTATATCTACTATAATACTCGTATTCTCTATTATACCAGAAAAATTCATCTTAAGATACGAAAATATGAAATATTATTTATTATCTAGAGGGGCTCGTGGTCTAGTGGTAACCGACAAAATTAACACATTGCAAAGGTTAAGCAACATCGAGTCAGGCCGGTCTTAGGATGGATGACCATTGCTTAAGACACTGAGACCCCTCCGTGCCTCGGAGAGCACGTTATGCCGTCGGTCCCGGTTGTCATACGATCATCTATGGCAGTCGTTAGGGGTAGTTGGAGCCCTAAATCAAAAATCCAACCGGGCTAACTACAGAACTTCGTTATCGCCTATGTGATGTGGAGGTCAGATGGCAGTCGTTTTACGGAAAATATCGAAGTTCAGCCGAATCGCAGTTAGACTGGAAAGCCGACCCCAACTGCGTTGGGAAAAACCCAACGTTTTAAACGTTCGTTTCTCTACCGAATAATAGTGGCCTGGAACGCCCTGCCTGTGCACGCGGAGCTGCGGGCAACAGCTAGTATGTAATAAACATGTTCCGCGACGACAACGTTTAAGTATAAAACAGTAAAGCTCTTTTTGCTTATCTGTAGATTTGTAAGTGCTTTAGTGAAAACAACAGCATAATGATTATGAAGGTAACTTTCTGATTTTGTACGTAATAACATACTTAATCGATGCTTCTCAGGACCAGAAGGCTGGCTATTTTCTGGCCTATTGCCATCCAACGTGGCAAACAGCCAGCATTCTGGGAACCTTCCCAGTTAGCAATGACGCGGAGGATTTTTTAAAGGACATTCTGTAGTGTACATTACTATGTAAATAGTTATTTTCATTGTAAATAAACCATACATAATATATTTCTTAATCAAATAATTTTAAATTTTATTTTTATCTTATTTTACTTATTTATCTAGTTTTGGTAAAAGAAAACTGAGTGATTCTCTATATTTTTGCTCATATACCTTAGAAAAAATGTATAGATACTCGTACATTAAAAATGTGGATGGCAGAACCCTAGTTTTGATATAACGAATGTAACTGACAGTTCTGACAGACTCGTATATCAATTCAATTCAATTCTTTGTTATGGCCTCTGCTTGCACTTGCAGCAACTTGCCAATGACCAGTGAGTAAAGCTAATAACGTAGGAGATTTTAACTGTGGGTCGAAATTATGATCGGTGGCCGAGTAATTCCATAACTCAGTCAGAGTCTAAACAAAAAAAAAATACCATAAAAGATAAAAGAATACAATTAAAACTACCATAGATAAAGAATATTCTATCTACAATAACTACTAACTACACAATACATTAAGATATAAATAGATAAGAGACCACAAAAAAGGGGGGATATGGTTACGTAATTTAAGTAGGTAGGTACCTATAGTTTTAATTTATTATATTCAATATATTTACAAAGGGTCTTGATAAAAGGGGTATGGCCCAGGGCTAGAAGAGTTTTGAAAGATGTAGGTAGAGGAATATTAGAGGAAAGCACATCGTAAAGAGAAATTCGTTGATTTGGACAGGAGAAGAAGATGTGATCCGCGTCACCTTCATCCAAACCGCATTCACAAAGAGAATGATCCCTAACCTTAATCTTTGCCAAGTGAACTGGCGTACATGCATGACCTAAGCGGAGACGAGAAACTACCGATGTCGAGTTTTTTCCAAAGCCCCGATTCTTAAAGAACCATGGCTTTTTGGGCACGAGTGGTTGGATGTCACCATAGTATTTGCCCTTCTTTTTTTGAGACAGACGCCATACCTCGTTCCATGCACGAGATAAGCTGTCTCCTGAAACTTGTGACAGATCTTGTGTCGATATTTCAGTATACTCCAAAGAGCCTAGTCTGGCTGCTTGTCTTGCGCACGAGTCAGCTGTTTCATTACCCGCAATGTTTGAGTGACCGGGGATCCAAGCGAGACAGATTGCAAGACTCTTTAGATGACACCTAAAGAGCGCCTCTCTAATTTTAAAAATGATAGGGGACCTGGACTTAGTGCGGAAGGGGTGTGAATTAACTGCTTGGAGACAGCTTTTGGAATCGGATAGTATTATAGAATTGTTTAGGTTATGAGATAAAACATACAGAATAGCTTCAAGGATAGCTATAGACTCTCCTGTAAAAACTGAAGTCATAGAGGGACATTTAAATCTAAGGATAATGTGGAACTTTGGAATCCATACAGCCGCTCCTACAGAACCGCAATAGTCTGACTTAGAAGCATCCGTGTAGATTTTAGTCCACCCATCGAAATTATTGGATATTGAATTATTGAAGGCAAAGTTAGCACAAATATCATGTCAAGTATTATTGGAGAAGAATAAATGATAGCTTCATACGGAAGAGAATACAGAGGATTTAGTTGGGACCGAATGACAGGATTTGGCAGACGGGTGAATTTTATGAAACTATTTAAGATGCAAGGAAGGTTATCAGGGCAAGAGATTGAACCTATATTGTATAAATCACCAAGAAGGCCGAGTGTATCCAAGAGGACATGCTGAGAGTTTTGTACCAGTATGAAAAGAAATTTGTCCGATAAGTACTGTCTACGGAGGAAACGAGGAGGATCTACTGCTTCTACTTGCATTGCATTGATTGGGGAAGATTTCATTGCTCCAAGGATAATACGCAAACATTTTGACTGAATTTTGTCTAGTTTTGCAAGAGAAGATTTATTGCAGGGATCTAATAAAAATGAAGCGTAATCCATATGGCTGCGAACAATTGCATTATATAATAATTTTTGATTGAATGGGTGAGAACCCCACCATGCACCAGAAAGTGACCGAAGGATATTAATATTTTTGATGCATTTACTACTAATGTAATCAAAGTGAGTTGACCCAGTCATTCTTGAGTCAAGCCACAAGCCAAGAAATTTAGCATTAGAATATTGAGGGATTGGCAAACCTTCAATCTGCAAGTCAACTGATGGAATATTTCTTTTCTTAGTAAACACAACTACCTTGCAGGGGATAAAGAAAGACCATGATTTAGAAGCCTATGATGATTTAAGTGGATTAGGGCATTGTTTAGGTTTATTGAAAGTTCTTCAATAGAGGAAGACGAAGAGTACAGAGCTAAGTCATCTGCATATTGAAGAATCTGGCAAAATAGTTGGACTACTTGCTCGACATCATAAGTATACAAACTATAAAGGAGGGGACTTAGAACCGAGCCCTGGGGAAGACCTTTCCAGATGGTTCTAGGGGGAAGAAGGCAGTTCTGGTTCTTGATAATTATCGATCTTTCCATTAAAAGGTTTGCACAGAAATGGACTAACTTGTCCGGAACATTCAGTTGAAGAAGTTTATTTCTGAGTACAGGAAGAAGAACATTGTCATAAGCTGCTTGAATGTCTAAAAAAACAGTGGCCATATATTTCTTTTGAAGGAGGGATATACGAATCTCGGAAGTTAGAATGCTAAGACTATCCAGAGTACCCATATTCCTCCTGAAGCCAAACTGGGACTTAGCCAAAATTTCTCGACTCTCCGAAAACCATTCCAAACGGTGTTTTATAAGGTGCTCTGTTATCTTGCACATCACTGAGGACAGAGCTATCGGGCGCCTACTGTTAGGGGAGGATGGGTCAACACCAGGTTTAAGGACTGGGACGATAATTTGAGTTTTCCAATCAGGAGGAATACTCCCACTGTTAAAAATGACATTAATTATGTCCAGAAAGTGAATTTGGACAGCGACTGGAGCCTTGACAATAAAAGAATATGGGATTTGATCAAACCCTGGAGCTGAGTCTTTTAATCCCTCGATTGCTAGCTGGAATTCTTGAGCTGTGAAGTTATTATTAAACATTCCCTCATGTTGAGTAGGAGCAGAAGGGCGGACAGCGGATGGAATAGAGTCATAAGTAGGAACCCATGGTGGGGCTAACCTATCAGCAAAGGCGTCAACCCACAATGTCAAATCGTTGTCAGTATCGTTGACTATATTACAGGATCCTCTGAATCTTTTTATTTGTTTCCAAACAATTGAAGATGGGGTTCTGGGAGATAGGTTCTCACAGAACCGGGTCCAGCCTTCTTTTTTCTTTGCGGACAGGGTTCTTCGAGTCAGTGCTGCTTGACGTTGATAGATAAGCAGATTTTCAACTGTCATAGATCTGCTGTAATTCGATTCAGCCTCGCATCTGGATTTAACAGAGTCAGTACACTCTGCGTCCCACCATGGAGTCGATAGAATGGACTTAGAAGGGACTTTAATGGGAATATGGACATTCGCACAGGAGATAACGGAGTCATCCAGAACTTCTATTAAGGCATAAGCAAATGCATTACAAAGACTGGACCCCCAGGAAGTATGGTGAGCATTGAAATCTCCCATAATGACTACAGGAGGAGGGACTGAGTTGAACAGTAAAAGAAGGTCAGGGATCAGGGTGGAGCAAGGATGAGGGATATACAAGGAAATGAATGACAAATTACATAGGGGAGTGAGAGGGAAGGGTAATCTGAGCAAAAGACTGTTTACGACTGAGCAAAAGAGCACAACCAGCATAGCCATCAGCTCTGTCATCCCGAAGACATGAGTAACCTGGAATACGAAATGTACTACCAGGTACTAACCATGTCTCCGAGACAGCTATCGCCACAGGGTTATACTTATTAATCAGTGAGAACAGTTCAGGTTTTTTAGGTCTGAGGCTTTTAGTGTTCCACTGTATTATAGTCGGGTCCATTGGATGATAGAGGAAGTAAGAAATTAGTAAGTGATTGGGCAACGTTGGGCGGTAAAGAGATGTTATTTTGTGAGATAATAGATATAATCATGTTTAAAACAGACAGAAGAAGACTTTGTGAAGATTGCAGATCTTGGGAAATATCTTGAGAACAAGAGGACTGAGAAATTGGGAATGCACAGCCATTAGGGGAGGAATGTCCATCTTGTGATATGAGTGCTTGATGAGCAACCCTATCATAAGACTTGCCAAGGGGAACATGAGGACGAGGAGACTTAAATATGGTTTTTTTATATGTTGTGGACTGAGAGGGATAAATGGAGGCGGATGATGATTGAGAAAGTTGAGGAGTGGAGGATTTTGCAGCAGCTGAAAATGATTTAATAACAAGAGGAGTGGCTTGTGAGGCTTCCATGTAGGATACACCATCACGAGCCATGAGAGATTTAATGTCCTTTTGACGTTTGTGTTCGGGGCAGGATCTGTCGGTGGCTAAATGATGTTGATTGCAGTAAAGGCAAATAATTTCTGCAACACTCATGGTGCATGAATTGCCCTGGTGTTGTTGTGCGCATTTGTAGCACCTAGGTGAAGATTGCCGACATTGGTCAGCCACATGGCCATACATACAGCAACGGAGACACTGAATAGTGGGAAATTCATACTGTTCTACGGGAAGGGATGTATGGAATGAGTATATATGGGAAGGGAGGGATTTGCCCCTAAATGTGATGACTATTGTTTGAGTTGGAACATATGTAACCATGTTGTCACTACCAATGGTTTTTCTATTGAGGCGACGAGCTTTGAGAATGTATCCAATGCCAGGGGGTAGAGCTATTGAGTTCACAAATTCGTCCATTGAAAGGTCAACGGGAACTGTGCGGACTACACCCATCCTTGAAACGTTATATGAAGGTATGTAAGCCTCATATTTATTGTCGACTAAAATTGAATTCGCAAGGAAATTGTTTGCGTCAACGGCATTTAAAAATTGAACCGACATTTTATTCCTGCCTATCCTTTTAACTCCCCCCATGGAAATATTTTTTATTTTGTGGGCAACTAAAAACTGACCGAATTTAATAGGTTTTACCGAGTAACCTGCTGGTAAATTTTCGTCTTTTTTAGAAACTATAACTACAAACGGACCTTTGTCATTTTCGTCGTAGGATTTAACTCCTAACACTATTGTAGGATGATTGAATATGGTTTGGATCGAAGCTGACGCAGATTCAGCATCTAAAATGGTTTTTTTGGGCGCAGCTACATGTTCTTGAGATTCATTTCGTCTTTTTTGATGACTAATACGAGAAGGCGAAAACTCTTCAACAGACATAAAAATATCCGGTGGATCGGGGGGTTCCGGAGGATCCCCCATCCTACCAGACAATCGAAAAAATACTTACAAACACTTAATTACTACTACAATATGACTCTGACGGAAAAATAATTAAGAAAAAGGGCAAATAATTTGGAATTTCTCTATTATCTCACTAACACTATATTAATTAACCCTGCAAGGTCAAAATGGCAGTCATGGACTCGTATATCAAATAACTGTGTATTTATGGTATTTAATAATGATGTTCAATTTTGATATTACAGAAAATTGCGGCATAAATCCTTGTGACAGTGACTTATAGCCAAGATTACAATGGCGATACTTTCACATTGCAGACCTTAAAGTCACACGAAGTACCAAATAACTGTCATGAAACTTCATGTCAGTTCCCCTCACTCACTCAGCAGGATGACACCGTGAAGATTTCTGCAGATGTGAATGATCATGGTTTATATGAAAATAAGAACCAAGAACTATCTGAAACACAGTTCAGTTACATAAGTCTAAAAGAGCCTGCTCCCGTTTACGAATCGGTAGAACCAGCTCGAGCACCAATCAATTTGAAAATCATTAAAGAAACAGTACCCAATACCAATACATATCATCGAGTTGTACAGTTAGTTCAACGTGTCGCTATCAAACCCCAAATAAATCAAACTGCACCAATTACCCTAAAAAATCAAAACGATGATGAAAGCCTACTCGATGAACAAATTCTAAATGCTCTAGTTTCGGAGGTTCCAGTATCACAGCTTCCTGAAGATCATAATAACCCACTAGATCAGCAATACGATACAATAAATCAAGAACCATACCAAAGAAAGATCAATTATAAAGAGTTTGAAGGTGAGGAGTGAGGATTTTCAGAAACACTATGGTCACTACATAGACTGTTATGTAAGTATATCATCTAATCGTTTTATTTCACGAAATTATTTTAATGAATCTTACTCACTTGTATACTCGTATTATTACCAGTTGAATTTAAATGTAGTCAAGTGTTTAAATATTCCTGATTCCTCCACTCAATCTTTCTCAATATGTAAAATTTCTATAAGCTACCTTGATTTTAAAATTCAATGCTAAACAAACAAACAATACTTTGTTATATAAATTACAGATAAATTCATTCAGATACCATAATATTATTATATTTATTATGTTACAAAACCAAGGACAGCTGTTGACTCCTTTCGTTTTGGATCAGCTGGTGGACTTGACGGTCTGACACCACAGCACCTTAAGGATCTGTTGTGTCCGAGCGCTGGGGAAGCTGGTGATGCACTGCTGAGGGAACTAACATCTCTAGTCAACCTCATGCTCTCAGGCAATGTCCACAGTGGCATCACACCTATTTTGTATGGGGCCAATTTATGTGCCCTTAACAAGAAGGATGGTGGCATTCGTCCCATTGCCGTAGGTAGCACTTTGCGGCGTTTGGCAGCCAAAATTTGTTGTCGTTTTTATAGTACGGAGCTTACTACCAAATTTCAGCCCTTTCAAATAGGTTTTGGTTCAAAAAGAGGTTGTGAGGCCGCAATCCATGCGCTTGCAACATACCTTGACAGTAGCGAAGATGGAGAGGTCATCTTGAAAGTTGACCTGAAAATCGCCTTCAACTCTGTAAACAGGGACACCTTGCTGACACAGGCCAAATTAGAAACCCCCAAAATATTTAATTTTCTTTGGCAATGCTATAGTCAGCCAACAAAATTAATTTGTAAAGACCACCTTTTGAATTCAGCCGTTGGATGTCAGCAAGGTGATCCGTTGGGACCAGTCATCTTCAGTTTGGCCATTAACCCAATAATTCAAAAAATAAAATCCAAATTTAACATTTGGTATCTAGACGACGGGACTTTAGGGGGAAAAGTAGAGACAGTTTTACAAGATTTAGCCCTAATAAAGAACGAGTTTCAGTCAATTGGCTTAGAACTGAACCCGAATAAATGTGAGATTTTTATATCTGAAAACACAGATAAATTAACAACAATCTCCAAATTCAACTGTCTGGCCCCCAACATAAAAGTTTTGGACAAAACTTCTTTACGCCTCCTAGGGTCCCCGATTTTAGAAGATGGGTTTTCCACTTTTATCGAGGAAAAAATTCAAAATTTTGATCAGGTTATTGATAGTCTATGTAATATCAGTATTCATTCAGCTTTCACTATTCTTCGTTTTTGTCTTTTCGTACCCAAGTTTACACATGCCCTCCGTTCAGGACAATTTTGGAAAAATGTAGAAATGTTGGGCAGACTAGACAACTTAATACAAAATTCTTTGTGTAAAATTTTAAATGTAAATATTAATGACCGGGCCTGGGTCCAAGCGTCTCTTCCAGTTCGCTTGGGCGGGCTAGGTATTCGCAGAGTCACAGATGTCAGTCTGCCAGCATTTCTGTCGTCGGTCCATAGCACTGAAGAATTAGTCAGGAAAATTTTGTCAAATACACTGATTGATTCCAAGGTGCGATGCAAGACCGATGCCATAAATGCTTGGAGGATGTCTTGCCCCGACACTGACCTGCCCTCACGCCTAGGCTCACAGCGACTGTGGGATTCACCGCTCTGTAAATTGAGAATTAATACACTAATTGACACTTCTGTCAATATTTTAGAGCGTGCACGCCTACTAGCTGTTGGAGAATGGGAGTCAGGGTTATGGATCCAGGCGCTCCCATCGCCCAACATCGGTACAATGTTGTGGACGACACTACCTTCCGCATTGCCACTTGCCTTCGGCTGGGTACACCTTGTGTATCCCCGCATCATTGCACCTGTGGAGTAGCCGTCGATAATCTGGGACACCATGGCCTTTCTTGTAGCAGAAGCGCAGGTCGTATACCTTGGCACGCTATTCTAAACGACATAATTCGTAGGGCTCTATCCACCGCAGGGCTTCCGGCCGTACGTGAACCAAATGGTTTAGCACGAAGCGATGGAAAGAGACCGGACGGTATGTCGTTGCTACCGTGGAAGATGGGAAGGCCTTTGGTGTGGGACGCTACATGCGTTGACACCTTAGCACCTTCACACCTTCCAAGCACATCCGGATGTGCCGGCGCTGCTGCTGCATCGGCTGAAGGCTTTAAACGGCGTAAATATGCTAACCTAGCAGGTGATTACATATTTGAGCCGTTTGGGGTTGAGACACTGGGGTCATGGGGTCCGAGTGCTAGCCGCCTTTATAGAGACATTGCTAAACGTCTAATCGATGCTTCTCAGGACCAGAAGGCTGGCTATTTTCTGGCCCAAAGAATAAGTATCGCCATCCAACGTGGCAACACAGCCAGCATTCTGGGAACCTTCCCAGTCGGCAATGACGCGGAGGATTTTTTAAACGATATTTTGTAATGTAAATTGGGTAAATTTGGGTGCAAAGGGGCTCTACCAACATCTTTAGGGCCCCAGCGACCTCACCTGCTTGTGGCGCACCTGCTGATAAACGGACGAGGCTCGTTAATTTACGGTACCTATGGAGTGGCTTCGGCCCCTACGTGGGTACCAGGTGGTACAACAGTGTTGGTCCGGGAGGGTACCACCGTGCAGCTGTGCTAAAGGCCCCCAAGTAACCCAGCCCAGGCTGGGTTGCGTTAGGGGTTCAGCAGCTGCACCGCCGGGCCCGGGGCGATGTATGGTGCAGCAGGCATGGGACCAGTGGGGGCGAAACGGAGTCTAGTGTGGGTGGTGTGGGTCGATTCGCCGGCCAGGGAGACCCTTAGTAACGGCGTTGCCGCGGCCGCCCGCAACACAGTCATGGGGCCCGCCTGGGGCCATCCACCCCAGGAGGCTGCCCCACATGTTGCGCATAATCCTGATGTGGGATCGCCACTCCGGGTGGTAACCGGTGTGGGGTAGCGGCGGCCTTGCATCAGGGGGGTTTGGGAGCCCTTCCGTCCGGCGAGTCGGCTCCGACCTAACCACACGGTTCTAGACAAAGCTAGCCCCTGCACTTTGTCACTTACTGCTGCACCAAATGTCGCCCTGTCTTCACGCTTCTTCTTCAAAATCTACAATGGCAGTGCAACAAAATAGAAATAAACGTTACACAGCGGCCCTAAGAAACCCCACAACTTCACATTTCGAGGTGGAGTTCACTAACGTCCGTGGACTCCATGCGAACCTCGATGCCGTCCACCACCACCTTGAGACGGCACGGCCCGCTGTGATGTTCCTCACGGAGACACAAATACGCCGCCCTGACGACACGTCTTACCTGTGTTACCCCGGCTATGTCATCGAGGAACAATTTCAAGACAAAGCCGGGGTGTGCGTGTTCGTTAGGGCGGATGTTTGCTGCCGCCGGTTGCGCTGCCTAGAGAACCCCTCCAATTCCGTCCTTTTGGCTGCACGTAGACCATGGCTCTATATCCCACACAGGGGCTTCTGAGACAACAAAGCTCTTCCAGTACCTCAGCGAGACGGCTGATGAAGCGCAGGTGCGGTTCCCGAACGCTGACCTAGTATTTCTGGGGGACTTCAATGGCCATCACATTGAATGGCTGGGGTCCCTCAAGACTGATCATGCGGGTAGAGCCGCCCATGCGTTCGCTCTCTCCCACGGTCTGACCCAGATGGTATGCGGGATCACCCGGATACCAGACAGGTCCACCACTGTGTTGTTCACGCTGGCATGAAAATGTCACCTCCTGCACGTCCTGTACAAACGTCACGACGACTATGGCACTACTCGTCAGCGGATTGGGACGGTCTAAGCGATTATTATGCGTCCGTCCCCTGGAGCCAGCGCTGCTTTGTAGGAAAGGCGCCTTCGGTTAGTGCTTCTGCTATTGCTGGCGAGATCAGTTTAGGGATGGATTATTACATACCGTACCGAGAACCTGGTCGAGTTCAATGCCCGCAAAACACAGGCGTGTGCATTTACTGCGAAGAAATCCCCTTTCCTTCCCCTACCCTCTCTTCAGAATGCATTATTACCAATGAAGGACAACCTTGATATCCTTGGCATAGACGTTCGTCGAGAGCTCAATAATAAAAAGTACATCGAAAGATGTATAGGGCTAGCTTCGCGGGAACTAGGAATACTGAATAAGGTAAAGAGATTCTTTACACCGGACCAGACGTGTCTGCTGTACAAGACGCAGATTAGACCCTGCGTCGAATACTGCTCTCACTTCTGGGACGGCTCCGCGAAGTATCTGCTGGACGCTCTCGACGCTATGCAGCGACGGGCTATCCTTATTATAGATTGTCCGGAGGTATCGGGAAGCCTTGAGCCGCTAGTTCAGCGCCGAACAATAGCTTCCTTGACCGTATTTACCACGGCGAGTGTTCTGAAGAGCTCTTCAATCTGATCCCACCCTCTTCCTTCCGATCCCGAACGACTCGTGCCGGGCAGAGATGCCACCCCCACACAGTGGATAGCATGTTCGCGAGAACCGAACGTTTTAAACGTTCGTTTCTCTGCCGAACGATAGTGGCCTGGAACGCCCTGCCTGGGCACGTGTTTCCTCCCACATATAATCCTGGGTTCTTTAAGCGGAGCGTGAAGAGGCACATCAGTAGGTCGTCAAGTTGAGGGCCACTCTCAATAGTAAAGTGTGCTGTGAGAGTGGCCCACAATTGCTAGACGTCGTCACGACTTACCACCAGGCGGGCGGCGTCAATTTGGCGAACCAAATATAAAAAAAAAAAAAAAAAAAAAAAAAAAAAAAAAAAAAAAAAAAAAATTGTCTATAATTATGTTTAATTTGTATATTGTAATTCTTATTGTAAATAAATGTAATTAATGTCCAACTTTTCAATCATTGTTACAAAACTAACTTTACATCTGTTTCTTTTTCAGCCGCTACGCAAGAATTAACCAACATTTCACACCTTATCGTATTTTAAGTTAACTAGATTAGAATATATTTATTTCTATCATAAGTTTGTTAAATAATTTTTTGTGTCTGACCCTTGTTTTAATCTCTTAGTTAGTAGATTTTTTACGTAACAGCAAGGAAGTGATATAAAAGATCTAGTAAATTTTAACAACTTGAATAAAAAGTCGACAAATCAGAACAGTACCTAAGTGTTTTTGAACAATATTGTTTTAGGAATATAATGAATTCAATTATAGGTCTTGGAATTAGGTATGCAACCGCGTTTTTAGAAGAACGTAAAATACACGAGTACTTACGTCATAGAAAGTTAGACGCATAAACGTTACATATTCCTACATATAAACGTGCGTAGTAAGACAATAAGGAAGGTATCAATCTTCCTAAACCAAAGCAATACTAATAAGCTGACTTCATTGTTGAACGTACTTCATTTTAAATGCATAGTTTAAAACTGCGCTAGGAAAGTTGTGAAACAAATCAAATATTAACTTCAATGTGGTTCATGGCTATAGCCACGAAGAGTTCAACCCGTCAAAGTTTGAAGTCACCTAGTTTTAATGCAAAAATAGTGGCAATGACATTATGGGTCAGTTTTTACTGTCAATAGTCGGCACTCTTCGTTATACAAAAAATTAAACGCTGATTCTCATTAAGATTGTGGTGAACGGATTTTATTAGAATACTCTAACCCTTTCCTGCAAAGCGAATTTGGAGAGTAACCGCGATTAGATCATGCTAACAGTCTAGAGTCTTCCCTTGGATTTATCTTGGAGTGTAACCGAGATTAGAACTGATAGTCATCACCTGATCATCACCGTGTACAGTAAGACCCGTATTTTATCTTTCATGATGTCAGACCATCAATTATTTTCGCTTGATTTCACATATCAATAAGTTAACTGTTATGATTTAATCACCCTGAATGATTTATTCATAATATCCAATCTGTTGACTCCATTGTAATATGTTCTGTCAATTATGAATGGGATTGTCACATAAAGAATATTTTTTTAAAACAGTATACTCAAATTCATCCAGCCATTGGAGTCCAATGTCAGCTATGGGTAGCTGCAAGATGAATTTGAGTTAAATATCTCAGGAATATTATTTAGAAAGTGTTTACCTAATGTAGTGTGAAAGTGATGCCATATATGCCTTTGATGATGCCATATATTGGGCGAAACCGGTCAGGATTTTAAATAATAAAGGCCATTGTGGAATGTACAAGTGAGTTTATTCAAAATGTATTATTATAAGTTCCACCAAGTGCCGACAATTGAAAGCATAAATAATATTAAAACAGTATGTTAATTATTTTTTTATATAATATACAAGTTCAATCGCAAAAATAATAAAAAAAAAACCGACTGTAATTCACCAGATATGTATGTAGACTTTGAACTGATATTGGATTCCCGCCTACTTATAGTTAACATATCTGGTGAAGTGCAGTCGGGGTTTTTATTTTTTTATTTTTTTTTATTTACAACTTTTTAGTTTGAAAGACTTACTTACATAATAAATAAATAATAATAATAATAAATATGTTAGGACAATTTACACAACGCTATCTAGTCTCAAACTAAGCAGAGCTTGTGATATGAGTACTAGATAAACTGGTATAAATACTTAAAAACATTTTTTTTTGTAAATACATACATATTATACATAGGAAACATCCAGACTTCGGTACTAACGTATTTGTCTTCACACAAAGTTTGTCCCGACCGGGAATGGAACCCGAGATTCCTTTGATTTACGATTTTTCATACCAAATTAGATTTTAACATATAAGTTGTGTATATTTTTGAAATCATCTAAAAACTCTTCATTTTGATACCCCACGCGATTTCATTTGATCAAGGTTGTTTTTGACAACGTAAACTTATGCGCCAAAAAGCCAGGGTATATTTTTTATTCGCATTTTGTGTACTCTAGGACACTCAGGAGATCAACACCTTTCATTTGAGACCCTTTCGCTTAAATCCATCCAGCCGTTCGGCCTGTAGGGGTGAACAAAGAAACATACAAATACACATACATACATACATACGCGTGAAAAACAACAACCCTCGCTAACGCAGTCGGATAAAAACAGAGATACGATAAAAAGTTCACTGTTTGTAGTGTGCAATTAGGGGGTGTTCTAATATACGTATATTTTAAGGTAGGTACTTTGGGTTTGTTAGTCTTACCAAAAGTTTAAATAATATATTTCTATGATAATATATCGATGGTCTTACCCGTCAGTCCGTAGACGATCATTTTGGAGCTTGGAATTTTGGATAGGCATCTCATAATCTCATTACAACTGGAAGAAAAAGACGGTAATTAGCGCCGTTTCTGTTATCTTATTATTACAGTCATTAAGCCTTTTCCCTTCCTTCCTTTGCTTTTCATTTAAAATGCATGAATTCTATTAAATTAATTTTAGTAGCCATTGGTGTAAGTTTAAAATTTTAAAGGTTTTAAGGTTTAAAATGAATTATGTATTTAAAACGTGTATTTTTGTATTTAAAGTAATGTTTTCTAACAATTTTTTTAAGTGAATAAACAGCTGTCAAATGTATTAATTATGATTAATGTCAGGAAATTTTGATTAACATTTTTCTGTAATTACTCAGTAGTTTTGTATTTTGATATAAGAACCATTTATGCATTGGGACCAGGGCCGGATTAAGCACTACGTTCATTAATTTATATGTGTGTATATTAAATATTGTCATTGCCAAATATTTAGTTATGTAATGCTTAAAAACTGGTTATTTCGGAATACCATCAACAAAAACTATGATTTCTTATAAATCCTTATATATTATCCTTCTTAGTTTTAATTTCATTTACAACTTGTTTTCTTTTTTTAATGTAATGTAAGTACTCGAAGAGTAAGCTACAGAATAAAAATAAGTAGCTATTAGATAAATTTGCAATAATTCTTAACTGCAGTGAAATCGCAATTACAGAAGTATAGCAAGATATACTTACTTGTATACGTACAGTTGAAGAATTTAAAATATCTTGTAGTCATTTGACCCAAGCACATCGATAGATTTCATTTTTGTTCGGTAACCACATTACGAAAAAATGTGTGTTTAGCAGAAATTGAAGTTAAAGAGTTCCATGACTTTAGTGCTATTTATGTTTATGCGTCACGATCTGATTTAAACGATTGAAAACCTTCACATTGATTACGTAAGTTACGTCACGGATCCGCGTGCGCTGTTGGTTACAAACTTGGCACCCCGACTTATTCAAAATAAACTTATTCAAAACTCTCGTAACATCTCCGGTATATATTGGCCTAATGTTTATGTTAATGCATCAGTTCTATTACGGAAGTCTAACAAGAAACAGCAAAATGTTGCCAAAAGTGGGTGTAAATATGCGTGTAAAGTGGATGTGTAACTCGTATGTGTGTATAAAAATAATAATTGGATGATTTCACGTTTTAGGTTTTAGTGCTAGCATTAATCGCAGTTGGATCCTGTAATGGTCATGGTCCTGCCACTAAGACATTTCAATTTCAACCACTTCATCAACACAAACGACATTTTCAGTTGATGCCATTAGGTGCACAAGGATCTAACGACGAGATTCAATACAGCAATGCTCCTAAAAGTTATGGATATGTCAACAATAATGTCGAACAGACACACAACACTTATCATGGATTTAATAAACTAGATAATCAGCATGTTGCTCCTGTATACCAATATTCTCAAGAAGAAGACGATCCACCTACTGATGACGAGACAACAGAACGCCATTATACTAATGTGGAACAAAGAAAACCGGACATTTCGAACTATGCTTTAATCCCCATTCATTCTACACAAAGTATCATAAGCCAATACTCTCCACAAAAATATGAACGCGAAGAGGAAACAAAGAGTTATGGTCACATTGCAGAGATAGATGAGTCTCCAGTATATCATAGTCAGTCTGTGAATGATGAAACACATGGGTCCCACGATAAGCCTGTTGACTATCACGTAAGTAATAATAACAAATAAAACTTGGAGTTGTTAACTATATACCTTAACGTACTGTAATTCGCAATCAGCCTTCTGTTTCTCTAAACGAGTGGTCGGAGGGATATTATTCACCCCCTTTTTGACAGTAAATTTGCTGATTATGTAATAGCTAATGGCTCTACGGCAATAGAGTCTCCATCTATCATTGCCGTCGCCGTTCCGTCCGGTGATCGGTAGGCAACACTTGAAGGTGCAGTTGGTTTGGACTAAGCTCTTAGTGAAACCACAGATTTTAGAAAGGAAACTGGTTGATTAAACTTTCTATTGTTTAAATTCTGTTTTGACGTATCAGATGCTGCCATCAGAATTCTTCCTTTGACAACATTAGAATACAAATGATATAATCATTTTCTAAAATCTGAACTAATACAAACTTTCTACTTGTTTATCCCAGTAACAGCTTTGAGCCACTCGATGTAATAGGAGTGAATTAACGTAAAAATTCCAAGACACTTTTATTATTCTAGGCTCATCCAAAATACCAATTTGAGTACAAAGTCAATGATCCCCACACCGGTGATAATAAGTTTCAACATGAGTACCGTGATGGTGATGTCGTCAAGGGAGTATACACGGTCGGAGAACCAGATGGGTCAATCAGAATTGTCGAATACACTTCCGATAAACATAGCGGGTAAGTACCTACAACATATTTGGACATTTTCCTATTCATCATGTGATAACTGTTCCTTACTTTTATTCACCATGTTAGAGCCGATTTCATAGCCTAATCGGGAGCTACAAGCCAGTTGTGAGTTCTGCACTTTCTGCTGCGTGAGGAATATAAAAAAAGATAGGACCTTAAAAATATCGTTTTGAATATTCCTTAGAGGAAGAATTTCAGGAAGGTAAGGTCTCTTCTAAAAAGGCTTAAAAGTATTTAGCGAGTAATCCTGCTGTGTCATCTGTTCCACGGCACATGGTGCCAGGCTTACAACCTTTTATTCAGGTAAATATTACATGGATAAAGTGAAATTACGGACGGGACATAGTAATGACATAACGATAGATGAAAATGATGATGTTTTTAATTATTACGCTCAAATTGCTTCAAACTAAGATATGTGTTTTTGTGTTTAACAGATTCAACGCTGTCGTCAAATATACTGCCCCTGGTCAAGCTGTTCATTTTGAAAATGAGCAGGACAACTAAATTAAGAAACCATGCATTTGAAACAATGCCTAATGTGGATTTAAATTACGTAATGTTGTTGTACTATTGTTGCTAGATGTGTACTTGCCTATTTAAAAAACTAATTTATGTTATTTCTTTAAATATAAAACCACCTTTTTAATTTTATCAAAAATGTTTAAATAACCTACAAAACAAGGACAAAGCGTAAAGTTCTAGAGTTAGTATATTATTTTTAAGCTTTAACAATTTTCACAAATTGGTACAATGGACTGTACCAACTTGTGACAGCGGAACATTCACTGGCTGATAGTTAATGTATTATAGGCTACTTTTTATCCCGGGAATGTATTCGCGCGGGAATTGGTAACCATAAAACTATTTTACACGGGTGAAGCCGCGGAGTCAGCCAGTTATGAATAAGGTTGAATATAATACTAGCAAAATAATGGTCTCAAATAAGGCTCAAACCCGCATATTTTCTAACAAGGGAACATTTTCTCGCGAGTATATTTTGTTCTAATTTGACAATATACACACATTGTAAATAAATTCACGCCTCATGCAGAAGCTCACTATCACTCAAAGAGCAATGGAAAGGTATGCTAAGAGTGTGATACTCTTATCGGGATCGAATTCGAAACGATGAGATCCTAAGGAAGACTAGGGTAACCGACATTTGGGCTACCAAAGAGTCGCCAAGCTCAAGTGGCAGTGGTCAGGGCACATCGCGCGTAGAACTGATGGCCGATGGGGCCAAAAAGTTATCAAGTGACAACCATGCAATTGGATGCGGGAAGCTCAAGACCAAATGTCGTAGCGGTTGTTGGGGATGGTCTATTCCCTGTAGTGGGCGTCAATTGGCTAATATGATGATGAAAACAGATTTATGTTTGATTTCTACTAATTAGTTTACGCAATAAATGCTAAATCTGAGGAAGTGACACAAACTTAGTCTTCATACGTAAATTATATTCTTTCTGACCCACTAGCACACAGGAGATTGGATCCTATCTATTCTGTGTCACTAGGCTTTATAATATTTGTTACGTATTATTAACACTAATATTATGAAGGAAGCTCTTAAGATTAGGAGAAGTCCAAAAAAGTTACTATCTAATGTTAAAGTTGACAAGTTCCAGTGTATTGGCTCAACATTTTTTGTGGAAAATTTGTTTTGGACGCTGTTTTGGTACTCACGTGTGTCTTGTTATCGGTTTTTGAGTGTTTTTTGTGGTATAAGTGATTGATTTTGACCTATTTTGTAAAATACTAACGTTTTGTGTTGTTTTGTGATCGTTTCGGTGGCTTAAGGTATTGTGTCTGTCCCATATTTTATGTTAAACCGTTTCGAAGATGGATAGGGAAAAGCCCCCTGATCCTCCCGATATCCCTACTCCCGCTACTCCTATTTTCTCTTCTCCTTACCTGTTTCCAGATGTCTCAATGTCCACCCCTACCAATCCCCTATCCCAACTCGCGGAAGTAGCTTGTAGTGTAGCCGATTCTTCGCGAAAGCGCCATGGTGATGACGGATCAACTAATCCCACCCCGCTCAAACAGCCTAACAGCTCCTTGTCCCGCAATAAGTATACAAAGCCAAAGGGACCAAAAGCCATTCATAGTACATGTAGCTCGCATAAAAACCCAACCCAATGCAGGCACTACGCTCCATCCTGTCACTTTTGGTCTCTTCTTAAAGAAATATAATATTAGAAATATAGTCAAGTCTGGTGTCAAGAAGGTAGGTAGAAACCGGGTGTCTGTGGAGTTTGCCTCTCCGCAAGATGCCAACTCATTCCTACTTAATCCGGTCCTGTCACTAAATAACTTAGAAGCGTTTATTCCGTCGTTCCACATAACTCGCATGGGTGTCGTTAAAGGCATCCCTATTGACATGTCGGAAGAAGATGCAAAAACTCACATATCTCCCCCTGCAGGTTGTGGGGAAATTTTAAAAATAAGGCGTATGAAGAGGAAGGTCTTCACGGAGGGGACTCCCGAATGGAAAGATACTGAAACTTGCGTTATCACATTTGATGGTCAGTCCCTACCTAGCAAGATATATTGCTGCTATACATCTCTCCCGGTAGATATATATATATATACCCAACCATAATGTGCCGAAAATGTTGTATGTTTGGTCATGTCGAGGCCCAATGCAGAAGCAGGAAGCCAAAATGTTTTAAATGCAGTCTCGATCATGAAGGTAAGGCGTGTTTCATCCCAGAGAGCGAGGCTAAGTGTCCAAATTGCAAAAAAAAACCACTATGCAAGCTATACCAAATGCTCAGAATTCGAACGGCAAAAAGCAATAAAAACAGTGATGGCCCAAAGAAATGTATCCTACATAGAAGCTAGTAGAGAAATTCCACAATACAACTCTTCCTATGCAGATATAGTTAAATCTCCCTCTCCTCACCCAAGTCCTCTAACTCAATCCTACCGCAAAACAATAACCTTAAAACCTAAGTCCCATGCCCCTCTTTCAAACTCTTATGACAAAAGTGCTCATCAACATCTAGTCTCCCACCCTCAATCTTCTCAGCCTAATGGCTGCGCTCTCAATCCTCCTTCTCAAAATATTCCTGTCCACTCTCGCCCCATCATAGACTTATTAATCCAAATAATATCTTCTTTTATATCATCTAGCAATAACATACCGACCAACGTTGCCCAAACCCTAATTTCCCTCCTAACCAACCTACAAAATGGCCCCGCCTCTAACTTTCCTACAGTGGAATATGAGGAGCATTCTACATAAAAAACATGAGCTCTCACATTTAATAAATAAATACAAACCCCAAGTATGCTCCATAGCCGAAACCTGGCTAACCTCAGATCTTAGCTTCCGTCTATCGCAATTCAATACCCTTAGATGTGATAGACCGGATGGCTGTGGAGGGTCTGCCCTCCTCATTAATCGTAACATTCCACTCATCTCCCTGTCTCCGACTGTCTTATCTCAAGAAATAAACTGTATTGCAGCCAAGATAGAGGATATCTCAGTGATATCTGTCTATATTGCCCACCCCCACCCTAACCTCCTTCCAATTTTCAAACAGATTTTAAGCAGTTTTAGTGGATCTATGCTCGTTATGGGAGACTTTAACGGTCATCACTTTAGATTCGGCTCTGAACACTGTGATACGTTTGGTATAGGTCTGGTTGAAATTCTAGATGATCTCAATCTGTGTGTCCTGAATGATGGTACGTGTACCAAAAGGACACTCCCAGGCCAACGCAAAAGCTGTGTAGATCTAGCTTTCTGCTCTGTTGATCTAGCATCTTCTGCTCATTGGCAATGTACAGGCCTGACACATGGCAGTGATCACTTTCCTATCCTTATCTCCCTTACATCCAAATCCTTTATAGAGAAAAGTCCCCCTCCTCTCCTCAAGTTCAACCTATCCAACCCTGATTGGGCAGAATATTCGTCCCTTCTTGAAAACAAAATCATCTCCCTTCCCAATTTCGAATCACAAGATCCCCTTCTTCCTACTCATATGCATGCCCAGAACTGCTTTGATGGATGATTGGCGCTGTCAATGCAAGTGCAGAAGCAAACTTCCCTATTAAAAACAGTGCCTGCGGAAAGATTCCATCTCCCCATGGTGGGACCATGAATGCACCACTGCAGTAAGAGAAAGGAAGGAGGCAGATAAATTATACAACTGCAACATGAGCATTCAAAACCTAATTCAGTATAAACGTATATGTGCAAAAACTAGACGCCTTCTGCGACGAAAAAAACGTTCTGGCTGGGTCAACTTCTGTAACTCCTTATCTCCTACTACACCATCAGCTGTCGTATAGCGCAGAATCAACAGATTTAAATCTGGTTGTTCGCCTTCCAACTTCTCTTCTATGACTCGGGAAACAGCGGACCTATTCCTTGGCAGAATAGCTCCAGACTATGTTCCCTCTGTCTCAGAGGCCATACAGGCCCCGGTGAACTATCTGAGGGACCCATTTGACTTCCCATTTTCTGATGTGGAACTAGAAATGGTCCTCAGCCATATTCAAGACTCCTCCCCTGGTAAGGATGGTATCCCTTACTCCTTTCTCAAACACACAGGTTACAACGCGAGAAAATACTTACTACAAATTTTGAACTATTGCTATGAGAAGGGCTGAATACCTGACCAATGGAAGACCCAACTGATAATCCCTGTACTGAAACCTGGGAAACTTGCAAACGATCCAAATGGGTTCAGACCGATTGCATTATCGTCGGTATTAGTTAAGATACTAGAACACCTCATCAAAAATCGCCTTGAACATATTGTGGAATCGAGAAAATTACTACCTACCTGCCAGTTTGGCTTCAGAAAAGGACTCAGCACCATGGACAGCATAGGAGTACTTGGACTCAAAATTGACAGGTCTCCCCCACTTAGACTATTTAGTTCAAAGATGCGAGCAGACAGTTCCTATCTTGAAAGCTCTATCAGGAGTCTGGTGGGGCGCTCACCCATACACAATGAAACTGGTATACAATGCTGTTGTACGCAGTAAAATGGATTATGGTACATTCTTACTGATTCCATGCAATAAAGGTGCCCTGGCTCGATTAGACAGGATACAGTCAGCTTGCCTTAGATGCATTACCGGGTGCATGAAATCTTCGCCTATCAATGCTCTTCAGGTTGAATGTGCGGAGCCACCACTAACTCTGAGGAGGGAATATTTGGCATCCCGTTTTATCAATCGGTTATATCCACGGCAAAATCACCCACTTCTTCAAAACTTGGCTGTTCTCGATTCACTGTGTAACACCTCCAACTACTGGACACATAAAGAAGTTCCTCTCGTGGTTAAGGCCTATAGGCAGGTAAACATGGAATGCCCAGTGGCTGAGTCTGTTGGGCTCCCCATTTTTGATTACGATTTTGAGGTGTTATGCTTTAAACCAGAAATCCGGTATGATACAGGAATTTCCAAGAACTCCCCCTCAGCTGCAGCGACTTTCGATGCGTTGGTGGACAGGCGTTGGAGAGACTCTCAGCGGTTTTATACCGACGCTTCAAAGCTAACAAGTGAAGGCTACACTGGTGCGGCGGTCTACTTCCAAAACAGCAGAATCTCCCTGAAATTTTGATGCCCGAAAATTTCATCTGTGTTTACCGGAGAGTGCGTGGCTATATTAGAAGCGTGCAAATATATAGAATCACATAACATCTCCAAGGCCGTCATATTCACTGACTCGCTGAGTGGCCTCCAGACAATAGAGCAGAATCCTCTCAAGAGCAAACTACATAGTGCCATCGTTTTAGAAATTAAAAAACATCTGTTTGCAAGCTCCAAAAACCACAGAACTGTGGAACTGGTCTGGATTCCAAGCCATTGCGGTATAATGGGCAATGAGTGTGCAGACTTGCTCGCTAAGGATGCTGTGACTTCCGCCTCCGCAGAACTATCACACTTTACATGCCAAGGCTACGACCTACTGAGCCCACCACAGAAGAGCCTACAAGGGATGTGGGAAGAACTATGGATCAAATCGAGCAAGGAGAAAGGCAAGTTCTACCACGCCATACAACCAAGCATTACACGGAAACCCTGGTTCTATAACTTTAAGAAAACCGAGAAGTACATCATTTCTGTTATGTGCAGACTTCGCTTGGGTCATTGTTCCTCTCCAGTCTTTCTACACAAAATACATGTTCGAGACTCATCTATATGCGAGTGTGGCCTTGATGAGGGTACGACAGACCACATATTCTTTAACTGCCCTTTAAATAATATACCCTCAGACTTATATAGTCAATTGCCCAAATTAAAGATTCCTCTCCCTGTGAACTTCCCATCCCTGCTTACCCACTCCTCCCCTCAACTACTCGCTCTCTTAATGTCATTCATCCGTCTCAACAGTATTAAAGTCTGAAACTGGCTGATAGCACCATCCGTACTCATGATGAGATCTCCAGTCTATATATGTATATATTTACTACTATGTGTTATACCATACTTTTATGTAATCGTTTGTACCTTAATGTATTATCCATATATAATTATGAATACACACCTTGTGTGTGTGTGTTTGTTTTGTATTTGTGTACCTATTGTATATTTATGTATATTGTTTCAGTGTTCCTACTAACCGCAACAGGTCAAAACGTGCTTCACCGAATCTAATTCAATGGGCTTACTGAAACCCAAATAAACACACGCTTCACCATTGCACGTTTGTTAGTGGCAGAGTCGTCGGATACCAAGTCTGACACCGCTTGCCAAAAAGGAAAAAAAAAAAAAAAAACATTTTTTGTGGGCAGCTACCCAAGTATCTGTCAAATTCGGTCACATTAATTCATTTTATGCGAGTGTAGGGGTTAAATCATACAGTATCTTTGCGATAAAATATTATATTTACCTAAAAAGAACACACCGCAAGCGATTCGCCAAATGTTTCATAAAATGTACCGGAACTTAAAAACTAAAATACTTACACACAATAGGAAAGTATAATACAAAAGAATGAACAAGTTTGAACATAGATGAATGATGAAAAGTTTGGCTGAAAAGTCCGTTACTTTACATTATTATGAAGCATTTAGCCTTTGAATATACAATTCTGGAAGCCCATCGTCTTTCGTTTTTGTGTTGCGCCCATCATAAATTAAATACGTTTTATTGGAATTGATGTATGATGTAGTGAGTAACCTAACCATGAAGATATCCATGACCATAGGCTGGTGCTGCAATAATGGGGGCTGCGGGGTGTGCTGCGTGACCTTGCCTGCTGACTACCGCGTTGAAACTATGAAGAAATAAATTGCAATTAAATAAATTATATTGCGATACTTACAAACAATGCTATCTAGTACCAAAATAGGCAAAGCTTGTTCTGTCAGAACTAATAACGGAACACACACACACATACCACGTCTATATCCCCGAAGGGGTAGGCAGAGGCGCATCACACACCCACAATTTGCCAGTATTCTTAGTCCCACGTAATCGCAAGCCTATTGCCGTCACCGGGCACTTTAAAAAGTGGGTTATGTCCAAAATGGCTGAATTAATGTAATAAAATAATAATAAATATTATAATTTTGAAAACTAAATTTGAAACCTGTTGCCTTGCGATGAAATGTTGATGAAATCTTACGTGCCAGCCGCTGTGGCACAGCCAATTAAAGTCTTGGGCGTCTTGGACTTAAACTTCTTTGACGTTGACAACTGACGATGGTTCAAATCCAATCAAGATTCGGTTTCGTTTTTTTCGATTATTATTTTGAGAGATTTTAGAGAGCCTTAAACTTTTTCTATCTTACCCATTATGATCATCGGCAGAGTAGTTGACAGTACGCAGTGTACCATCGGGTTCGACGAGGGAGTACTGTCCTTTTACTACATCACCATCCCGGGATTCCCATTGGCTCTTTTGGTCACCTGTGTGACCATCTGTTACACCGTAGTTGAATTGATAGCGAGGGTATGCCTGAAATAATAAAACAATTTATTTCTTTGGTAAAGTGGGCCTTTATTACTGGAACATCGTAGGAAACTTTTATATATATTCACTTTTGAATATATGTGAATAGTATTTTTTTATCGACGTCAAAATAAGGAGAACTAGATATCCCGACGAAATTAGTATCGCCTCAAATAAAAAAAAAAATATATTTCATGAAATTGTATGTAAATTGAAAAACGCGACGGACGGACAGACAGACAGACAAATTGTCGTATTAAATATATTGATTCTCAATTCAACGGTTTTTTTTTCATGTTTGTTACATATCTTTCGAGTTTCGACTGAGTGAACAGATTTTGATTTTTTTTAATTAAAAGCTACTGCTTCCCTTGTGGTCCCATTTCCATTTGGTCCCGTTCCGACAATTACTTTGTCCCATTCTAGTAATTTAAAGTCAATTTTTAGATCAATTGACGTGATTTTTACTGTTCTTCTTCCTTGATTTTGCTACGGTTATGTAATTATACAAAAATAACAGATCCTAACTTTAAACTACTTTAAGAGAAAGCAGAAATATAGTGTGTTTGAAGGCTTATTACGACTAAGTAATGTAGGTACGTGCAATTACTTACATATGTATCAACTGGGGCAGCAACATGACCATAAGATGCAATGGGAGCTTGGAGTAATGGCGCATGCGCAACCACTGCGCTATGACCTATCAAAAACAGTAACAAACATTAAATTATTGCTGTACTTTTGTCTTGTCTGAAATGAGACCAGTCTGTATGTAGTCCTTTCAACAAAAAAAAAATAGAAAAAATATTCATAGGGAATCGTACTCTTTAATATTTTAAGACGATTCACCTCTGAAACAGAAGTAATCAGAACTTTACTATGAACAGTATGCTTTATGCTTTAAAACTAGAGGCTTCGCACGCTTGAAAAATTATGTACACAAAAACCTTCCTCGAGAACCACTCTATCCATTGGTGAAAACAGCATCAAAATCCGTTGTGTAGTTTTAAAGATCTAAGCATACATAGGGACGGACAGACTTTGTTTTATACTATGTTATGATTATAATATTCAGTTGCTTAGTGGTAAAAGATTTAAACTACATTTTGAGTTCTTATTATATATTTACAAGTATACTGTTATTTAAAAAAACTTGGCTGTTTTTTCCTCCAGATTAACAACAATACTAAAATTCGTGGAGTTCTTGCCAAATATTTGTTAGATATTAACGTGATTTTTCATACCTAAACCTAGTCCATATGCTGGTGCAGCAGCCGCATAGCCATGTGCTAAAGCAGGAGCCCCCAAAACTATGCTTTGGGAAGATAGAGCACCGTGTGGAGCGATTAACCCTGCACGGGCCACACTCAATAGTGCACACGTCATTAATACCTGCAAATACATGGGGCACACTAAAAGTTTTGCACTTCTAGCTAATCTGAACTATTTGAATTTCGAATGTTATATTTTTTTAAACTTTGCAACCTTCTTAGTAATAAATAAAAACAATTGGTGGGAAATCATTTGTCAATTGTTTTTTATCACACATCAAAGTTCTACGTATGCAACGAAAATGGAATTAAGTCGAAAAGATTTTAGAGCGATGATTTTTTATTATTTTAAAAGTTCTCTCTCTCCGCAAGACTGTGCCGCTCGTCTTCAAAATGCTTTTGGGAGAGAAGCACCTTGTTTGAGCACCGTGAGGCGATGGTTTGCTGAATTTGATAGAGGTCGAGTTTCTTTACATGACGAATTTCGTGAAGGGTGGCCTTCAACTGCTGTCAACGAAAATAATGTGGCTACTGGTAAGCGGTTAATTGAAGAAAACCCGCGGATTAGCTATGAGACTATTCGAGGACTATTGGGGATTGGTATGAGTCAAATCCAGAAAATTTTACACGAAGAATTGAAAGTTCGGAAACTTTGTTGTCGTTGGATCCCTCATGAACTGACAGCGGAGCAGAAGCGGGCTCGCGTGGAATGGTGCTCACAGATGCTACTGAAGTACGAGCACGGACATTCTAATGCTATTTATGACATTGTCACAGGAGACGAAACGTGGATTTATTGTTTTGAACCCGAAAAAAACAGCAATCTTGTGAATGGGTGTTTGTAAATGAGAACAAGCCAACAAAAGTGAGGCAGGCGAGAAACGTTGGGAAAAAAATGATAGCGTTTTTTTTCTCAGCTACGGGTCCCATCTGTACAATTCCACTTGAAGATCAAAAGAGTGTTAATGCCGAGTGGTATTCTACCATTTGTTTACCCAAGGTGTTAGAAAAAGTTCGCGAAAGACGACCCAAAAGCCGCGTTCTCCTACATCATGACAATTACGCTTCTTCACACACGGCCAACAAAACAAAGTCATTTTTAGCTTCCGAAAAAGTACAACTCGTCACCCATCCTGCACATAGCCCCGACCTAGCACCCTGTGATTTCTGTATTTTCCCAAAATCAAAGCTTTCACTTTTACCAACTCCGAAGAGGCAGTGATAGCGTTCAATCAGCACGTAGAAAACATGCCTTCAGTTCTGTGGTCCTCCTGTTTTAAGAAATGGTTCGATCGCATGAAAAAATTTTTAAAATGTAAAAGAGAGTATTTTGAAACGCAATAAACATAATATTTTGGTTTTAACATGTTGTTTTTATAAGTTACGCAAAACTTATAGTGTGACCTACGTATAACGACAATATACCTAACATTGTTTAAAAAGTGATTAAATTTAACTAATTTATTTCATCACACATCTGCAGTGGGTTTATATGTGGTTTCAAAAGTAAAATTAAATGGAGCAGATAAAACATCTGGATTGTTTTTAAAATAAAAATTGGCGATACAATAAATAAATAGACGGGTTACTAACTTATACGAGTATTCAATTTAAATAGTTTTACAGATTATTAGTAACAGTTGTCTGCTTTTGATAGATCTTTTACTGAAAAGATTTTGAATCTTATTATGTTAAATCTTTAATTCTTGTATGATTTCAAGAGTTTGTCAAGAAGAAAATCACTATTGTTCACAATAATAATCACCAATTTAACAACAAACACTTAACACTATTATCATAATGTTATTACCTTAGCAAACATTTTATAGTTTTCGTTTATTTTCTAATTACTACGTTGCTTAAAAGCTCCACAGTTTGTTCTGTGTCTAACCCTAAGATAACTGGCGCTTATATAGAGCCTGAACTAGATAGGGCTTAGGTATATCACAGGAAACTATAGCTACATGTATGTGGTTGTGGGCGCTGCCTGAATACCGCCATTGGCTTATAGTAGATAAGTCTGTTTTTATTTTATTAAAACTAGTAATAGAATTATTTTCAAGAATTCATACTCGTAGTTTGTGTCTGATTAAAGGGGAGAAAACATAAATATTACCAAAGGACACAAATGATGACTGTTTATAATTCGTCGTCCATTAAGTAATTTAGAATCCATCCTCATACCAAACTGTTATTTTTTATTATTGACTAGCGACTACCGCGGCTCCGCCCGCGTGATTTAGATTTTTCATTCCCAATGCCCTTTATTATGATTATGTAGCTACATATCAGTGAATGAATTTTCAAAATCGGTTCAGTGGTTACGAAGCCTATTCAATGTAAACAAAAAATTTAATCTTTCCTCTTTATAATATTAGTATAGAAGTATACATAAACAAACAAAATGATTAATATATTCCTGCCAAAATTGCAAAATGCTTATTTTACACTTATATCTTGAGATTTCATTGCAGTTAGACTGGAAAGCCATCCTGAACAGAGTTGGAAAAAACACTCAGTAGATGATCTTGAGATTTCTTGGCATACCAGTTTTAACAACTTGAAACATGGAATATATTTCTGTCATATCCATACTAAACTGATGTCCGTAATAAAGTCGCACTAGGTTAGGAATTGCTATCAGATTATTGTATCAATACGTATAGGCCTACATACGTTACTAGAGCATTTTGCAGGTGTAAAATGGTATTCAAAAATATTGCGTTACAATTGATATAAAGTTCTTATACACCTATCTGAATTCTCACATACTTTAGTTGGGTCTCCCTTATTAGACCGAAAGGAATTTGACAAATTTTCACTTCCCAAAAAAATTTTCGCTTAATTTCATTTGCCAAATTATCACTTAGCAAAAAATCTATTCACAAAAAATTGTAACGCAAACCTAATGTTTGGGAAATAAACGTTTAAACTATAACTTGTTTACCAACTAGTACTTTTAACATTTTTTATTTAGTCAAATATTTCAGTTGGAATAACAGTTTTTACGCAAAATCAAGTAAGCCAAATATTTAGTCAGCAAGTCGTTTCTGGCACTCGCCGGCCGTTGCCGCGGCACCACTCGCTTCGCTCGCTCGGCTCGTGCGTAGGAGGGCACAGTTTTAACCTTTTTTTTAATTATTTTATTTTTTGTTTACGCAGGGGTGATTCCTAACGAATACCGCACGGTGCGAGGACACCGCGCGGTGATGTATGGTTTGCACACACTAAAACCCCTGTGGTGTGCCGTACTCTGCGTCTGTTTAAGGGGGGGTGTGCCCCAGGTGTGACGGGGCACCCTCTCTATATTCGATACCTCACTAAGGACTCTCTAAGGGCGACGTCCAGGCACACACGGACGTCACCCCCTCGCAGGTGACATGATGCGGGTGGAGAGCAGACCCCGACTCTCACACCCGCTGCCACGATCAGGGCGGCATGAGGCGTGCATACGCGCGTCTATTCCGTCCAGGGCGTCGGGCGCGAAGCGGGTCTTTGCGAGCAAGGGCATTGCTCTCCCTGACCCGCTCCGCACTCTCCTTCTGCGAGACGACCTCCTCGCAGGACGCAACTGCGGTGAAACATCTCTCACTAGCAACCATGGAACGTATGATAGCTGCCAGTGAGAGATCCGATCCGATGACTGCGACAAGGGCAATGCGCTGCGTGTCCCAAGCTGAACAGACCACCAGCGTGTGCTGCGCCGTGTCCACGACGCAGTCGCAGTGGTGGCAGGCGAAACTCACCTCCTTCCTTGCGACCTGGCACAATTACTTACCGAAGCAACCATGCCCGGTAAGCACCTGAGTCAGCCGGAAGGTAAGGGTTCCGTGCTGCCGCCCCTTCCACTCAACAAGGACCGGTTGGAGCGCCTCCACAGTGGCAATGCCTGCACGTGGAGCCTCCAACCGGGACGACCACTGCCCTAAAATTTCAAGGTGAGCGGCTTCACGCGGTGCTCCATGGTGCGCCAGTACACTTCGGCGAGCACTTCAGCCTCCAAATCCCATGCCCCCCCCCATGGGATTTGGAGACCAATGCGGCCAATTCGCACGCAACGTATGACCTTGACCGCCATTACCCTCTGGGGGCGCCAAAGTCGAGCCCTATTTTGGGCGGTCAAGGTCGCTGCCCAGACCGGATAATCCCCGTGTACAGCTGACGGCAAGCAACACTGGGTCCCCCCAAGTTTGGCATGAGCCGTCCCAGTGCAGCTGCAGCACTGACAAGCCTCGGCGCTAGCTGGATGAAGTGCTCGTCGAAGTGCCACCTCCCGTCTAACAAGAGCCCCAGATATTTCATCTGGGGCCGGATCGGTACGAGGACTGAACGTACATCTAGACTTGCGCCGCTGGGTGGTCCGTGACGAGGCCCATGAAATAAGAGAGCCTCAGTCTTCTTCACGAGGGCCACCCGCAAGCCCAGTGCTTCAATGCGTTTGCATTTGCGTTGCCAACCTGGGAGACGCCCAGGTTGGCTAAGCGCACCGCCTCTTCGAAGTGCCCCCTGAGGCCGCGACTAGGGTGTCATCCGCATAGCAGATGACATCCACTCCGGGGGGTAAAGGGACACGTAGGACCCAGTCGTAGCCGATGTTCCACAGGAGCGGCCCTAGAACCGAGCCCTGAGGAACACCGCACGACATGGGTCGCCGTCTTAATATGCCGTCTCGGTCCTCGTACTGAACACAACGATCCTTTAGATAATCTGCCACCAGTCGCTGCAGATATCGGGGCACCCCGTGGTATTGGAGGGCTTCTGCAATGCAACTGAATGGCAGACTATTGAAGGCGTTGGCGATATCTAATGACACCGCCAACACCACTCCGCCACGTCTCACTTCCATCTCTGTTCGACCTCTCAGGCGCGAGATGGCATCGATCGTCAAACGTCCAGCTCTAAAGCCGAACTGAGCGTCCGACAGATCAGGCTCCGTCTCACTTAGGTGCCGGAGGAGACGGGCAGCTACAACCCTCTCCAGCATTTTACCCGCCTCATCCAGCAGCACTATAGGCCTGTAGGCTGAGACCGACTCGAGAGGCCGACCCGGCTTAGAGAGGAGCACCAGCTTCCCACGCTTCCAGCACTCAGGGAATTGACCTTGCGTAAACCATGCGTCAAAGAGGTCCCTGAGGCGGCCGTCTAGATGGTCGAGGGACAAAGCCAGGGCTTTCCCCGGCACGCCATCAGGCCCTGGGGCGGTATTCTTCTTCCGCATCCGAAGAGCAGCGGCACCCAGTTCCCCATCCGTGACGGGCGGAACCTCCTCCACTTCTTCTTCGCCCCTGTATCCGGTAGGTGGTACCATAGACGGGGGTGAATGTTCCGTCCACTCTGGAAACAGACCCTCGACAACTTCACGGAGGAAGCTAGGCTGGAGAGCTTCGCTGAGGGGAGCCCTCTCGCGCGGAGCTTAGCACGCGCTGCCCGGTATGGAGGACCCCAAGGTTTACGATCGAGACTCTCCAGCATCTCCTTTTTACGCCCTTCCTTGGCGCGCTGAATGGCCAGCTTAAAGGTGTTCCAGGTTTCACGGTATGTCTCTCGAAGCTGATCCTCTTCCCCATCATCACGATAACAGCGCCTGCTGCGGGTATACAGTCTCCAGCCACGATTTGAGGCCGCACGGAGATCTGTTAGCTCAGAAGAACACCAGTAGACCGCCCTCCGCGGGGCTTAACCTCGCATGCGGGGCATGGCCGCATCACATATCCGCGAGACAGAATCGCAAAAGCGACCAGCCCCTGCGTTAACCTCCTAGGAGGGAGAGGCAGGAGACAGCCAGGACTCAATAATAGCTGCCTCCTCCAAAAGGTCCCTGTTTAGCTGACCCACAGCCCACCGTGGAAATCGAGTAACTCTGCGCGCCATGTCACCCCTACTACCGTCTTGAGTCTGGGAGAGCTCAAATCGGATATAACGATGATTCGAGAGCGTCTCAACCTCATCCAAGACACGCCAGTTCCTTGCCCGTCGTGCGAGAGCGGGGGTAGTGAACGAAAGGTCCACTATCGACCCCCCCCCCCCCCCCCCCGGTCACACACGAAGGTTTCGGTGGAGCCTCTGTTCAGCAAACAGAGGCCCTGCCTATTCCTCAACCGCTGTCCCGCACGCATTTGTATCCAGGGAACCCCACGCCACGGAGTGGGGGTTGAAGTCACCGAGCACCAAGACGTGTCCAGACGCTAATCGCCGTATTGAGGCTTCCACTGATAAGAGGGTGACCTCGAACATCTCGAGGCTCCATCTGGGAGGGAAGTAGACACCATAAATAGTGATTCCCCTCCATTCAGTCACAGTTTTAACCTAGTTCTAACCTAACCTAACCTAACCTAACCTGGGGTGCTTCCCCTGCCTTGGTCGTCGGGGATTTCAACGCTCATTCTCAGACTTGGGGTTCCCCGGCGACCGATGTTAGGGGAGAGACGTTGGAGGACTGGGCGGTGTCGCTTGGCTTGGTGCTGGTAAACAGGGGGGCGGTCCAAACTTGTGTGCGGCCCCAGGGTAGTTCTATTGTAGACTTGTCGTTTGCCAGTTCTGCCCTGGTGGACCGTATACGGAGGTGGCGAGTGATCGAGGGGGTGGAGACCATGTCGGACCATCGATACATATGGTTCGACGTCGTCGCCGCTCCCTTGGCCACCCCCGCGGCGACTGATCGCCCCCCTTTCGGGGGGGGACCACGGTGGCGGCTTAATACGCTGGACCGGGAGCTGGCCAAAGAGGCGGCTATTGTCGAGCGCTGGGCTGCTCCTAATGTCGACGGCCTGGACGTGGACGCGAGGGCAGACAATCTTGCCGGTACGATGACTCGCGTCTGCGACGCGGCGATTCAGAGGGCAGGGCCGGTACCCCCGCGAAGGCGGGTGTACTGGTGGCGGCCTCACCTCGCTGAGATGCGAAAAACTTGTCACGCAGCTCAGCGACGGTACACCCGCAGTCGCGGGAGGCGCCAGAGAGACCTTGCCCAGGAGGAGGTGCTGCTAGCCGCGTACCGGGCTGCTCGAGCGGCCTTTAGCTCGGCAATCCGGGCCGCGAAGAACGCGGCCTGGAACGAGGGGCTCGAGAGCTTAAATGGGGATCCATGGGGGCACATCTACAAGGCCGTCAGCAAGAAGCTTGGACCTTGGGTGCCCCCCCTCACTACGTCTCTCGAGCCCCAATTTGTTGAAGAAGTGGTCAGCTCCCTCTTCCCTGCGCGGGAAGAGTGGTCCCCCCCCCGAATGGCACCGAACCAGGAATCGTCGGATGACGAGGTCATCTCGCCCGTTTCTGGCGCCGAGCTGGGGGTAGCGGTTCTAAAACTTAAGCTGAGGAACCGCGCCCCTGGTCCCGATGGCGTCCCAGGGCGGGTCGTCGGCCTCGTCATGCCGGAGTTTGAAGAGGAGACGCTGTCCCTCATGTCGGAGTGTGTGGCGTCCGGAAGAGTCCCGCGACGCTGGAAGACGGGGAAGCTCGTGCTGCTTCGTAAGCACGGGCGTCCCCCGGAGTCGCCGTCGGCCTACCGCCCCATCGTTCTCCTCGACGAGACGTGCAAGCTTTTCGAGCGGGTGCTCGCTGCACGTCTCGTCGGACATTTGGAGGGGGCGGGGCCGAACTTGTCGGATAGCCAGTTCGGCTTCCGTCGCGGGAGGTCCACCCTGGACGCCGTAGTCCGGCTTAGGGGCAGCGTCGAGGAAGCTACTGGCCGGGGAGAGGTGGTGTTGGCTGTGTCGCTCGACATAGCCAATGCCTTCAACACCCTCCCCTGGCCTACTATCGCCGAAGCGCTGAGGTACCACAATGTCCCGTGGTACCTCAGGCGCGTCCTTGCGGACTACTTTGTCGACCGGGCCATCATCTTTCCGGCCCGGTCGGCTGTAGTCCGCAGGGAAATGTCTTGTGGCGTTCCACAGGGGTCGGTGCTGGGCCCGCTCCTGTGGAACATTGGTTTCGATTGGGTCCTGCGCGGTGCTACTCTTCGGGGAGTCGGTGTATTATGTTACGCCGACGACACCCTAGTCACCGCGCGAGAACCCACTTTCCGTGACGCTGCCGTGCTCGCCACTGCGGGCACGGCACAGGTCGTCGGTCGCATCAGGGCGCTCGGCCTCAAGGTGGCCCTCGAAAAATCCGAGGCCCTCTTCTTCCATGGGCCTCGGATGAGACCCCCTCGGGATGCCCAAATTGTGGTGGGTGGCACCTCCATCGCTGTCGGGAGGACCCTTAAATATCTGGGTCTCTTGCTCGACAGCCGGTGGGGGTTCGTCGAGCATTTCCGGCAGCTTTCACCAAAGTTGGTGACGTTTGCCGGGATGCTCGGTAGGCTGCTCCCCAATAAAGGGGGACCGGGAAGTGCATGCCGCCGTCTCTACGAGGGTGTGGTACGCTCCAAGGCGCTCTATGGGGCGCCTATTTGGGCGGATGCCCTCAGCGCCGCGAACGTGGTCCAGCTGCGACGACCGCAGCGGATCACGGCACAGAGGGCTGCACGGGCGTACCGCACCGTGTCTTTCGAGGCGGCGTGCCTGTTGGCACAAAGTCCCCCTTGGGATCTCGAAGCAGGGGTCCTTAAGAGGGTCTACGAGGAGGGCGCCATGGTGCGACAACAAGGAGGTCGCCCGTTGCCGGAGCAGGTCAATCGCTGGAGACAGGAGGCTCGCGACGATCTGTTCCGGCAATGGGCCTTGAGATGTGCGGCTCCGACCGCGAGCCGAGTGCTCGTGGGGGCCATCGGTCCCGTGCTCCGCCAGTGGGTGGAGCATGCGCAGGGGGCTCCGACCTACTTCCTCACCCAACTTCTCACGGGTCATGGCTGTTTTGCCAAATTCCTGTGGGAAGTGGTGGGGATCCTGTCGGAGCCCGTTTGTCATCACTGCGCAGGCGGCGCCGTAGAAACGGCGCAGCATACGCTCGCTGTGTGCGCCGCCTGGGACACGCAGAGGTTGGCCCTCACGGGCATCATCGGCAGTGTAGGTTCGCTGCCGGCCGTCATTCTCTCTATGGCCGGCAGCGAAGAATGTTGGGCCGCCGTCGCCTCCTTCGCTCGGGAGGTGATGGCGGCAAAGAGAGAGGCCCTGCGGGAACGGGAGCGTGCAGGCCGCACGCTTCCGCCCCGCCGGGCACCAGTCAGGGGGCGACGGCGTATTGCATACGCCCAAGCCCCCGACTGATAGGGCCGTGAGCGGTGGGTCGGGGGGCCCACCGCTCACGCGAAAGGCCCTGAGGAGTCCGACGCCCCTTATGTGTTTCGGGGGCGTCGCTTCTATGTTGTTTGGGGGGGGGTCAGCCCCCCGTGCTGAGCTCGAAAGAGCGCCCCTTTTCCGGGCCGCCGTTGCTTAACAGTTTCTGTCTATCCGGCGGCCCGGCTAAGGCGAAGGAGAAACACCGTGGATAGGTTTTAGTGGGTAGTCCGGCCCGTTTTCCATCCTAGGGCCGGGAGTCCCACACGAAGCCGTCTCGCTCCCCCCCGCAGCGAGACGGTGAAGTGCATAAATACATCACCGACCACGTTAAAAAAAAAAAAAAAAAAACCTGGGGTGCTCGGTCGGGAAACCTCCACGTGGTCTTGGTTGCTCTCGTTCGGGCTTTGGCCTGGGGGAGTGCAACCCGGATTTGCTGGTGCACCCTGGATCATTCACTAATGACCGCAGTACTCTGTGCTGCGACTGTTAGTAAATGTACCAATATCCCGACACCTGGCGGCAGGCGCATTCCCATCTTCCATCCTTGGGGACGCCTGAGTGCCGTGCCGCCCGGCTTCTACCCCCTCTGCTTTCAGAGGGGCGTTTGAGGGCGGTGTTGCAGGGCAAAAAGCTGACCCCATTGCACGAGGGGGTCGTGGGATGGCGGGCCTGCTAGGCCCGCGGTTGTAGGCGGCAGCTCCCGGTTCTGTCCGGAGGAGCGTCGCAAAGCGGCGTCGCTCCCGGCTACGGCCGGTAGAAGCGATTTGTGGACGTGTAGGCCCTCTGCTAGCGCAGGGGCTTACAGGCATTCGTGCCAGCGTCGGAGCTGGGGAGGGCCAGCCTCCTCCCCGCGTTTCGTAATCCCTGGGGTCTCTGCAACAATCCAACTGGTGGCTGCAGTTGGTACGTGGTTGCCCTGGGGGCCGAAGGGCTTGCCTTAATTGGCCGGCTCGCGACATGGAAAAGTCTTTAAAACCCGACAGCGAAGTCGTGAAAACCTGTGGGGCACCTGGAGCACCTCACAGTAATTATCCCGCTCCCTGGGATGAGCGTCACCCAGGGAGTCGTTTTTAAGTCGGCTCATACTCGTGGGATTAATATGGATTCTTATAAAAATAACAAAACCAAAACTAACGACGACTATGGCAATTGTGCAAAGGACTCTGAGCTGCTTAATGTTCAGGATATCGAAGTGATGAGGCCTGGGACTCCGGTTCCGGGTCTGAAAGAGTTGAGGGTGGTGGTGTCACGGTGTGACGCCGCAGTGTTTTCCCGAGACCTGCTGCTGTCAGATTCTGACAGCAGTGTGGTCTCAATGATTGAGGTTACCTCGGGTCCCCCTTCGCCCCTTTGTTCCCGGCTGTTTCGTAAGCGCCGGAACTCAGGCTCGGAGGGGGACAGCGAGGAGTCGGTTGGCTCCATCAACACCCGGGGCCAATCCGGTAAACGAGGTCGCGGTCGCCCCCCTACAACAGGGCACTACATGGGCCTCGCGAAGGCGAAGGCAACCCTCGAGCTCGCGAAGGAGGCCCGCAGGGAGGAATTTCGGGCGACCTTCCTCCGGGATGAACCCAAGCCATCAGGGCCATCGAAGGGGACGACGTCAGCAGCTGACCAATCGGCTGACCAGCTATCTGGTGTCGTTGAGTCGGCGGTGGGGATCATCCACTCCATCGCCCAAAAATCCAACAAAATGAAGGGCCAGCTAGTGAGCGACCTCAGAGAAGCTGCGGACCTAATTTTGAAAAACGTTCGCGAGCTGAGGTCGCGCACAGAATCAGAGGAGGTGGTCCTTTTAAAGGGTGAGTTGATGGCCCTAAGGGCGGAGATGGATGGCTTCAAACGAGTGGCGGCCTCCGTCCCCCCGGCGATGTCGCGCGATGAGATCGGTTTCATGATCGACGCGCGCCTCGCCGGGGTTGTGGACCGCCTGCCACCTGAGGTGCCAATACGCCCTCCATTGGCTGCGGATTCGCGGAACGCTGCGCGCGCCTTGCGTTCTGCTGCTGCCAGCTCCGCTGGGTCGGCCTCTACTCGGAGAACCAAGGGTCCTCCGCCTTCGGCCTCGGGTCCAGAGGCTCTCGTCGCCTCCATACCGGTCCCTACCGTGCTCCCTTCCACTGTCCCCTCTACATCGGCTTCAGGCGTGGTCGCCGAAGAGGGCAAAAGGAGGAGGGCCAAGAAGACGAGCGCTGCGGCAGCGGAAGCCGCAGCTGCTCGGCAGGTGCGCCCACCGCCCACTGTTGCTGCTCCCCAGCCACTTGCTGAGGGGTGGAACGTAGTGGCGGCGCGCCCTGCGAAGAAGAAGGCCGCTGCGGCTCCAGCGTCAGCACCGGCCAAAACTAAGAACAAGAAGGGCTCCAAAAAGCCCCGCACTACGCGCACTGCTGCAGTGACTATCACACTGCAGCAGGGCGCGAAGGAGTCGGGAGCCACCTACGCGGCCGTGCTTGCCCAGGCTGAAGACCAAATTGACCTGAAGAGCCTGGGCATAGACGGTCTGCGTTTCCGCGCCGCCGTCACCGGAGGAAAGATCCTCGAGGTGAGTGGCGCGGACAAAGATGCCAAGGCGGACGCCCTGGCCGATAAGCTGCGGTCGGTGCTGGGCGAAGTGGTTCGGGTCGCCAGACCTGAGAAATGCGCAGAGTTGCGCATCTCAGGCCTTGGTGACACCGCCACTCAAGATAGCATCGCGAAGATGGTGGCTGACGTTGGTGGTTGCGGTGTCAGCCACGTAAAGGTGGGCGAAATTCGCTGCCCACCCGGTCGAACGGGCACGTGCTGGCTCAAGTGCCCTGTCGCGGCGGCCAGAAAGTTAGTGTATGGCCGTCGCCTCGTCATCCGGTGGACCCTTGTTCGGGCCTCCCTCCTCGAGTCCCGAGTCCAGCGGTGCTTCCGCTGCTTGCACTCGGGGCATGTCGGAGCACAGTGCACCTGCGAAGTTGATCGCAGTGCAACGTGCTTCCGGTGTGGGCAACCGGGCCACAAGGCGGCCGGTTGCTCTTTGGAGCCCCGGTGCCCCGTCTGTTCCACGGATGGCGCACCGGCTGCCCACCGTCTGGGCACTAGGAAGTGTGACGTCGCCGCCCAAAAGCGGGGACGTCGTGGCGGCAGAAGACGTGGTGTAGCTTCCACCACTCAGTCTTCGCCGCCGTCGGAGGAGAGGATGGACACCGCTCAATCATAAATGGCCATCTCGCTACTGCAGGCCAACGTCAACCACTGTGTCGCTGCTCAGGATCTCCTGATGCAGTCCATGGCACAGTGGCAGGCGACCGTCGCCGTCGTCATCGAGCCGTATTTGGTCCGCGATCGTGACGACTGGGCTGGCGACTGCGACGGCCTAGTGGCCATAGTCGCCCGTCAGGGTGCGTTCGGTGCGTCCCCCTTCGGCAGGGTGCTGAGGGGGCGTGGTTGTGTTTTGGCCCTGATGGGCGGCTTTGCAGTAGTTGGGGTGTACATTTCCCCCAGCAGGAGCCTCGCCGAGTTCGAGCTGGTGCTCGCCGAAGTCGAGGCCCTGCTGGGGGATGTACGTCCCACCCCTGCACTAGTCGTCGGGGATTTTAACGCCAAGTCAACATCTTGGGGTTCCCCGGCGACTACTGCAAAGGGGGAGTATCTGGAGGATTGGGCGGTGTCAACCGGCTTGGTGCTTTTGAACAGGGGGGCGGTCCACACTTGTGTGCGGCCCCAGGGTAGTTCCATCGTAGATTTGTCGTTTGCCAGTTCTGCCCTGGTGGACCGTATACGGGGGTGGAGAGTGATGGAGGGGGTGGAAACCCTGTCGGACCATCGCTACATATGGTTCGACGTTGTCGCCACTTCCTCGGCCACCCCCGCGGTGACTAATCGCCCCCTTGCAGGGGAGGGACCCCGGTGGCGTCTCAACACGCTGGACCGGGAGCTGACCAGAGAGGCGGGTATTGTCGAGCGGTGGGCCGCTCCCAATTTCGACGGCCTGGACGTAGACGCGAGGGCGGATAATCTCGCTGGTGCGATGGCTCGCGTCTGCGACGCGGCGATGCAGAGGGCAGGGCCGGTACCCCCGCGAAGGCGGGTTTACTGGTGGCGTCCCCACCTCGCTGGGCTGCGGAAACTCTGTCACGCAGCTCAGCGACGGTACACCCGCAGTCGCGGGGGACGCCAAAGAGACCTTGCCCAGGAGGAGGTGCTGCTCGCCGCGTACCGGGCCGCTCGAGCGGCCTTTTGCTCGGCAATCCGGGCCGCCAAGGATGCGGCCTGGAAGGAGTGGCTCGAGAGACTGAATGAGGATCCGTGGGGGCAGCCTTACAAGGTTGTGAGTGGAAAACTCAAGCCTTGGGCTCCCCCTCTCACCACCTCTCTCGAGCCACCTTTTGTAGAAGAAGTGGTCAGTTCCCTCTTCCCCGCGCGGGAAGAGTGGGTCCCTCCCCGTATGGCACCAAGCCGGGATATGTCGGATGGCGAGGCCGTCCCGCCCGTATCTGACGTCGAACTGGGGGTGGCGGTCCTAAAATTAAAACTCAGGAACCGCGCCCCTGGTCCTGATGGCGTCCCTGGGCGTGTTGTCGGCCTCGTCATGCCGGAGTTTGAAGATGAGACGCTGTCCTTCATGTCGGAGTGTTTGGCGTCCGGAAGGGTCCCGCGACGATGGAAGACGGGGAAGCTCGTGCTGCTTCGTAAGCACGGGCGACCACCGGAGTCGCCGTCGGCCTACCGCCCCATCGTCCTGCTCGACGAGATGTGCAAGCTTTTCGAGCGGGTGCTCGCTGCGCGTCTCGTCGGGCATCTGGAGGGGGCGGGGCCGAATTTGAGTAGTGGCCAGTACGGCTTTCGTCGCGGGAGGTCCACCCTGGACGCCGTGTCCCGACTCAGGGACAGCGTCGAGGATGCCGTTGGCCAGGGGCAGGTGATGTTGGCTGTGTCGCTCGACATAGCCAACGCGTTCAACACCCTCCCCTGGCCTACTATCGCTGAAGCGCTGAGGTACCACAACGTCCCGTGGTACCTCAGGCGCGTCCTTGCGGACTACTTCGTCGACCGGGCTATCACTTACCCGACTCGGTCGGCCGTAGTCCGCAGGGAAATGTCGTGTGGTGTTCCACAGGGGTCGGTGTTGGGTCCGCTCCTGTGGAACGTAGGTTATGACTGGGTCCTGCGCGGTGCCACTCTTCAGGGCGTCGGTGTACTTTGTTACGCCGACGATACCCTTGTCACCGCGCGAGGACCCACCTTTAGAGATGCTGCCGTGCTCGCCACTACCGGCACGGCGCATATTGTAGGTCGCATCAGGGCGCTTGGCCTCAAGGTGGCCCTCGAAAAGTCCGAGGCCCTTTTCTTCCATGGGCCTCGGATGAGACCCCCTCGGGATGCCCAAATTGTGGTGGGTGGCACCTCCATCGCTGTCGGGAAGACCCTTAAATATCTGGGTCTCCTGCTCGACAGCCGGTGGGGGTTTGTCGAGCACTTCCGGCGGTTGTCACCAAAACTGGTGGCGTCCGCCAATGCGCTCGGCAGGCTGCTCCCCAATAAAGGGGGACCGGGAAGTGCTTGCCGCCGTCTCTACGAGGGTGTGGTACGCTCCAAGGCGCTCTATGGAGCGCCTATTTGGGCGGATGCCCTCAGCGCCGCGAACGTGGTTCAGCTGCGACGACCGCAGCAGATCGCGGCGCAGAGGGCTGCACGGGCGTACCGCACCGTGTCTTTTGAGGCGGCGTGCCTGTTGGCACAGAGTCCCCCGTGGGATCTCGAGGCGGTGGTCCTGAAGAGGGTTTACGAGGAGGGCGCCCTGGTGCGACAAGAAGGAGGTCGCCCGTTGCCGGAGCAGGTCGATCGCTGGAGACAGGAGGCTCGCGACGATCTGTTCCGGCAATGGGTCTTGAGATGTGCGGCTCCCACCGCGAGCCGGGTGCTCGTGGGGGCCATCGGTCCCGTGCTCCGCCAGTGGGTGGAGCACGCGCAGGGGGCTCCGACCTACTTCCTCACCCAACTTCTCACGGGTCATGGCTGTTTTGCCAAATTCCTGTGGGAAGTGGTGGGGATCCTGTCGGCTCGGCTCGTGCGTAGGAGGTCACAGTTTTAACCTAACCTAACCTAAACATTCACCAAACAACCAACATCATTTCACCAAACGTTTATTGTCTGAAGATTGTTTGCTGTAATAAATCATTTGATTAAAGACCAAATGCCATAATGACATTATACTTGGAAATATTTTGCCAAGTAAAAATTTGACCAAATAAAAATGTGCGTACTAAAATCATTCGAAATATTGCAGTGGTATAAAAAAAGGTTGCTAAAATTTGTTTGGGTAGTGAAATTTTGTCAAAATCTTGTAACATCGTAATTTCATTACACTCCCAAAATGTAAACAAACATTTTGTAATGATATTATGAATGTCATTAGTGTCAGTGGATATATAGATGTCAACTCGACAAACGTCTTGACTAGGATTCATTCACTATACGGAATTCTACGCATTGTATAGCGTCCTCTATCGGATTTGGTGAGAACTTACCTAAAGCACAGGCTAGCCATATCGGATGTTATCTAAAGAAAAAAGATTTCTAAAGCAATTGGTGTATATGTCTAGTATTGTATTCTCTTTGGATATGTCGTCGAGTTCCGCTTAGTAAAAAAGTATATCCATGTTAAATCGAGTTTTGAACTGGTTTTTTTGTGAATAGAAGATTCGAGAAAGAATAGGAAAGTCCATAAAAAGCCAAGGCGCTGAGTGATCGCTCTCTTTATTTTCACTTCATCTTTACGCTTCACACCTAACCAAAAACACCAGTCTTACTATACTTTTGGCAGACTTTATTGTTTTATACGAAGTAAATCCACGAGTGGATAGTCTTTTTCATTGTGATTTGTTACTTGTTAGGAGAGCAACAAGTAGTAATTGTCCATCTCAATCAAAGTTGGACAGTGGAAGCGAGGTTATTCTTGTGTTTTTTGTTATGGCATTTTGTTGTGGCAGCTAAGGGCGTGTCACTATCTTTTATATCCCTGAAATCTTGGTGCTGGGATTTTGAGGTTGTTGAAGTCTCTGGACCAGTACAAAGTACAGCAAACATACATCTTGCATTAGAGGAACTAGCGAGAGGACATTAGACGAACGATTGACCTTGGGCCCACAAGACAGCAGTTTGAAGGACAAACTGCCACCGTCAGCTGACTTCGCAGGCCTTCATTGAGCGAAGTACCTACTTAGATTAAACTGTGAAAGTAGAAGGACGCTGTCTTAAACAGCCACCCATTTTGTTAATTGTACCTATTCGAATCCTGCAAGAATCATCTCCTAAATTTAAAATCTAAGACTGTAATTAGTGAATCTCCTACCTACTCGTATTTTTGTATACTAAATAACCTAAATCTCTAAATTCAACATTGTGTAACTACAAGTATTTTTAAGGTTATAACAATATACTCTCTGTAAACCCTTTATTGTGTTGCCTTATTGAAATTACCCGACATCATACACATACCGTTCATATGTGACCTGGCGCCCTGGGATAACTATAAATAGTCTCATAGGCCTCTCCGTTGATACAGCTGGTGGGTGAGATTGACTTTTCAGTGTTACAATCTTTTGGGCAAAACGGCAGGTTAGTTAACTTAGTTAACTTAGTTAACTCGCCTATTGTAAATATCGATATTTAAAAAAAAGTCTCTTCATTTCCAGACAACACAGCGTCACGTCTATCACCGGAGGAGTATACAGAGGCATTAACTGTGCAGTTTCTTCGATCATCATGTTGGTCTCATGTAATACGAGGCGAGCCTACTGCTGTTGCCAGACACTTCAGAACCTTCGGGTACATTTGCCATACAACAGTTAGTCTGTGAGCAGGTGAACCGCGTTCAGGTGAGGATGACTTGGGTCCCAAAGATGTTGATAGCGTCTCATAGACGTCCAAGAAGTTGGCCCCCCACTTATCGATTACAAAAATTTTTAAAGACTGAAATTTTCAGAGAAAATCCAAAAAAGCTAATTTCTGAGCTGGCCCCCCACTTTCAAGATATCACAATTCTGGCGGTTGTTCTGGGTTGTGCTAGGTTTGTTCTATATTGTTCCAAAATATCGCGCCCGAAAACCAATCATTTTCGCACTTATCGCAAATAATAATTTCTGAGCTGGTCCCCCACTTTTAAGATATCACGATTCTGGCGGTTGTTCTGGGTTGTGCTAGGTTTGTTCTATATTGTTCCAAAATATCGCGCCCGAAAACCAATTATTTTCGCAATTTTCGCAAATAATAATTTCTGAGCTGGCCCCTACTTTTAAGATATCACGATTCTGGCGGTTGTTCTGGGTTGTGCTAGGTTTGTTCTATATTGTTCCAAAATATCGCGCCCGAAAACCAATTATTTTCGCAATTATCGCAAATAATATTTTTTTAACTGGCAACTTTTAAGATACCACGATTCTGGCGGTTGTTCTGGATTGTGCTAGGTTTGTTCTATATTGTTCCAAAATATCGCGCCCGAAAACCAATTATTTTCGCAATTATCGCAAATAATAATTTCTGAGCTGGCCCCCCACTTTTAAGATATCACGATTCTGGCGGTTGTTCTGGGTTGTTCTAGGTTTTTTCTATATTGTTCCAAAATATCGCGCCCGAAAACCAATTATTTTCGCAAATATCTCAAATAATAATTTTTGAACTTGCACCCCAGTTTTAAGTAATCGATAAGTCCAACTTCTTGGACGTGTCTCATAGCGGGGTACCGACTACATCTATTGGTTTTTGAGGAAGGTATTGGTATTTCTTAATTGGTTACTAACTATATTTTTCATAAAACACGATGTTCAAGACTAGAGAATTTTGGTTTTTGCTATTCATATTTAAAAAATTAAATAGAACTGCTTCGGTGGCGGGATCGGTAGTGCATCGGCTTTTGACTACGGAGTCTCGGGTTCGATTCCCGGGTGGGAAAAACTTTGTGTGAAGACGTCAAAAGAAGAAGACGCCGAAGCAGTCGAAATTATATATTACTATGATACTTCTTGCAAGAATTCTTCAATTATTTTTTTCAAAGCTACGCTGTCTTTTAAACACCATAATAAATAGATGCTAAGGCCAAAAATGTGAACATAATAACCACAGTTTGTTTTCGACATGTCCCGGTTTGTCGTTGAATTTTGAGACACGTTGAATATATTATGTTTATCTGTGACTCGGAGAGCAAGTTATTTATTTATTTATATTTACGGGTATTTGGATCCCTAAAACAACTCAATATTGCCCATGGGTTGTGGTGGTCAGATGGCAGTCGTTCCATGGAAAATATCGAAGTTTAACCGTATCGCAGTTAGACTGGAAAGCTGACCCCAACTAGGTTGGGAAAAGGCTTGGTGGATGATGATTTAAAAATAAATATAAAATAAATAAACTTGTTGTTACTCATTGCTTTTAACAGAATTATAATGTTACAATTTACATACATACATACATATGGTCACGCCTCTTTCCCATGGGGTAGGCAGAGACTATGGAATTCCACTTGCTACGATCCTGGCATACTTCTTTCGCTTCTTCCACTTTCATAACTATCTTCATGCACATGGCCTTTGGTCAAAATATCTCCGATTTGGTCGAAGTACGTTCGCCTAGGTCGACCATTACCTTTACAATTTACAATGACATCAAATGTAATTGGTTACTAACCTATCGATAAACAGTGTCGCTCTCGACAAAGAATAGTATTTATTTTGTGCAGAAACTAATAAGTTTGTGTACTTACGTCTACCATGTTGTCTCGGATGTCAAGTAGGTAGGTACTTGTGACTCATCTACCTAATGTCATTACCCTCGGATTCCGGTACAATCACGTGCTTCTTTAGGAAACGAAAACCGGTTTATACCGTATTATTTTATAATTTGCGTAACAAGGTTACATACATATAGCACATAGGTACATATAATCACGCCTATTTGTCTAACTGGGTAGACAGAAGCATACCTATTATGTGATTACGTTTGTTCAGTACACATGATTGTTTCCGCTATTAAGCCTATTGGGCATTTTTGTGTTCCCCAGACCCAATTCGTTTAACGGCAAGTGTACCTATTGCAGGTGCGGTTGGCTTAGGTCTCTAACAAATTGTTGGGAACCTAGGACACCTACATATTAAATATATATACATATATATATTATTTGTATAACCATGTTGACTGTCTCAATATGGCTGCCATTGTAAATGAAATACCTACGCATTGTGATGTCGCGAGTTCGAGTCTTGATCGAATCAAATATTTTTGCTGACTCCATAAGTGCGCGTAACATAATACTGGTATAACTTTTAACTATGTAAAGTGTAAACAAGTTATTCCAATTAAGATTTTTGGTTGAAAAAAATGTTTTATTGATTGATGTACCTAGTCGTATTTCACTGCATTAGACCGTTGTTCTTAGTTCCTTAGTCCTTTATTACGATATTCAATAGCTACGGCACCTATGAATTACATTGTGCAAGCTATTCATCAACAATATATGGGTATCAACTAACGCCTACGGTTATGTGCAATTAAATTCCTTGAAGGATACTATCGACCTAAGCTTAATATTTGAATACCACACACATGTATTTTGAAATATTTATCTATTGATCAGTAAGTATGTGCATTTTTTGAGGGAAAGGCCGTGGGTTCGAGTCCTGCAGATGACATCAGTTTTTATGATTTATTAATAATTTCTTTCTTAATATTTTAAGAATAGTTTAAGCAAACTCATTGCTTAAAATACAAAAAAAATAAGAATAATGTAGGTACTATGTAGGTAAATATGTATTTTTATAGCTTGACAAATTTAATACACAAAAACCTTCTTCAAAAACCACTCTATCCATTGGTGAATACCGCATCCAAATCCGGTGCGTAGTTTTAAAGATCTAAGCATATATAGGAACGGAAGTGACTTGGTTATATGTATACTAAAAGTTTGTTATCATAATATGATGAAGTATAGTACTTTTTTCTTCAATTAATTTTACAATAAAAATATTTGTAAAATATTTATGCTGGACTTCAACCAGCAACTATTCTCTTCCAGGAGGAACATTCTATGTAGGTACATAACTATATAACACAATGTTATTGAATTAAATAAATTAATGAATTATTGGTCACAATTAGTGGACCAATTGAAGTTCACTCAAAGCTTAGGTACATGATTGTTGTTAACGGCCAGTTTCTGAATTAAGAGTTTGAAGTTGAGCATCCACTGAGTACGCCAAATGTATATACTTAACTTTAAATTCTCAATTCAGAAACCAACCGTAAGTCGGGCATGGGTTTTCGCGGAGCACGTGGCTGGTGGCCCTTTAGGTTACCTCTGGCGCTGGGCAAAAATCCAGGCCGAAACGCTCAATTGCAATACCAAACAACGTTTCCTTGTCCCGCACCGTGAAGTAGTTCAGAGGAACTAGTTCTTCTGTGCGGGAAAAATCAAGCATTACCTTGACTTTGGCGAAATCATCGATGAATATCAATGGAGCCACATTTATAAAACAAGAAGAAGACCGTATGTCATTCATCATTTCACAAAATCTACAACAAGGATAAGGTCTAACAAAACCACAAAAAGTCATAGTTGTAATCATTTCTTGATTAATGTATCTCTTCTTGTGTAATGATTTCGCAGGTAAGCCCTCGGAAAAAACCCCTATAACCCACTTATAGCACCCACCTAGTTTAACTATTATTCTGCATGTTATATTGATATGTAGAGTTTTGTTAGTTCACTACAAGCCCCCTAGTGGTTACTGTCGGGTAAATCATTGCATATTTAAGCGATTTCAAAATAGAAGGAAGCTCTCAAGTCGATTGTATTTTTTTTAAGTTTGGTACCTCATATCGTCCGACTGGGCAAACCGATATTTTTTTTTAATTAAAAGCTTCCTGTGTCGCTCCATTTCAAATTGATCCCATTCCGACAATTATTTGGTCCCATTTCGGTAATTTTAGGTTGGTTTCTGTGTCAATGTTTGACATGTTTTTTAATTATTGAGAGTACTTCTGACTAAGACAATAATGTCATCGATTGCATCACTGAACACATTGGAGTTTTTAATTGTATTAACTGACCACTGAGAGTAAGACTATAGTGAACGTCCTTGTGAAGTAATGTGAATAATAATACCTAACAACACTCCCACTCGCTCCAGTTTCCGAGGCTTTGCACTTTCACTATCATTGTAAGACAGTTTTACGCAACCAGCGCACTGCACTAGTATGAAACGTTGTGTAAAATATTAAACGATACTTTTAATTCAATATATTTTTGTATTTCAAAGCAATGAGTTTGGTTAAACTATTCTTAAATATTGATTATAAATAAATCACAAAAACTGAAATGTCATTGGCGGGACTCGAACCCACAGTTTTTCCCTTACTGGGGGAATGCCCTAACCATCTGAGCTACGATTACCGCTATCAACAACATTCAACTTTTCGCTATTAAGGTTAGCGTTGGATTCACCTACCGGAATTCTGCCGAACTTCGAACGAAATCAATTGCCAAATATCCTATTATTTTACTCCCATAATTAAGATAGAACTACCACTCCTAGCATAGCCCTTTCCGTTGCTCTTTGAGTGACAGTGAGCTTCTCTAGGAGGCGTGCCGTCAATGGCTGTCTCACTTCCGTAAGTCATCACTGGCAACACACATTTGGTCAAAGACCTTGCCATTAATCAAATGAGTATAGTTCGTTCTTGCGAGAAACCGATAGGAAGTATACCTACTATATCGCTTTACAAGTTATCTACACACACACACATACATATTATTATGACCACGTCTATGTCCCGAGAGGGTTAGCAGATGTGCATTCTACACCCACAGACGTAAGCCAAATATTGCCATTACCGGGTACTTTTAATTATATTACAGAAAAGATACGATCTAATTGAGAAACCTTCTTCTACTTTAAAGTCGCTTAAAGATCAACACAACATATTTATAATTTATCGTAAAAGGATATTGGTAGGGAAATAAAAAGAAAAAAGAATCAAATCCAGGTATTATCTAATCGAATTTGTATACAGTTAGAAACCTTTGGCATGAAGTTTCTTAAATCTATCTTAATTAAAAGATAAATAAACCTAAATAAAAATAATAATTGAAAACTCTAAATACGCTAATTTGTATAAGGACCTAAATAGTTTAGATGTCAAGCATATTGAAAAGATTTACAACTGGTTTTCTTTTCTTTACAGTTTTCCGAATTACCTCTGTTATTGGTCTGGATTCTTTAATAGAACCGTGATATCTTTCATCATCATAACCACCCGTATAGTGAGGACGGTCGAACTCGTTTTCGTCGTCTCTGTATTCATAGCTGTCCACTAATATAGGTTTTCTCAATTTCTTTTTGGGAACCAAAACATAATCATCTAAATTTTCATCCAGAACTGGATAACGCTGCTCCGGTTCTCGATGTCTATGAGGCCTTTTCTTCTTAGGTCTATAGAGAAAATCTTCATCCGGGTTATATTTTTCTGGAAATGGTACATCCGGAATCACAGGGAAAGTGTGTTTTGTTGATCCCTTGTATTTACCATTTTCAGAATATCTTACATATCTGTTATCATCATAACTAGGTTCTGCATACTTATCATAATAGTCTTTATGTGAATCAACAGGATACTGTGGGTATTTATGATTTGGTTCTGAATCTATTATGCTTGAATAATAACTTTCCCTATCGCGGTAATTACCTTTTTTATTTTTGGTCTTATATTTAGGCTCGAAATGGTACCCAACGTAACTGAGTGCTTCATCTGGGGCAACATTATGTGGATGTTTTATTGTAATACTGTGACCATAGTCGCTTGGATCGAACTCTGATGATTCATCTACATAAGAGGAATATTTAGAACGTTTCTTATTAGGTTGTCTTTCATACACTGACTCAGACTGTTTGTTTGCCTTTTTTCTCTCATAAAAATCATTAAAATCATCAACAAAATCATAATATCTTTCGTAGTTTGTCATTGGATTGATTTCCCGTGAACTTCGTTCAGTTTTGTTGGCTTCTTGTGTCCCATTTTCAGTATTTACAATTGCTTGGAAGCCTGTTTCCGGCCCTACTGCATAATCTACGGTTCTAGTGGATCCGTCTGGTTCAACTACAGTGTAGTGACCTGTAAATTACAGAAATTTGTTATTACTCAATACACCCAACGTTTTATGTTTTTGTAAACATAGTTCTAACAAAAGCCAGGAGGAACCTGTGAAATCAAAATTAAGAATGAACAAATGTAATCAAGAAACTATCAACTTAGTTGATTTTTCTGGTGCTCGTTTTCTACAAAAAAACTAATAAAATCTCCTTGACGGATCTCATATCTCCTTCCAAGTTTATTAACTACTAAGATTCAGGCAAATCTGTTCCGTGGTTAGAGCGTTTTGGAATAACAAGTAAGCAAAGAAATACCCAAAACAAAATAGAAAATGAAAGTACCTTTAACTTTGTCACCATCTCTAGACTCCCACACGGATTTGATGTCTCCAGTACTTCCATCCGATACGCCGTAACTGAACGTATAGCTTGATTTTCCCTATCAGGAAAAAAGAACAACTCATTAAATCAGTGATTAGTTTTTTCACGCTACATGAATATAGTGTTAATTACTATAAAAAGTAAAGAAGTGGAATGTGTTAAGTGATAGCTTCTTCGCGTGTTGTAATTTGTTGTAACGCACAACAACAATGGATTGCATGCTTCCTATTTTTTTTCATCACTTAAATATCTGAATAATCTGAATATTGATTAAATTAGTTCTTGGGGTTTCCACAGCGTGCATGATATTATCCGGTAGAGTGTGAATACAAATTTTTATTTTTCCTATCTATCATATCGTGACAGCAATATAATTACTACTATTGGACTCTTGATCATGACTACATATTGCAATATTAGAAATTCCCAGAGACGCCCGGCAACGGACGTTAGAGCGGCCGCGGCCTCAGGCCGCGGAATTAAAAAAAAAAAAAAAAAAAAAAAAAAAAAAATATATATATATTAGAAATTCACCGAGCATTAAAATAACAGGCGGATCATATTGATACCAATCAGCCAGTTCATTCAAAACTTGAGCAAAGCAACAAATGATTTCCTCCAGAATATTTCACACTATAATTTTTAAATATTTAAATCACAAAAACTGAAATGTCATTGGCAGGACTCAAACTCACGGCCTTTCCATAACAAGGGAGATGCTCTGACCACTATTGTAAATTCTAGATCGCGCTATTAAGGTAAGCACTGGATTGGTACCGTAGTTCGTCAGAATTTCGGTTGTTGACGCCAACCTTAATAGCGCGATCTAGAAATCATAGCATGAAGCAAAGATTGCATGTTGTCGGTCTTAGTCATCGTAGCTCAGTGGTCAGAATCATCACCTTGTTATTTAAAGACCGTAGGTTCGAGTCCTGCCGAAGACATTTCAATTTTTTTGATTTACAATTTCTAAGTAAATATTTAAGAATAGTAGAAGCAAACTCATACAAATGCAGAAATATAATTATTTTTAAATCTTACTGTTAATATTAGTAGACGTACCAGTTTTATGTACAAAAAGCTTCATGTCAAGATCAAGATGTACCGCTTGTCCACGTGCGCTTACGCATCGAAGCCAGTACTCAATGTCAATGACAGCATCGTTCACTTTCGTTAACTTCCGCTGATATTCACGAAGTTGGTTTCGCGTTTCAATGTCATACATCACCACTCACAATAGTAAAAGTGGTTGTTGTATTTCAAATTAATTTCTGCATTTGCTTTCCTTATTGATTGACACGTACCCAATAAATTATATTTTCTTTTCCAGTTTGTTAATTTCTTTATTAAAATGAACATAAGTTTTATTTACAAAAAAAAAATATATTTATTGCTGTAGTAACTGATGTCTGCAACAATTAAGATCGTGACAAATATACTGAAAGAAACACTTTCTAAATACGCAATAATGAAATACCAATGACCTACCATATTCGCTCATACAATTAAGATTTGCATAATTTTATATATAAAACCAGCCAAGTGCGTGTCGGGCCACGCATAATAGGGTTCCGTAGTCACCCATTATAGGCTCTATAACTTAAACTAACAAAGTTATCTGGTCCGTTATAGTTTTCCTTCAAAGTTCATCATATGGACTACATCACGATTTTTTTCAGATTCTTCGAGCTAGCCGTTTAGACTTTATAGAGACGCTCTGTTTCAACAAAAAAATGCGCTTTAAAGTAGAATATCTCTAAAACGGATACCTAAATAAAACAATTGTCCTAGCAACTTCCCAATGTTTTAAAAATACCTATATAATGATACCTTCACAATGGAGTTGACACAAGAAAAAAAATAATTATAATGTTATTTTAGCACTTTGTCAAAGTAAATACACATATCCGTGCAAAATTTCATCTTTCTAGCACTAAGCGTTTGGAAACAAAAGTGTGGACGGACGGACGGACGGACGGACCGACATGACGAAACTATAAGGGTTCCGAGACTTTTACTACGGAACCCTAAAAATAAAACAGATCAGTTTCAGACCCACTACTAGTGGTATTACTTTAAGAAAAGTGGGTGAACAAGATAGCGTTGGCCGCATTCGTTTCAACAGTCAGTAATACACTTTCGATAAGTTGTACAGATTGACATGTCGCAAACCTAGTTAGTGATAAGCACGTTTTGTTGGTCAGTAAATTAGTCGCAAAAACTTGTCGATATCATTTCATACGAGATAATTTAAAAAGGTGCTAAATATGAACGTGCTAAATATGAACGTTATGATTGAACTAAATAACTAAAGGGATTTATAGGTTGTACAAAAAAGTCATACGAGTACTTTGCGATAACGATTACTTAATAAACGTAGCTGGTAGATTCTCACGGCATTTTCAAAAGCTTATTGACTAAATTATTCCTAGAGAGTTTTGTGAGTTATTATATTGTGGTTAAAGACACTGGTACCGTTAGTTCGGCAGAACTGCGGTAGATGGATCCAACGCTAACCTTAATAGCGCGATGTAGAAATTATAAATATGATATGAAGCTAAAATTCGATGTTGTCGGTAGTGGTCATCGTAGCTCAGTTGGCAGAGCAGTCCCCCTGTTAGGGAAAGGCCCTGGGTTCGAATCCCGCCGATGACATCAGTTTTTGTGATCTATTTATAATTTCTTTCTTAATATTTAAAGACAAATGTTTTGTTTAATAAATCGTAGCAAGTTTCACTAGGTGACATCAATCAAATATACAAATGGGAACCTAGTGTAAGTAGGTATTGTTTATAGATTGTCGGCACTTAGTGAAATTTATTGCAATGCCTACATTAGAATAAACTTAGAATTAGAATAAAAAAGGGGCTCGTGTTCTAGTTGTGACCGACAATGTTAACACATTGCAAAGGTTATGCAACATTTAGTCAGGCCGGTCTTAGGGTGGGTGACAATTTCTTAAGACATTGAAACCCCTCCGTGCCTCGAAGAGTACGTCGCCGTCGGTCCTGGTTGTCATACAAACATCTATGGCAGTCATTAGGGGTAGTTGGAGGCCTAAATCAAAACTCCGACCGGTCTAACTACAGTACTAGTACTTCGATCTGTACCTGTATCTGATCTGTATCTGTAGTCTGACCTCCACAACCCATGGACGATTCCATGGGTTGTGGAGGTCAGACGGCAGTTGCTCCACGGAAAATATTGAAGTTGTCCAAACACGGAAGTTATCGACTGGAAAGCCGATCCCAATTGCGTTGGGTACTCGGTAGATGGATTTAATAATAAATAGATAGCTGTGTTATAATTTTGAAAACTTTGAAACCCCGTTGCCTTGCGATAAAATGTTGATGAAAGGCAACTACATCTTACGTGCCAGCCGCTATGGCACAGCCAATTTAAGTCCTGGTTGTCTCAGACTTTTAAAGTAGGTAATAAGCACCTGCCTACCCCTTTAAAAACAGGAGAGACTTACCTTGTCTTGTGTTTGATCAACATTATCTTGAAGAAATTCTTCTTCTTGACAATTCGTTGCCAACAAGTTTACCAAAAGGATCTAGAATAGTACAACAACACCTTTAAAAGTCTTCTTTTAAAGTTTCAAAGTTTTTTTTTTATTTCGATAAATTGACGCCGTCCGCCTGATGGTAAGCTGTGGCGACATCTGGCGATTGTGGGCGACTATAAATCTATCTCAATGCTTACCGGAGGCGCTCGGCAATGGACGTAGGTGCGGCAGCGGCACAGGGTCGCGAATAAAAAAAAATTAAAAAAAAACTATAAATCTATGTATTTTGCTATTGAATTTTGTTAGTACTTTAAGTGCATAATTAGCATGAGTGGATTGAACATGATCTTAATATAAAATTATTAGATTTGAGTTATGTAAATGTTTTATACACCATTATTGATTCACAAATACCTACCAATATCACAACACCCTTGACCATGTTTATTGTAAATTCACCACATAAATTTCTAACAATAAAATCACGAAGAAATTACTAACTAAATGCAAGTCTGTCCATTTCAAGGTCGACGTTAAAGACGATTCAATTACACGAACGCTCACCTATTTATAAACGAATACAGAAGCACCCCCAGTACGTCGCACACTCGTTTACTGTCACACATATAAAATGATTAGTTGACTAGGATGGGATATTACTTATATAATTGTATGCACCATTAACAATGGAATTATTAGTAGGCTCACAACAATGTTGCTAGAATATTTAGTTGCATTTCAAAGTTATATAGGTTCATACCATTCTATAAAGTATTGTTTTCTGTAATATATGTAGCAAGTCCCATTAATCGACGGTACAAATGGTACCTATTGTTTTCTATGAAATAAACTATTTTATTTCAAAATCGTGGAAGCACAAAATTTAATCTTTCGAGTTTATATTATTTTCGTCTTTTTCAGGATTCATCATTCAGGATTTTTCATCTGTTACACGTTATTAGTGATAGAGAGATATTGTTTAGTTAACTAATAGTGTTTAAACCCCCAAAGAGGCGACACAGGTGGTCAGAGCCCGCTGGGTGCCACTGGAAATACCTTCTGCGTGCGTATCAGAGACGCCCGGCAACGGACGTAGGAGCGGCCTCGGCTTTGGGCCCCGGATTAAAAAAAAGGTTTTTAATAGCAAACTTTTAAATTTGTGTGAAAAATTATTGTCGGGAAGTAATATAATATCTCATTAAAACGTGCCCGGCAGTTTTACATTTGCGTGACCAAACAAACAAACGGAAATATGGTTATGGTTTCAGAACCATTTAATTAGTCGCCCTGAGTTCCTTTTTCCATTGCCTACCTTTAGTATCATTAATAATTATATTTTTATGATACTCATTTCTCTACATACTTACCTACCTAATTAAGCATTCCAGAGATAACAGGTAAGTAACAAACATAAAAATAGAAGGAAAAAAAACATGCAGTCGAATTGAGAACATCCTCCTTTTTTGGAAGTCGGTTGAAAATTGTTTGATCTAATTTAAAGTAATGATTTTCAGCGAGTTATATAGGTAAGCTATATTTTATGATCAGTAAAACTATTGCAAAAACTATGTTATCACACGGATACAAGCTTATAGGCACCGTCAAACTCATCCTTCACATGCGACGTACACCACGCATTATGACATCTGAACAGGATCTGGCCTATACAATTTGTATGGTAACGAACACACTAGTCATACACCACGCTGGCTTAACCGTCACGGCGCCAGATTCGCGTGTTCCCATGCTAGCCCACGCGTACGTGTCATAGCGCGTAGATAACGTATAAGTCAGACATTGTAAGACGTCGTAGCAGTGTGCCGCTGTTTCCCACGTCGCGTGTATGCCACGCGTCGTATGTGTGGGACCAGTGTATTTTGAGCTTTAGCCAGTTATAGTCTGACGACGCTAACTTTGCAAAGACCTAAATATGGCAGATTTAAAAAATAAGGGTATGGTATCTCTATTTTTATAACCCCAATTACACAATTGTGTAGTCTTAACACTTCGATTTTTTTCTTTGTAAATCAGTAACTTCCAACTTGTTTTTTTGTTATATTTCTGGTGCTTTCTAAACTTTACAAATGTTTACTTAATTTTATCAAAACCTAAGAAAATCTAAGTTTTGGATCATAAACCTAAACTATGTGATACGGCTCTGATAAATGTTTTTAGAGAAAAATTGTAATTTAAATAATAATAATTAAGATTTTAGATAATAAATTATAATTCAAAATTCAAAGTATCAAAACTGTTTATAGAAATCTTCACAACGAATGTCAGACACAAATGTTGCTAACCTAGTCTTTCTGTGAGGTTGCCACTTTATTCCTTTGCAAGGTTAGTGTGGCCAGACTTTACTTAGAAAACGAAAACTGTCGGTCGAAATCCTATTGTACTGGTTAAATGAAGCTACTGTAAAATTCTTAGTGATATGGCAACTGTTTCCTTACAACGGTCAATGACTAGCCGGAACTCACCAGGAAAAACACAAAGATTATTCAGTCGATAGGAAATTATACAAAAGAACTAGCCGTATCGTGAAGATTAATCATATATATGACAGTAAAAGTATGAAAGTCATTACACACCGACGTATAACGTTTCTTGTAATTGAAGGCCAGCGCAAACAAGGGACTTTTGTCTATCGACAGACAATAGGTCTACTATAAATTGTTTCAAATAACACATAAAAAGGACTAAAAGTACCCGGAGATCTATATAGACGGACAAAAGTACCCGGGGGAGAATCCCTAGTCTGCGCAGGCCTTTTACTGTTATATTTAAAAATTTGAACACAACGCCATCTAGTCTTTTATTAAGTAAAACGTATGCTTTGAGAACTATAATATAGAATAGATAAGTAAGATAAGTATCTGACACAACTAACTTTTAAATATTTAATAGTCCATATTAATGGTGTATTTTGGCTTGGTTTTGTAGTAGGTATCAGGGGAATCGTATGCAGAGAACCTATATTTAATATATATCATATTACTGAAATATCTACAGGGCTATTTATTTATAAATACTAATAACTCCCAGGTAAAACGTATAAAAATGCGTTACTATTTCTCTTGGTCACTCGTGACCATCTGTTTTTGTTGTTTGTTATTGTCAGAAGAAGGGTCTTATGAAAATTTACAGAAAAGAATATTAAGAAGGATAAGTTCCGTGATTATTATGTTTCATGCCTCCAGGGCCGAGCCGCCCCTGTGTGCGAAGTGTGCGGCGCACACAGGCGCCAAGAAGATAGGGGCGCCCGCGCCGCCCCACCGAAATTATTTTGGACGATGTATTCTTTATAGTAGAGTAGGTACCTATCGATAAGTAAGTAACCTACATACTTAATGCATTGCACGAGTACAAGGCTACTCCAAGATAATATTCACGTTTGCTGTTTTACAACTGGGCTGTTTAGTTTACATTAATTAGGTACCTACGAGCTAAAATCAAAGAACTGCGCTGTGCTTAGATCAATTTCATCAAGGCGCGCCCGCCGTGAGTTTGTTTATGAACGCAACCCGATGCGGTACGTGTGTCGTAAGCCGAGAGGAGCCACGGGAATTCCCCGATTTTAACGATCGAGAGAGCCAAAATAATTGAACAATCCTTTAATCGAAAGTGTGTGCAAAGTGGTGCGTATTAAATTGCTTTGTTATAAAAATTCAAATAATAATCCAGTATGTTATTTATAATATTCTCAGGGAATTAACACGAATCATACCGATAGATGTGCACAGGTAGTACATACCTTTTGTACCTGACGTTTCGATCAGTGTTACACCGGTCGTGGTTACCTGGTCGAAGCGTCAGACACAAAAGGTACCTCTGTACCTCTGTGCATAGGTGATAAAAATACAATTATAATAAATTTATAATATAAGTATTACGGCTGTACTCTACCATCCACTTCCTAAGAATCATTTGCATAACAAGTGCAGGAGATGGCAGCGGCGGCCAGCGTGGACGACACAGTGGTTGGAGCTCCCAGTGGGGCGCCTACCGACACACTGTTCTGGGCTGGGCGACTCACCAGCTCCAGTAGATCCAGCAAAGTGGGTGCGTGATCAGACCGTCTGGTATCCGTGTGAACCCGTATACCGACATCTGCTGCAGTACGTGCTAGTGTGTGTGCTGGTGTGTTAGTACGTGACAAGACGCAGGGGCTAGCTTCGTCTAGAACTGTGTGTTTAGATGGGAGCCGACCCGCTGGATGGAAAGGTTCCAAAACCCCACTGCTGCGTGGTCACCGGGACCCGCACCGGTCACCACCCGGCATGCGGTACAGAACACACATCAGAATTATCCTCGACCTAGTGGGGCAGCCTCCTGGCGGTGGTTGTTTAGGTTAGGCGCTGTGTTACTCGCTGGAAACCATGCTCTAAGCCATGGTCTCCAGCGCGAGTAGGTGAAACGCGACCGTATCCTTCTGCGAGCAAGTCATGCTGCCTGAGGACGGTGGGTGGGATAGCCACCCGCCGCGCCGTCCTTATAGAAGCAGGCTACAAGGGAGGGGAATGAGATTCACTCACCGACGCGGGATGAAACCCAACCCCAACGACGCGGGATTTTCATTCCGACCAAACCCCTGAAGATGCCACACAGGTGGCCAAAGTCCGCCGGGCACCCCTAGAAATACTTCTGGTGTCACCAGAAAAAAAATGGCGCTGTATTAAGCGGGCGGCCAGCGGCACAAAAGTTTCTAAGGGCCTTCCTGGCCAGGACGGGTCGACCGGTCGAATCACACCACCCACACATAATTGACTGCACTGCACACCCCCTGGTGCCATGCCTGATGCACCACATACATCGCCCGGTCCCAGCTGTGCAGCATCTAAACCACCAACACAACCCAACCTGGGCTGGGTTACTCGAGGGGCTTTATCACAGCTGCATGAGGGTAGGTACTTACACTGGTGTTCCACCTGGTACCTACCCACGTAGAGGCCGAGGTATGGATACCGTGAATTCACATTGCCTCGTTCGTTGATCAGCAAATGCGCCGCTTGCAGATGAGGTCACTGGGACCTGAGACGTTAGAATGGCCCCTAAAACCGATTCGCGTTTAATTTTTCGCAGTAATTGGCAAGCGAATTGGTTTTATATAATTAAAAAAAAAAGACTGAAACATGAAAATTCATAAAAAAAGGCGCTTCATAGGGTTCGCACACAGGCGCTGCCAGGGGTCGGCGCGGCCCTGCATGCCTCTCGCTCAACTTATTTAATATAATGCTATTTTATTTTGAATATGAATAGTTGGAATAGTTGTAAAAATAAACCGATTTCATTTAGGTACTTAACTTTACTAAGAACTCGTTGCTTTACATCTAAATGATATCAAAAGTTAACATAAAAAATCTTACACAGTATTAAATAGCCACACAGTTTAATAGCCATTTACATTTAAACAGTATAAATAATACATAAATAACTTGATTCATAATAATATCACAGTCACACTGGTATCTGAAAGAGTTACAAAAATGTTGAGATAAGTGCCATCTATTGACAATGCACAGAAGAATTTAGTGCCATCTGTTGACAATAAGTAGAAGATTTCAGCGCCATCTATTAGTATGAGTTGTAATCGCTGAGACCGTGAGTTTTGTAGTGTACTTGCGGGTGGTATACTGGGCCAATACGTTTGACTATAGGATGGAAGCCATTCTTGTCCGCAGTGTATTCAACAATCCGAGTGGAGCCGTCAGCCTCAAGTAGAGAGTATGCACCTGAAAAAAATAAAGGAAAACTGACTGCACTTTTTTTTTTTCAACCCGGTCGCTCTAACGTCCGTTGCCGTCTCTGGTTACAAGCAGGTATTTCCAGTGGCGCCCGGCAAACTGACAGCACTTAAGCAAAATATTTAACGACAAGCAGATGACGTCGACTGCAGGATATAGGCCTCGCCCAAAGAAGGAGGAGTTCAGCCTACATATATCACGCTGGCCGGACATATTTGTATATGGCTATGTGCCAAGTTTTGTTTCTATAATAGTGTTGTGTGTGGCGAGTGTCGTGGCGACTAATGAAATGGTGTCCATTTGCGGACCTTCCATTAGTCGCCACGACACCTACTGGATCCAATGGGGAGGTGATTTGTGTTCTTTTAAAGCCATCACAAACACAAAAAATTGTTAGTTAACTTTAAACGGAGATTTACCTCTTACAACATCTCCCTCTCTTGTCTCCCACTGCGACTTGTGATCTCCAGTGTGTGGATCTGACACGGAGTAGTCAAACGTGTATTTTGGATGGGACTGTAAAGTAATACATTGAAATAAATTAAAAAAATAATATACGGTACTTGCAGCTGTAGATATCCCCGAAGGGGTAGGCAGAGGTGCATGACACACTCATAATTTGCCAGTATTTTAGTCCCACAGTTGTTGTTTCAGTATCATAAATAAGTGATTAAGTTTATTATCAACAACTTTTTTAAAAGTAAATTTTGGTCAGTACCATGTCGGTTCAGTATTATCAATTATCAAACGATTCCTCTGACATAGAAACTTACAATAACTTCGTCGTCCATTACTTAAAATATTTAAAATGTTTAAGTCATTTTAGATTGTTTGTGATGAAATTAAAACCAAAATAAGTCCAGCTCGTTGATGTCTTTTTAAACTATCATTCAATAATTTATTTTTCTTAGAAGAGACATCAACGAGCTCAGTATATTTTGAAATCAAATATTAACAATGTACTTAAAACCTTATTGCTGCACGTTTTCTACAGGCGTTGTATAGTCATACGAAAAATGCTCGTTTTGTGAAGTAATGTAATTTGTTTTAAAGAGGTAAAAAAGCTGAGAGGGTGATGTCACGGACGGCCACAAGTAGAAATAAATGGCTAAAAAAACTCACGTAATATCCATATCCCTTATCGTAACCTTGACTGTATCCACCAGTAGTCTGAAAACAATTTTTTTTTAGTATAATTTTTTTTTTTATATTTTTGGACATTCCCACTCAATTTCATCTAGCCCAAATTAAGCAAATATAAGCTTGTGTTATGGGATCTAGACGACTGATAAACATACTTATATATATCTAAATACAAACATATTATTATTTACATACTAGAAACCAACTTCGAAACAAACATTTGCGGATCACACAAATAATTTGATTCGACCCGGAATTCAACCCTCAGGACGGCATACCATACGCCACCAATTGCACTAAATTATACATAGAATCACTATAGACTGCTACGAAGTTGAGTCAAACATGTGTACGAACTGTAAATACCTATTTGTTTTGGAGTTTGGGTGGTTTTTCTATGTTAAAAAACCATGGAGCTCATCACATAAAGTTTTATTCTGAGTGGGATTCGAACCCAGAACCTCAGAGCGCAGTATTTAGCTTTAAGCAGTTAGGTACCTACCAACCTCTAGACCAGGGTTGCCAATAATATGCCTCGGTGGCGCAGTGGTATGAGTATGCGACTGCCGTCCCTGAGGTCCCAGATCCCGGGTCAAATCAAGTTATTATATTATACCGCGTCATCTAAAGCTAAACCCTATAAACTTGCACTATGGAGTCTAGACGATTAATAAACATTACATACGAGTACATAGCAAACACCCAAACTCCGAAACAAACATTTGTGGATCGCACAAATATTTGAATTGTGCCGGGAATCGAACCTGCGACCTCCGGAATGGCAGTCATATATACCACTGCGCCACCAAGGCAATAAGTCTTACGATTTCCTAACACTATAATAGTAAGCTACCTGTTTAAACAGTGTAATGAGACGACTCATAACTGAATTCCCTTCTACCGTTGGACACAATACAAATAACAGTGACGCAAGTACTCGTATCGCAACTACACATGATTGTAACGTTCTGCTTAATACCCGTTACGGTTTTTACTTCGAAACACTATTTAAGAGAGGACCTTTTTTTGGGTTAGAATAACATTGATAAATGTATGAGTATGTATATATTTGTATATGTTTGTATTTATTTTCTGTTCAGGTTTCATAGGTACTTTTTATGAACTGTTTTATAAATTTAGAATATCCTAGTTAAGTATATTATTAGATAATCATAATTACCAGTATTAAATTATATAGTATACTTTATAGATATTAGGTATTATACTCGTATTAATTGTAAAAATAGTTAAGGAGAGCAAGCTGTGTTTGCAGTTTGGCGAGTTAGATTATAAGTTAAAAATGTAATGCCCACTTTGGAAATAAACAAAAAGAAAAAAAAAATGTTTTGAGTAATTTTACGAGTGACGACTGAAGATTTTCAGCATAAATATTTCAGCAATATAAAAATATTTCAGCATTAAAATAAATATCTTTCATAAGTTCTTCTTCTTTCTTTAAAAACGTGACCCCATCGATGTTCATCGATGATTTCGCCAATGTCAAGGTAATGCTTGATTAGTTGATAGTCCCACACAGAAGAACTAGTTATTCCTAACTAGCTCCAGGTGCAGGAAAAGAAACGTTGTTCGGTATGAGAGTGTCTGGAAATCCGGAGCGATCGAATTGCGGAGCGCCAGAGGTAACCTAAATAGCCACCTACCACGCGCTCAGCAAAAATCGAACTCCATCTTTCATGAGTTATTAATAATTTAAATACAAAATATTAGGCATTTAAAATACACATCAAAAATTGACACAACAACTGACTTCAAATTACAAGTAGCTTTCAATTAAAAAAAAAACAATTAAAAAAAACAGGTAACAAACTTTAAGTTAAAACATACAGTCGACTTGAGAACCTCTTCCTTTTTTGGAAGTCGGTTGAAAACTATAGTCAGTTCAAGTCCATTATAATAGTTTATTGTATCTGAGGTTTTTCAGACACATTCAAACAAAAATTCCAAAATCGTAGTGTTAAAACGAAATCCTGTGAGTGGGCAACAGTAGGCATTTATAAAAGTAGACGAAAGCTGTTTGTTTTGTTTGTTTGTTTGATAGTTTTACTGAATATATTATGAATTACTCCAAGGTATTCAAAAAAGTATGTAGACAAGCTAAATTCATTCACACCAAAAGGAAAATAATTGAGGCTCCTAACAAAATAAAAGAAACATGGAAATATAAACAAGGAGTCAGGTAAATGTAAAATGAGGGATATTGTTACTAAAATTAAATTAGAAAACAAGAATATAACCTCTCCGAAAGATATTGTAAATGTATTTGAAGATTATTTTACCAACAGTCCAATTAAAGTCACTTCTTCTGTTAATTCATGTGCCCACAGTACGGTGGCCCTTCTTGAAAGTAATATTGATTCTTCATCTAAAGTTAACTTCAAACATATCGACCCCAGTGACATCTTGAGAGCATTTAAAAATTAATTATTTTTATTAATTAATTTTTATTTATTAATTATTATATTAATTTAATTAGTAATGTAATTGATATCATTGCACCTGACTTGGTACTAATTTTTAATGAATGTGTAGATGTAGGCATATTCCCTAACCTAATGAAAAATAGTAGACTAATACCATTATTTAAGAAGGGATCTAAGCAGAACTTGGTAACTACCGCCCCATTTCTATTTTGCCAGCTCTGAGTAAGGCTTTTGAGAGAGTGATGCCAAATCAAATGCAAGTCCACTTCACGACCAACAATCTTTTCCACAGCCAACAATTTGGCTTTACTCGCGGAAAATCTACCACTGATGCGGGAGTAACCCTTGTTAGCTTGATTTACGACGAATGGGAGGGATCGCAGGATGCCATTAGGGTATTCTGTGAGCTGTCTAAAGCATTTGATTGTGTTGAACATCAGACACTTTTACTAAAGATACGTCGGTATGGTTTTGACAAAATATGCTTAGAACTATTAGGATCTTACCTGACAAATAGGCTGCAGATTGTTCATGTGAACAACGTTAAGTCAAACGGAACTAACGTCAAAATAGGCGTACCTCAGGGATCAATTCTAGGACCTTTTCTCTTCTTGGTTTATGTTAATGACTTGCCTTGCATGATCGAGGCACAAGCTGGCTTAGTAATATTCGCGGATGATACATCACTTATATTCAAAGTAAATCGGCATAGTACAGATGCGAATAATGTTAATACTTGTAATATTTTAAATTATATTTCAAATTGGTTTTCTACGAACAACCTATTGTTGAATGCAGAAAAGACCAAATGCGTTAAATTGACAATGCCCAATGTCAGACAAGCAAACGTCCATGTCGTGCTGGGTAGTCAAAGGTTATAATTTGTAAATAACACTACTTTTTTAGGAATAACAATAGATTCTAAATTACCACCATTTATCACCATTTTAGCTAATAAGCTTAGCTCTGCTGCATATGCTATGAGACGGATTAGGCAGTTGACAGATGTAGCTACTGCTAGGCTAGTTTACTTTGGTTACTTCCATAGCTTGATGTCCTATGGAATACTACTTTGGGGAAATGCAAGATATAGAAACAATTTTTATATTACAAAAGAGGGCAATCCGTGCCATTTATTGTTAGAGAGCGATTTAAAGATATTAATGTTTTAACTGTAGCTTCCCAATATATATTGGATAACATACTGTATGTCAGTAAAAATATATCTAGCTATACTAAAGTAAGTGACATTACCGACAGAAATCTACGTAATAAAAATAAAGTACTCCCTCCGTGTTATCGGCTTAGCAAGATTAGTCATTCTTTCAAGGGGGAAGGTATACGCTTTTATAATAAATTGCCTGAATCGGTCCTTTGTATACCCGACAATAAATTTAAAACCTTTATTAAGACCACTTTATGTCAAAAAGCATATTATAATACAGTTGATTACCCTAACGATAAAAGTGTCTGGCTTGAGCATGGTGCAGGTGCCTCTTAAAATGCCGTAATTGTAGCATATTTTGTACTTAGGTGACAAAATTTTTTTTTGTTGCATTATACACGCTTATTGATTTTGACACGAGACCAATGTACATTCGTCCACATTTAGTCTTAAGAAAATGTGTAAATGTGTCAGTTATTGAAAAAGAATGACCGAGAGTTTTATTGCCAGGTTCTTTCTCTCGGTTCTACTTATTGCTTTGCGAATCTGGCAGTACATGTAGATGTACAAGCAATGATATTTTTTATTTTAATTTCTTACTGACGTTTGTAAGAGCCATTTAGTGACGTATACAAATAAATAAATCATTTCATTTAGGCCTTATCCCTGAAGGGGTAGTCAAAAACGATTATTATGCCCACTTTTCGTCGGGCACATAAAGGGAGACACAATGACATATCACGCTTATATCCCCGAAGGGCTAGGCACAGGTGCCTTACACACCCAAAATTTGCCAGTATTTTTAGTCCCACGTAATAGGGGGCAAGCCTATTGCTTTCACCGGGAGTTATGTCCAAAAAAGCCGAATGAATTTAATAAATAGTGGCAGTTATATTGTAATTTTGAAAAAAAAATTGAAACCCGTTGCCTTGCGATGAAATGTTAATGGAAGGCAACAAAATTTTACGTGCCAGCCGCTATGGCACAGCCAATTAAAGTCCTGGGCGTCTCGAACTGCATGGGAGATGTAGTAATATTACCGCTTTTGGACTTATTGCATTGCCACTTGCTGATTGCTGACTACTTTTGAATAGATTTTATGAGTTAATTTTGTACATATATTGTTTTATATGTTAACTGATATCTAAACGAAAATATACGATACCTTATGGTACCGTATATTTTCGTTTTGCTCAAAAACAGAAATACTTACATGATAACCATGACCTCCATCATAACTCAGAATGTAGTTAGTTCCTTGTCCACTGTAATCATTACTGACAAACCTTGCACTACCAACTGCACATATTACGACTAAAACAAAAACCTGCAAAATACATTAAAAAAAAACTTAAAAAAAAAAAACAAACACAAAAACCACAAAAATCTAAAAAAAAAATCATAAACATTGCCACAAAAAACTTAAATAAAAAATAAAATAAATCGTTTCAACCAGTCCTGAGATATAAGGTCACAAACATAAATGAAACATACAGTTGTATAGATAACCCCTTTTTTTTAAGTCGGTTAAATTAATTTAAAAGTGTCACATTTATGACAGTTACGCTTTGTCATTTGAATCCGTAAATGTGGTTTATTTTACCTCGTATATAAACCGTTCAACATTCAATGATAAATCATTGTTATATTGTGCAACATAAATTATATATACGTCTCTTGTAACTATTATAACGAGGTTACAAAACTAAAGCATAATTTGGGGTATTACAACAAACTTGAAAGGATTAAATCATATTTTTAGGTTATTTTTCATAGTAAATAGATAAGATAAGATATATTTTGTTTGCAAAAAATATGTGTGTTCATAGTCAAATGCATATTTTGTTGATCTTGCCGAATTTAACTATGTATAGGGGGAAATACATCGTATGGAATGGGGAGCGTTGACATGTTGAAAAGGTGGCCACCCTAAACCTACAACTGAGTCGCAAGTCTCAGTCAACTGCGATGTATTCCCCATTTTATCACACGAGTGCTTAGTATTAGTCTCACAATTTCTAGAATCTAGCCAAAATGGCACCAGCCTTTATAATACGAACATCTATGGCAGTCGTTACGTTAGGGTTAGTTGAGCCCTAAATCAAAAATCTGACCGGTCTAACTACAGAACTTCGATATGGATTAACTTTGTCAAAAATGTATTCATGACATTTATTGTAGCTGACTTAACAATGTCATATCACAAAGGAATTCAAGGAAAATCACATAATCTATTCCGAACATTAGACCACAGAACATTAATATAGGTCAAGTTTACAGTTACAAGGTATTTTGATATTAAGTCAAATCAGTTTCTATAACTTTTTGTGGGTGCATAATAGTCGCACCAAAGTTTTAGAAACCGAAACCAAACTCACACAAACTTCTAACTTGACTAATGAGACAAAATAATTTCTTTAATTCAGGAAGCCATTTTGAAGAAATTTAATAGAAATATCGACGAAGACCGTGAGGATGCATGTTACCTTGTCTCATCCACCGAGCCATTTCCCAACTCAGTTAGGGTCGGCTATCCAGTCTAACTGCGATACGACTGAACTTCGATATTTTCCGTGAACCGACTGCCATCTGACCTCCACAACCCATGGGCGATATCGAAGTTCTGTAGTTAGACAGGTCGAATTTTTGATTTAGGGCTTCAACTACCCCTAACTTCTGCCATAGATGTTTGTATGACAACCGGGGCCGACGGCTTAACGTGCTCTCCGAGGCCCGAAATGGTCTCAATGTCTTAAGAAATGGTCAGCCATCCTAAGACCGACCTGATTCGATGCTGATTAACCTTTGCAATGTGTTAATATTGTCGGTTACCACTAGACCACGAGCTCTTTATGCATTTTATATTGTATGTTCTTAAAAATGGATAACGACAACCATGTGTTACCGCAGCCTAGTTTTTACTTATGTTTGTGTTAGGAATCGTAATATCAATGATCAAGTTGTTCTGTAACAGTTGTTATGTAGACCTATAATTAGACACAATAACTTTTTGTATAGTATCAGATGAACAATAGTAGGTACAAATAAGAACAAACACAGGAAATATAGAAACATGTTAGGTATGTTCTATATTTCCTCTAGTTAAAAACTGTGTGTTTACCAAAAACAAAATAGTAAACTTTTCAACCGACTTCCAAAAAAGGAGGAGGTTCTCAATTCGACTGTATGTTTTTTATATTTTTTTTTTGTTATGTTTGTTACGTCATATCTCTCTGAATGAATCTATCTGGGTGAACGGATTTTGAATATCTATATATTTAATACGATAATCTGTCTGTCTGTCTGTCCGTCCGTCGCGTTTTTCAATTTACACACATTTGCATGAAATATTAAAATATTTCTTTTTTTTTTTTGAGGTAATACAAAGTTCTTTGGGATAACTAGTTTTATTTAAATGAAATCTACTACTTCCGAAGTGGTCCCATTCCGATAATTATTTGGTCCCATTTCGGTAATTTGAAGTCGGTTATTGTCATTTTTTGGTTTAAAAACAAATAACCGATTGTGATAAAATTAAAAACAGAGATTTAGAAGTTAAATCTCCATGCAGATTATCAGCAACATTCATTTAAAAAAATTATTCCTACGGGAAAAATAAACCGCTGTTAACATCTCGGATAGTTAGTACTAAAACACTATCACTTTGACTATCAGTATCATAAGTCACTATACTTACTTGTATGTAACTCATTTTCACAAATAAATAGGTCACTTTCATCCTCTTCGTACACGACAGGATCTGAACTGACACTAGTGCTGTTCTACCCATGCTTCTGTATTTATAACTCACCGCGTATTACACCACTGTTGGCTGTGGGCACGCCCCATGATGCGCTTGAGTTTGATATTGCTTCAATTATTTTCCACGTGTGTATCTGTTTTATGTTAAATCTATATTGATGAGGTTATTTTTAAATAATTTTACAAAGGAAATATTTTGACGAGTTTATTTTTTTAGTTTTTGAAGCTTTTATACCGTAAACTTTTGAATGACTTAAATTATACCTATTTTTAAGATATTCTTTAAAATAGCCCTTTAGTAACTACTTTGTAGTAGTAGAACAACCACATAAAAACAAACAAATAAATAACGCCAATATCCCATAGGAAGTATACAGAGGAGGTTTGTCAGTCACCAGCCAGAACCTATGTTACATCTTTAACCTATAAATTTATAATCTCTACCATTCATTTCTACAGTCCACAAATTTTCTGAGGGTATCTACTTAATAGATTATAATATGTGTCAATCTTAAGCTCTTGATATGTATAACTTTAAAGTACTTAAGTTGAAATGCTTCGGTGGCGTGGTCGCTAGTACATCAGATTTTGACTCCAGAGTCTCGGGTTCGATTCCCGGGTCGAATCAGATACTATTTGAGTGATCCACGAATGTTTGTTTAGGAGTTTGGGCGTTTTCTATGTATATTATGTATGTATTTATAAATATATAAGTATGTTTATCAGTTGTCTGATTCTGAAACATTTCTCCGACATTCGTTTCGCCGTTGATCGGTTCACCCACAGAACGATTCACTTTTCATTTTTTCTCCGACAGAACTTTTCAATGACGAACGATTCGGCGACAGAACGATTCACTTTTCATTTTTTCTCCGACAGAACTTTTCAATGACGAACGATTCGCCGACAGAACGATTCACTTTTGAAAATTAAATCGACAGAACCTTTCACCGGCGAGCGATTCGCCGACACAACTGTTCATCTGCCCCTGGGTATAAAACATAGGTATTCGACATGTAGACCTGTTTCCGTTTGTTGTTTACAACTGAATCAAGTTGTGAAGACGAAACTTAAAGTTTTATGCAAAACTTGAACAAAACTAACCAAAAAAGTGACAAAAACGTATTTGCTTCAACGTCAATACATGTATCATACATATTATGGTTATACATACGTTTTGTAAGGGGAACTGAAATATATTTGCAAATGAAAATAATTTTTATTATTAACAAATAGCTAACCAACATGATTAAAACCAAAACAAAAACATAACAAATCAACTATGATTAACAAAAACAATTATAAACTTCATAGGATACTTATTTTGTATTACATAAATGAGAAATATGAGCCCAGCCACTTAAGTAGGTTTTTATCTCCATATCATCCTTTTCTGACAAATGCTGAGTAATCCTCTCTTGATATTTTGATATTTTTCTCTTAAGCGTTGGCTCCGACGAATTAATGAGTTCGATAGTGCATTCTGTGTGCTTTTGTTCCTTCTGGAACAAAAGCACACAGAAGCATTTTCGCCGGCCTAATAAGGTATTCCACCTATTGTGCCACGACTCCAGCGCATTTTGTGATAATGGTACATGTGAAAGTTGGCTGTCGTGTACTGACCACATCCATGGAGGAAATATTGGCGGACTTCGCTTTACTGTAATTTTGAAGCTAATGGATTTTTTAATTATCGCTGATCCACTGACATAATATTTTTCAAACCATCGCATCACTCTCTTAGCTTCATCAGGTATAATTTCGTTTTTTATTATATCAAGTGCATCGGGAATTTCTATTGGCTCTAAAAATGCCAGTGCAGCAATATGTCTCATTTGGTGGGCAAATACTGGATCGCTGTTGTATTGTTTCGCGAGACCAGCCGATTGAATGTGACGCCATATGCTTTGGTTCAAATGAAAAAAACAAAGTTTATTTAAGCAGTCCGGGAACATCATTTTTATAGCTTTCATTGCTGCGCGTTCAAAATCGGTGAGGATTATTTGTGGGCACAAATCGATATTCAAGGTATTTAGTGTGTGTCGTTTTAATATTTCTAAAAATATTTCATAATATTTTACAGTTTTATGTGAAAGTAAACCATAAATTAAAGGAAGTACTTTATGCGTACCGTCCGGGATTCCGACTATTGCATGTATAGAATATATTTGTTGAAACGGGGTGGGGCAACAGTTAAATGTTCCATCCACTAGCCAATAATTTGCTTCACTTAAAAGTCTGCAATTCTCATTTGTGCCAAATACGATTACGGATTCTTCATTATGAGTGTAGTGACCGATAAGGAAGTTGAAATCATTGTTAATTTTGGTTAATTCATCGGGAATCACAACAGAATGTATATCTTTAGGAATACTTGGTAAATTCTTATTCCTTACCCGATGAACCATCATTCTCATGGCATCCTTAGTCGGCATGAAAGGAGCACTAATACTTGGTATATCTTGAATACACCGTTGAACAATTTGTGAGGGTGCATCCATTGAATGGTGGGCTTTTTGTTTGATGTTAGCTTTTACAGTTAATTCAATCTGCTTATCGGGATCCGGCAAATGAACATGTTTAAAATTTTTCGAAATAACAATATGAGAATTATTCGTAGACACTGTTGAAGTGATAGCAACATTGCACCGGGTAGAATCTTTTCTCGTACACCGCCAGTAGAACTTCGTATTTCGTATTCTATTTAGATGATATGTATATCCTTCGTGAATCAATATATCTTTACCGCGTTTTGACTTTAACATTACACAATCACTCATTTTTTAACAACAAATGTAAACCTTTTCATTAACACGTTGGAAATTAATTCCGGGCAGACATAACAACGTAATGAGGGACGTTGACAGGTAAAAAACTGAAGACTACCCTCATTTTCATATTTAATTGTTTTCGTTTAGAAATTAATATCAAGTATGTATGTCTATCATTACCTCAATAATACTAGCCTGCATTGTGCATTTAATTTAGAATTATATGCAATTAAATCATAAGCTAGCCGGAAATTATAAAATCCTTCGGAATGACTATGAGTGCAAAGTTTAATTTTATGTATTAGTATTATATTGTATTATTGATTGTATTTACGACTACCTCGGTGGCACAATGGTACTATGTACGGACTGCCACGCTCGAGGTCTCGGGTTCGATTCCCGAGTCTGGTGGATAATTATAATTCTCTTTAGAATTTTACACAGATATTTATCCCAGAGTCTGGAACTTGTGCCCGGTAAATGGCAATAGGCTCGCCCCCTATTACATGGGACCTAACATAGCTGGCGAGATGTGGGTGTGTTTGCAACCCTCTGCCTACCCCTTCGGGGAAAAAGGCGTGATGCTATGTAATGATTGTATTTTGTGTGTATTTGTGTGTTTCTTTAAAACAATAAACGGAAACAGGTCTACATGTCGAATACCTATGTTTTATACCCAGGGGCAGATGAACAGTTGTGTCGGCGAATCGCTCGCCGGTGAAAGGTTCTGTCGATGTAATTTTCAAAAGTGAATCGTTCTGTCGGCGAATCGTTCGTCATTGAAAAGTTCTGTCGGAGAAAAAATGAAAAGTGAATCGTTCTGTCGGCGAATCGTTCGTCATTGAAAAGTTCTGTCGGAGAAAAAATTAAAAGTGAATCGTTCTGTGGGTGAACCGATCAACGGCGAAACGAATATCGGAGAAATGTTTCAGAATCCAGTTGTCTACATCCCATAGCACAAGCTTATAGCTTAGTTTGGGCTAGATGACGTTGTGTAAGAATATCCAAAATATTTACTTTTATTTATTTATATATAATAATACACTAGTGGTCAGCGGACGCCTGCGACTTCGCCCGCTTGACAAATTATAAACACAAAAACCTTTCTCGAGAAAAACTCTATCCATTGGTGAAAACCACAATAAAATCCGTTGGGTAGTTTCAAAGATCTAAGCATACATACGGTCGGAAGTGACTTTGTTTTATAATATTTAGTAACTTATTTAACTACCTTTAAAGCTCGACATGAAAAATATAAAATAAAGTTGCAATGGCACAGAGCTGTCCTCGTATTAAATAGAACGAACTTACCGGCAAAATGAATACATATGAACTCTGACTATCGTCTCTAGGACTTAAACGTGATGAAAATAATCATAGCTATAAATTCAAAGTAGGTATACCACAAACTAATATCCTTACATTGCAATACATTATATCCATGATTTTCGAAACACCATAACCACTAACGTCGATCATTTTATTAGTGGTACATTGTTGCTTGACTATTAAGTAAATTGATCTACATAACCACCTACCAGTACCTATACACTCGTAGTTTATTTGAAACGCCATTCATTGGTATAATTGTTGAGCTGCATCCGGCGAGATTGGACAATTTTGCTTTCGTCCACCTGTCTGTGTGTTCCGGGCTAGCAGCCACAGTTTGTATCCGATCGTAACGAAACTTGGGACAAGTGTTCCTTGATTTGATAAATTTTTTCGTCGTGAGCTTTATTAGATCGAGAGGAAAATGGGGTAAATAGGGTGAAATAACGTTTTAATGTTTTTCCGGGCTAGCCTCCCGTTTTTAATGTTCGTGAGGTCTTATGTTCGACCACAAGGCGACCACTAGTTATATTATCAAAATACTAGTAGGTAGTACTAGCGGACGCCCGCGGCTACATCCACAACACGTCTCCGAGATAATAAGTAGCAAAAGTTATTTCTTTTAACATCAGCTATCTGCCGGTAAAGACTGGTTAAAATTAGTTAGTAGCCAAAAATATTAAAATGTTTTTTTGTAAATAAGTTGGTGGCTTAGATAGGTACTTTTATGTGTATTTAGTAACAAGCTGTTAATCTAATATAAAACAAAGTAGTGTTGGTTAAAAGATTAATGGCTATCTGAAGTGTATAATCTCCTTAAACTTGCTGATACAGTTACAATGCGCATTGCTTTATACTGTGTGTATTTTATAAGAATTTATATTCATTATACATCGTTACTACTAAAAGGTTGTGTCGTCCTTGATTCTACATGTAAACTCCTAACATTTCATGGCGACCCTGCCGAAAAAGTTTGCCTGTAACGGCGGGTAAACTATGCAAAATAGTCGAATTTTTTTTTGCGTAATTATTACTAAACTAGTAAGCCATGTGTAACTCGAAAATTGAGAAGGATTAAGTGTTTAATGTGTGTAATTATAATTACACCCTTTTGATAGAAAGAGAAAGAAGAGAAGAAAAATATGTTTATTCTAAGACAGACTTGGCGATAACAATATACACAAGTATAAGTAGGTAGCAGGACAGGAAAATCGTAGGTGTATGCTAGTACACGCTACATCTGCGTGGAAATTGGTCTCGTCTCAGCTTATACTGACGTAGGCAGACCCACTATAGCCAGCGTTGGTTTTCCTGTGACAATGTCATAAACAGCATTAGAATGGCCGTGGTCGTACTTCAGTAGCATCTGTGAGCACCACTCCACGCGAGGCCGCTTCTGCTCCGCTGTCAGTTCATGAGGGATACAACGACAACAAAGTTTCCGATCTTTCAATTCTTCGTGTAAAATTTTCTGGATTTGACTCATACCAATCCCCAATAGTCCTCGAATTGTCTCATAGGTAATTCGCGGGTTTTCTTCAATTAACCGCTTAACAGTACCCACATTATTATCGTTGACGGCAGTTGAAGGCCGCCCTTCACGAAATTCGTCATGTAAAGAACCTCTCTCAAATTCAGCAAACCATCGCCTCACGGTGCTCAAACAAGGTGCTTTTCTCCCAAAAGCATTTTGAAGACGAGGGGCAGTCTTGCGGAGAGAAAGAGAACTTTTAAAATCATCGCTCTAAAATCTTTTCGCCTTAATTCCATTTTCGTTGCATACGTAGAACTTTGATGTGTGATAAAAAACAATTGACAAATGATTTCCCGCCAATTGTTTTTTTTTATTACTAAGAAGGTTGCAACGTTTAAAAAAATATAACATTCGAAATTCAAATAGTTCCGATTAGCTAGAAGTGCAAAACTTTTAGTGTGCTCCATGTAATACTTTGATAGGGTTGGAACTTCTTTGTCGTTGCAATTTATTTTTAACCAATTTTAAAAATGGAGGAATTTTCGCAATTCGGACGTATATTTTTCCGACTGATTTATTAGTGATTTTCCACCACACTCAAAAGTTTACGCACCTTATTCATGATCATAACATAGTATAAAACAAAGTCTCTTCCGCTGTCTGTCCGTCCCTATGTATGCTTAAATCTTTAAAACTACGCAACGGATTTTATTGCAGTTTCCACCAATGGATAGAGTGGTTTTTGAGGAGGGTTTTAATATATAGTTTGCCAAGCGAGCAAAGCCGCGGGCGTCTGCTAGTTAGTTTTACTTATTTTGTATTTTCCTTAAATTTATATACTGGCGTATGTTCGTGGTCTGTCCATGTACCCGTTCCTGTATCACTTTTTATTACTGCTCCTATTGGCAGTAGCGTAATGATATATATCCTATAGCATTCCTCGATAACCGGACCATACAACACAAACTGCTATTTTCTGGCCCAAAGAATAAGTATCGCCATCCAACGTGGCAACACAGCCAGCATTCTGGGAACCTTCCCAGTCGGCAATGACGCGGAGGATTTTTTAAACGACTGTATTTTTTTTTTATTTTTTTTTATGTTTGTTACCTCATATCTTCGAACTGAGTAAATCGATTATGTAGTTTTTTTTTAAATTGAAAGCTACTACTTTCCAAGTGGTCCCATTCTAACAACTATTTGGTTCCATTCTTAGATCAAAAATACCTAAAAAAAATACCAAAAATAGTATTTTTGATCTAAGGTTCTATTTCAGTAGTTTGAAGTTGTTTGTTGTGTAAATTTTTGACGTGTATTTTTAGTAGGTATAGACTTCGGGTAAGTACGAGTATTATAGTTATTGTATAGGTAACTATATCTTTAAACAAAAAATCTTAGTAAAAAGGAAATACAATGAAATAAAGTGAACCACAAGATCGTTTTTGCCCTTTATGTACAGATGTAAAATAAATAAATAGTAATGTTACTTCAACGTTTACCCTGAACTGCGGATATAATTAAATTTTATTGAATACTGTAGTTTTTAGTATGTGCCAGTTATATTTTATACACAGAGACGGTGCTAAGGGACCCTATCAACATTTCTAGGAACAAAGTCATCCTCAACGACACGTGGTGCACTTGTTGTCTTCCTATGACGTTCACGTCATAGGAAGACAAAATCAATAAAGTGCCTTGAAACGGTAATAGCAAAATGTAGGTGTACTTAACGCTTTTGTCTTACGTATTTTTATTGGTAAAATTTAAGTTTCCTAATTCAGTGACACGAATCTAGTGCCAGAAATTAGGGTACTTACTTAATTTCGTCGGAACGCTATAGTGTTAAAAAGTTTGCAATAGTAAATGGCTTTTAATAAAAGATCCTCTGTTAATAAGTAGATAATTGTTATTTGTACTGTCGATTGACGGCACTTGGTGGATTCTGCTACACATATTGCACAAAAACACATATAATTTTCCATTGTTATAATTTTCATCAAAAATCCTACTAATATTATAAACGCGAAAGTTTGTGAGTATGTATGTATGGATGGATGGATGTTTGTTACTCTTTCACGAAAAACTACCGAATGGATTTTAATGAAACTTTACAATAATATATTATAAAGATATTGTGTGAATTGTTCAAAATATGACGCGACTTGGATGTTTTGACTTGGAAAACATCCAAATTACCACGCGGACGAAGTCGCAGGCGACCACTAGTATACAATATAGTTTCAATAAATCACACAACAATATCCATAATTGCCAAATATAGATAATTGTTATTAAACACAAACTTATCTTAGCATAAATAACATATTAAATACAAAACTTAGTCTAAAAAATCTTCCGCGTTATTGCTGACTGGGAAAACTTCTAGAATGTTGACTTATAGCAAGTAAGCCATATAGATATATTTAAAAAGCTTGAAGGACTTCTTCTATTACTGGTATTCCCTAGTAATATTATAAACACAATCTTCTTCTTTGATAATTTATAATAATATGTATTGGTGCATTAGCAAGCAATATAAAAATACTTGATTTAAAGCGCCTACAATTTGCTTAGTCACGGTCTGTAGAAAATATTCACTACAATTTTATCACAAACACAGTAAGTAATTGTAATAGGTGCATGTACTTCTGTAGTACCTACGATTCCACCTCCGGATATTGCAGTAGTGACCATGTTCTGAAGGCGGATCACTTATTGAAATTCATTTTAAAACGCCTCTATAAAGACTGTGCCACTTCCGATGACTCAAGCAATGGAAACAGAATTAGCTTTGGTAGGTACTTGGGGCTTACTTTTATAGTTTACTAGCTGTCCCGGCGAACTTCGTACAGCATATTTTTTCTAATGTTCCGCTAACCTAATTTTTTCCTCCATAAGAACCTTCTCCTGATAGTAACGATCACAATAAAAAAAGAATCAGCGAAATCGGTTCAGCTGCTCTCGAGATTTGCGCTTAGCAACACATTCAGTGATTCATTTGACGGCAATACGCTTGCCCCCTATTATATGGGACTAAAAATACTGGCAAGTTGTGGATGTGTAATGCACCTCTGCCTACCCCTTCGGGAATATAGGCGTGATATGTGTGTGTTTATTAAATGTACAGGTTTCTACTGTTTTGAACGCCTTAAAAAATTTAGGTTTTGAACTTGTCGGAATTTTAGGTTTTAAGTGTGTTCACTGAGCCTACCTGACCTACTAAAGATTGGAAGATGTTATCAAAGTAGGATGTTAGGTTTCTTGAAAATGTCTTAGGTAGGTACGAGTATATAATCGTACTCAGGTGACCTCGACAAAAACTATTCCCTACTAAAATCTGACAGAATCATTTTCATAATAATTTTCTTTGTGTTTTCGCTTTGTTTAAGTACTTCACTATAAATACAGTGTTGGCTATAATTGTGTGTTGGCTATATTATGGGAGTTGATCGTAGAGGGTTGAAAATTCGGGGTTGTATGGATTTTCTAATGCTATATCATAAAAAAATTAAAATTTATCTAAAAATTAAAAAAAAAAATTAGGCTTGTACTACCCTTAACTTTTAGGGGGATGAAAAATAGATGTTGTCCGATTCTCAGACCTACCCAATATACACACAAAAATTTCATGAGAATCGGTCACACCATTTCGGAGGAGTTTAACCACAAACACCGCGACACTAGAATTTTATATATTAGATATTGGAATAAATAAATAAAACTCGATAAAAAAAAAGTGAATTCAAGCAAAGCTATTCATATTATAAGAAAGTAGAATTAATACACGTTGATTTTATTACCGTCAGCACTACGCAAGGGTTCGCTTTCGAAATAATTTTTGAACCAACTGGCAGCATTACTTTGAAAAACAAACACATTTTTTTTAGAAATCTAAAAAATAATATTTAGTTTCTAGTCATCAAATGAGAACCCGTTGTAGTGTACTCACTCTCTTAAATACTTAAGTTTTACAACGATAGTTACGGTACAGTTCGTTTTCATTCAACAATGCGCTGGCACAGAAGCAAGCGTACGCCGCCGCCGCCGGCCCCCACCTCAGCGTACCCCTACGAATCCTTCTAGCGGCGCGACGCGCCGACACTGCGGGCTGCGGCTCGCCTGTCCAGTACACCTCGTGACAGCGCCGGTGCCTGTTGCGTAATCGTGTGTGTCAGTGAGTAAAATGAGTCGTCAGTACGAATATTCGAACGTGGAGTATCTAGCAATGGTACAATTGTATGCCATTGCTAACCACAACCTACAAGAGGCTAGGCGATTGTACTCCCAGCCGGAGCACTTAAATGCGTTACGGCTACGAGGAGTCCCTGATCCTCAAGTGCCGACACGCGGGACCATCTTGGCTGCAACCCAGCGCTTACTCGACCACGGACAGTTCCGGACACCGTTAAATGCACAAGCCCGAGGACGTTTGAATGATTATTCCCAAATGGAAGTCATCAAACCCGCGAAGAACTACACAGTGCGATATTGGACGCTTTTGATATTGTGAAAAGTGATAGAGACACATCGAACAAGTTGAAAGACAATCAATTAACACGTGCACGTTTGTGTATCGAAAGGAATGGACTCCATATCGAGCAGTTACTTCGGTACAGATAACTGTAAATTAGTGTAAATAAACTGTAAATAGGTATGTAAGTTTGATTTTATTTGTAAATAGCTCCAATTTTTTAAATACGCCTGAAATACCTCCTCGCAGTCAGTTGTAGTTCAGTGTATTTTTATTATTATTATTACATAGTTCAAAAGTCATTAAGTCGCTATTGTTAATAATAAAGTAGGTATTACAGACGGTCCTAAGCCCGTGTAAAGTACGAAGGAGAAATTGGAGTGTGTATTTTATGTTCAAGTAGGTATGTTTCGTAGTGATACTGGCCATATTGGCTGCGAGGGGTCATTGCTCCCTAACACATGATTTGCGCGGTACTTAGAAACGCTCGAAGGATGGATGTGTGTGTGCGAGACGTGCAGCCTTGAGCCTGGCGTCCGCGTCAATTCATCAATGAAATATCGTACTGCTACTAATGTTAAACTTGATCGAGTGAGAAGAATTACATAAATGACTAACTTTTTTATTATTATCAGTACAGTAATTTAGATATTAAAAAAGGAATCCAAATATTATTCCGAGAGCGAACCCTTTCGACTGCTGACGATGATAAAATCAGCGTGTATAAATACTGACCAAATAAAAAAAAACACCAACATTAGGACTTGAGAAGTATAGGCCTAAGAAAAAATGGATGGAATCTGTCAAAGAAGATATGACCAGGAAAGATGTGTGGTGGACGAAGACATGTGGCGCTAATCCTAAATAATTGGGATAAGGTTAGACAGATAATGAAATAGGTATATTCCTAGCCCACATAATAGGAGGTAATTCTATGGACGTTACTTGAGAAATTATAGACTTTCCAGATCCTCGTCCGTTAACAGGCAACAGTGAAGTTCGGTTGCATGATCTGAATTGGATCCCTATGCAGACGTGTTTACTGTTAATTGTGTATAATAAACATATGTACATACTTTCAGTATAAGAAAATTCTTGCAGTATAAAATCGCGGCCACGAGAGTATGGTACTACCATTCTATGAAAATAACTACTGATTAGATCGAACCTTGTATCGATCTAGTAATGGATAAATTGAATTAATCGCCAAGCAGTTTGCAAAAATAACAATAGGTTTGAACAAAATTAGAGTTCATAAACAAGAAACTTCACACGCTTTTGCCATATAAATAGCGAATAGAATTTAAGTTTTACTCATTTTCATGACGTTTCTAGCAATTGTGTCAGTGAAACAAGATTGCATTATCTTAATCTAAATCGATACATCACGATAATATTTTTTCAGGCTCCAACGATCGATTTCTCTGGGATCAGGGCTGTTTTGATAAACAAATACTAGATAGTTGTGTCTGTGGAGTATAGTATATACAACCTTATTGTCAGCATTTGGTGGAATCAACCAACTTACCAAACTTTTTCTTTTTCTTTTATTTAAAAACGTGGCTCCATCGCAGAAGAACTAGTTACTGTGAACTAGTTCGCGGTGCGGGCCAAGGAAATGTTTTTCGGTATGGCAATCAAGCGTTTAGGCCTGGATTTTTGCCCAGCGCTAGAGGTAACCTAAAAGGCAACGTGTCACGCGCTCTGCAAAAATCCAAGTTAACTTACCAAACTAATTTGTAGATTTGTTCGACTGGTTTTAATTAAATTTAAATTTGACAGATGAAATGACATATACCAGTAATTTACTTCCATAGCTTATTTTTTGCCCGTCAAATTATGTCTTTGGTTAAATTGATTTTTTATAGCTAGTAGTACTCCTCTAGCTAGTAGTAGGCAGGTTAAGTGCCCCGTGTGTTTGAAAAATAGGGTTCTGAAACCCTTTGCGTGTTTGTGATGGCCTTCTAAATATGTCCTAACAGGTCTTTTTAATAAGGTCTAATCAGTTTCCAGTTCAAACAAATAGCACTTATGCATAAAGTTACGTATTACGTGTTATTAGCACTATGAAATTGAAAGTAGGGCGTGACGGTCAGACAGTTCACATGAGAGAACTAAAAACCTTGGACATGACGATAGAAAATAGATGCTGAATCATTTTAGTATGTTTGTGTTTAAATCTTCATAATCAGTAGAAGACTAAATTCAGAATATACTAATATGTTGAATAGAAGTAAAACACAAAGAAACATACATGCATAAACTATAATCGTCTATATCCCCGACAGGGTAGGCTGAAGTGTAGGTATTGTTCGCCCTCATTTTGTTAGTAATGTTTTTTTTTAATTAAACAACTAGATGTTATTCTTTTATATTTTCAACCGACTCCCAAAAAAGGAGGAGGTTCTCAATTCGGCTGTATGTTTTTTTTCTCATATCTCTGGACTGGGTCAACCGATTTTGAATTTAGTTTTAAACGAAAGTTACTACTTTCAAAGTGGTCCCATTCGGACAATTATTTGGTCCCATTTCGGTAATTTGAAGTCGGATGTTGTCTCAATTTTTGACGTTTATTTTTGTAGTTAGGTACTTCAAAACAGGAGTTTTTTAAGTAGTACCTACTTCGATTTGCCCCACGGTATTGTTGACATGTGGGATCTCAGCTATTATTGTACTGACAGTTGTTTGCAAGTATGAACTGATTGCCAAAAACCTGCACCAAAATCTCAAAAGGCTCATGTTAAATAGGTCAAAGGTTTGATTTAAAAGGTGGTGTTAAGTGTTAGTCAATACAGCACGCATGGTGAAGAAATTCCTGTCGGTGGAACTATAACCCCGGTAGCTTGGTCCCTGTACCCGATACCAGTTATATTTAGAAATAGATTTTTAGATGGATTTCATTAAAACATAACTTAAAATGTTTTGTAATGCGAACAAAGGTGAAGGTAACAATGACAGTAAGTATTCGCATTTCGCGAAAAGCGACCTCTCTGGTGATGGTAAAGAACTATCAAATGTGCACACGCACTAGGTACTGAGCTACAGCGATTCGTTGAATGAACACGTTGAATGAAGTTTTGACAGGTGAAATAATAGTTTTCTACGAGTTTCTAATGAGTTACTCCGAGATGGCGCAGTAAGTATTCATCTTTACTATTTTTATCAAAAAAATATAAGTAGCCAGACATAGAAATATATAATTCCTGAAGTGGTAAGAAGAGGTGCATTACACACCCACAATTTGCCAGTATTTTTAGTCCCACGTAATAGGGGGCAAACCGGGCACACAATATATAATGGGTTATGTCCAAAATGACCGAATGGATTTAATAAAAAGTAGCAGCTATATAGTAATTTTGAAAAAAAAAATTGAAACCCGTTGCCTTGCGATGAAATGCCTGGCAGTCGTTACGGGTATTTAGAGCCCTAAAACTAAAAAAATCCGACTGGTCTAACTACAGAGCTTCTATATCGCCTATAGGTTGTAAACGTCAGACAGCAGTCGCTCCATGGAAAATATTGAAGTTCAGCCGCATCGCAGTTAGACGCGAAAGTCGATCCCAAATAGGTTGGGAAAATGCTCAGTGGATGAATATTACTAGTAGTTCTGCGAACAGTAGACCTCGCGTTATTTTCGGGTCCCTAACATCCTTTTGAGACGTGGTCTGGTGGCTGACTTTCCATGCGCACCAACAGAGGTACCAGCAAAAAAGAAAATGAGAAATTATCATTTTCTCCGCATTTCTTAAAAAAAAATCGTCTTATGAGATGAGAAATGACCATTTTCTCCGCATTTCTTCCCCATTTTCCCCCCATTTTCCCCCCATTTCCCCCCCATTTTTCCCCCATTTCCCCCCCATTTCTACCCCATTTTCCCCTCAATCGAAAAATCCCTTCGACAAAAGTTGCGCCTTGCAACAAAGAACACTTGTGCCAAATTTCATGAAAATCGGCTGAAAAATGCGGCCTGTAGATCGGAACTGACACACATACAGACAAACAACGTCAAATCGGCCAGTCCTCGTGTTGAAACTGAGACGCTTCGCTCGCTCGGTCAATTATTATCTGCCAGACCATTGTCCGTACCACTGGTGCTCGCAAACAGCAATAGGCCTACCTTATTATATGTTAAATTGACTGAGAAACGAAAGCGTACTAGAGGTATACCCTTCCTGCCTTTTGGTGCATATTGACCTATTTCTGTTTGTGTTTCTAATTGCCATATAAAAATGTTACATTCTCATACAACCATCAATATGAGTTTCAGTGCTTCAGTTCAAATAAGTACTTCATTACTGCATACTTGTTTCAATAAATTAAGCTGTATAATATGTGTCAATTACTGGTTGAGTTAATGATAGTTAGAATAATAATATGCATTCGATCTTAATTATATATAGCAGATAGAAGGTAGGTATGTTGTTGTATAATAACTTCTTTAATACCAAGCATATAATTACTCGCCCATAGAGCAGTGGCTATATGCTTACTAATTTTGAAATATATGGGGCACACTAAAAGTTTTGCACTTCTAGCTAATCGGAACTATTTGAATTTCGAATGTTATATTTTTTTAAACGTTGCAACCTTCTTAGTAATAAAAAAAACAATTGGCGGGAAATCATTTGTCAATTATTTTTTATCACATGTCAAAGTTCTGTATGTATGCAACGAAAATGGAATTAAGTCGAAAAGATTTTAGAGCGATGATTTTTTATGATTTTAAAAATTCTCTCTCTCCGGAAGGCTGTGCCGCTCGTCTTCATAATGCTTTTGGGAGAGAAGCACCTTGTTTGAACACCGTGAGGCTATGGTTTGCTGAATTTGAGAGAGTTCGAGTTTCTTTACATGACGAATTTCGTGAAGGGCGGCCTTCAACTGCCGTCAACGAAAATAATGTGGCTACTGTTAAGCGGTTAATTGAAGAAAACCCGCGGATTACCTATGAGACAATTCGAGGACTATTGGGGATTGGTATGAGTCAAATCTAGAAAATTTTACACGAAGAATTGAAAGTGCAGAAACTTTGTTGTCGTTGGAACTCTCATGAACTGACAGCGGAGCAGAAGCCGGCTCGCGTGGAATGGTGCTCACAGATGCTACTGAAGTACGACCACGGACATTCTAATGCTGTTTATGACATTGTCACAGGAGACGAAACGTAGATTTATTGTTTTGAACCCGAAAAAATACAGCTATCTTGTGAATGGGTGTTTGAAAATGAGAACAAGCCAACAAAAGTGAGGCAGGCGAGAAACGTTGGTAAAAAAATTATCGCGTGTTTTTTCTCAGCTACGGGTCCCATCTGTACAATTTCACTTGAAGATCAAAAGAGTGTTAATGCCGAGTGGTATTCTACCATTTGTTTACCCAGGCTGTTAGAAAAAGTTCGCGAAAGACGACCCAAAAGCCACGTTCTCCTACATCATGACAACGCTTCTTCACACACGGCCAACAAAACAAAGTCATTTTTAGCTTCCGAAAAAGTACAACTCGTCACCTATCCTGCGCATAGCCCCGACTTAGCACCCTGTGATTTCTGTATTTTCCCCAAAATCAAAAATTTGATGAGCTGTTTCATTTTTACCAACTCCGAAGAGGCAGTGATAGCGTTCAATCAGCACGTAGAAAACATGCCTTCAGATCTGTGGTCCTCCTGTTTTAAAAAATGGTTCGATCGCATAAAAAAATGTTTAAAATGTAAAGGAGAGTATTTTGAAGAGCAATAAACATAATATTTTGGTTTTAACATGTTGTTTTTTTAAGTTACGCTAAACTTATAGTGTGACCTATAATCATTCATTTTGCTAATAAAAATACTTTTTAAGTAGCACCTTTATTTATTTGATTGTGGGTCCTGGCTGTTCAAATTTAGGTTTGGATTGCATAATGTTTACTGATTTTCTATAGCAAATAAAGCCCAGTAACGACAACAGGCATGCCCCTAGTGGGACCCTACAAAACTAGTGACAAATTGTGGGTAGTAATGTAACCTTGGTATTATGATGTGTATGTGTGTATACAAGTCATTATGCAAATTTAGGATCATTAATACATTGTATACAAAGGCGTTAATTATAAGAAAAGGAAGAAGGAGAAAAGACTTTTTACATAAAAGATGTAATATCAATTTACATTCCTCTAATTGCGGGGTATCCCGGGTACGCCTCCTGTCATGGGCAAAATGGGGGCGTATTATGAGTCTCACGCTGTTTGCGTTAAAATTAAATCAATATGTACTAATCAATTAAGCAATTTTTGAAGGTTCATGTTTAGATTTTGAGCGACCTTAGTCTTCATGATAATTAAAGTGCAATTACGAGCACATACAATAAATTCACAACTAGAATGTTTTTACTAAAAGGAGGTTATTATGCTGATCAGTATGTGATTTCAAATTTACCCACCTTGGGATTGAGAAAACCTTCGTCTTTATAGCCATTAGTATGTTAAAGTGCTTATGTCGCCTCGTAATTTATACGTGGTATTAAACCATTATGCATCTTTTTATATGAAGGCTGAGTGACAACTGCCCAGAGGTGATGTGTTGTGATTATTTCGATATAAGCTAGATTAAAATAGAGGTGAAGGCTTGTAATTCTTTAAAATATGCTTTTTAAACAAATATCCCATTAAATATTACGATAGAAATCTATACTTCTATACTAAATAATATTATATACTGTTTGTTTGTGAAGCGAATAGGCTTCGTAACTACTACTACTACTCCGTATCTGATTTTCAAAATTCTTTCACTGTATAGCTAACACTGTATAACATATGTAGCTAAGCTATATTATTCCTGAGTAACATAGGCTACTTTTTATTCCGGTAATATGTTCCTACGGGAACCGGTAACGGAAAAACTATATCACGCGGGCGGAGCCAAAACTGGATCAGCTATAAATAAATTACAAAAACTGAACAGGTGGCGGGCAGGACTCGAACCCATGGCCTTTCGCTTAAGTATCACATTAATAATTATCAGAAGTTTCGAGGACTTAGGCTTGTGGTGTCTTGGTCAGTTAGCTAGATACGACATGTTCCTCCTGGAAATATAACAGTCGCCGTTTCGAGTCCAACACAAAACTAACGATTTAAAAAAAATACAAAATTAATCCTGTAAAATTATTTTAAAAACGTTAGCATTAATGTTAGAAATCACGTTAGTTCATTGCTTAGAAAATACATCCATTTCAGAAGTTAAAGATTGACTTGATTGTATAGCTATTGCATGAAGTCTTTATCCAATATAAACTCTTCGCTTACAATTAAGAACTTGTAAACAATATGTTTGGAGACAGTGTCAATAATTGGTCTGCAGTAGTTTATAATATTTATATAACCTACCTGCCCTGTTACCTTCAATTGATTTCCTGCACAATACATTGTAAGAAGTCATTGCACGTACTAACTGCATTGGATTGTAATAGTTTTGGTCAAGAATATTCATGTAAATGTAAAAACATTGAAATAAACAGTTGTTAAGAGTAATTAAGTACATTTTGATTTAACTAGATTATCAAGTCTTAACCAATCAACTGAATATTTATACCTGTGAACCGCGTTTCAAATAAATATTAGGTAGGAATCACAATATACAAAATAAACATAATTATAGGCTAAAAATATTTACATTACAAAGTATCGTTTAAAAAATCCTCCGCGTCATTGCCGACTGGGAAGGTTCCCAGAATGCTGGCTGTGTTGCCACGTTGGATGGCGATACTTATTCTTTGGGTAGGTAATTTGGTAGATAGTCAATGAAGTCACTTTGCCGAAAGAAGTCACTAGGAACCTTATCGACCAGGACGCATTTCTCCATCTGCATAAGGCTGCATAAGCCCGTCATGCTCTAGAGAGAAAGGCTCCAGGCTCCGTAGCATTTTCTGATTTGCCAAATGTCTGGTGTCTCATGAAATTTTTGGTTGTAGATAGGTACATGAAATTTTCTCTAATTGACAAATTTTCCAGCGTTTTCATTGGTTATAAAGAGTCGAGATACATCAGTCTGCTGTGAAACGATCTTTAACATCTCTTGTTTCTATAACAGCGTGTTAGAAACAGAAAAAGTCTTCAACTGTAATAAACCTAAGAGTGTAAAACAGTATTTACTGACTAGCTGTCTATAAAACGCCCATTTCCCCTCAAGACGGGAACCGGATGATGCAACACTTAAGGCAATTGCTTCACTGTTGTTGTCCACTCAATGTCACTACCTTCTATAATGACAGGAAAACATTATAGGTGTTTGGAAAAGGTAGTGCGGACTTAAACATTAATTTTGGACTAATTGGCATATCAGTATCTGCGAGTTGACTTGCACATAAATAATGGATATTAATAGAGTCCCTACTGAGATTGACAAGCTTTACCAATTAACTGTGAACTATTTGATGTGAAAAACAGATTAATATTTTATTTTCAAAATATTTAATCTGACTTCAACCATGTGGATGTCGGACGTACTCGTACCTATCTATAGCAACTTAGCATAGCCGTATAGTATTCTTATATCTGTGGCATAGCACATCTCTGGTCGGAAGGCACCCTTAATTTTGAGTCTGTCAGTTTGTCTGCCTTAGAGAGAAACTAAGCTCAGCTTGGGGTTACACGTCATGGGCTTTTGTATCAATACACGGTTGCGGGCGTCGCGATATAGCGATCCTACATATTATTTTAGAAGCGGAGCACGTAAAGGATAATATTATTACACATAATGTTTTCGTTGTGCATAAAATGGTAGGTATATCTACTTATCTCGTCGTGACCGTGTTGTATTTTGCATTTTATAGCCATCACAAATGGTCAGAAAAAAAAACAGGCTAACACTTATATGCCATCTACAAGAAGTAGAGCTATAATTATATCATTAAACTAATCAGTTTTTGAGCTACAGTTGCCGAACCTTGCCCTCGCAATGCCATTGCTCCGTAACCAAAATTATTTAATATCATCTAATGTACCTAACAGGTTTCTTTGACGCTCAAGTAACTACCTATTTAGTATCATCGGCGCCCCCCATTTATCATTTTTAAATCTTTACTCCGTGAGATTGTTGGTTGCATCTGTCCACGCTTATACAAGGCTTTCGTTCACGTGAATATGCGTGATTAAATGCCTTGTCATGTAGGTACATCAAAGAACTCGTAACCACTTGACACGATAGCACAATTTAAAGCAAGTGGATGCACTCTTATTGCCCAGATAGTACAATCTGCCAAAGAACATTTTGTAATATTTTTATGTAGGTGTCATATTTGTTGATTATTTCTTAGTACCAAAAGTGCCTACTTTACACTTAAACTAGGTCGCCACCCTGCTTCGCGGCACCATATTAGAGCGCAGCAAGCATCACATATCTTTGTGTAAAACTTTTTTTTTTCCAAATAATTTTAGAGGGCCTAAATTTAAAATTCGGGCTCCGTTAGAATGATGTCAGTTAAATCTAGTTTAATTTGATAAATAAATTGTTGAAATCGGTAAAGTATTGACAGAGATCTCGCATAAGAAAGGATTGAACTTTCTTGCACCATGAGAGCTTCGCTCGTTACACTCTAATAATACAATAATGTTTAATAATTCTCAAGACCAGAAGGCTGGTTACTTTTTTAGCGCAAAGAATAAGCATTGTCATGCAGCGTGGCAATGCTGCCAACCTTCTGGGAACATTGCCAGTCAGCGACGAGGCGGAGGAGTTCTTTGACGCCTGGTGTAGATTTTAGACATAATTTTAGTGTTTATAGTTTAATGTTTTTAGTTAGTGTTTAGTAAAAATTATATTTTTGTATTTCAAAGCAATGAGTTTGCTTAAACTAGTCTTAAAATATTAAGATAGAAATTATAAACAGATCACAAAAACTGATGTCATCGGCAGGACTCGGACCCACGGTCTTTTCCTTAAGCCTCATACAGATTCACGGCGAGACGTCTCTTTGCGACTTTGCGCGAGATGCGAGGTGTCCACACTCAGCGACCTTCTCACTTCGTTTTCGACCGTATTCCGGAATGGAAGACAGTGCAGAGGCTTTATGTGCAGTAGCACATTTTAATCTTATAAATATTAAAATAATATAATATTATTATTATATACATATATACATATAATTATTATAACATTATTTATTTACAAGAAGAATTCACCACACAAGAAAGCACCACAGCCACATCAGCTACCTGCTTAGATAATATTTTTTCTAACAGCGATGTAGATGAGAAATCTATAATACATTTTGTAAATTCAGATAATGCAGGTCAGTTAGCTAGATTTAAGTTCCAACATGTTCCATTATCAAAAAATATTGTTTGTAGACCAATCACAACTTATAGATTAGAAAAAAATAAAGAAAACATTAAGAATAAAGTACCTCTTTTGGAGTTGAATAATGATAAACACCCGAATGATCATTACGGAGATTTGTTCAGAGTAATCAAATACGAATGTGATAACATTTTCACTAAAAAAACAATAAATGTAAATCAATTTAAAATAAAATTTAGTGATTGGGCTGCGCCTGGAATCTATAAAAGTAGAAGGAAATTATATGAATTATACGAGACAAAGGCATCTACTAATGAGCCACAAGTAATTGAACAGATTAAAAAGTACTCCAAACTATTCAAAAAAGTATGTTCAACAGCTAAATCTAATTATATACGGGCTAAAATTGAAAAATCTGATAATAAAACGAAGGCAATATGGAATGTTATTAACAAAGAGATCCTTCGAGTTAAAAATAGATGATAAACATATTAAAACTGATTCTGAAGTGGCCAATGCATTTGAATCTTTCTTCACAAATGTTCCAATCACCACTACAAATAAGTTAAATTCGTCAAAAAACGTAGCCAATTCTCTTCTTAAATCTAGTGTTGATAAATGTAGAATTAACTTTGATTTTCAGTATATTGACTCTGTCACTATACTTAAAACTTTTAAACAACTAAATATAAAAAATACCGAGGATCTTTGGGGCATTTCAACTAATATAATAAAATCAATAGTGCCCGCTATAGCACCTCACCTTGCATTCATATTCAATAAATGTATAGATGAAAATCAGTTTCCTCATCTTATGAAGTACAGTAAAATCAATCCTTTATTTAAAGCAGGAGACAAAAGTGATCCTTCAAATTTTCGACCTATTTCCATACTCCCATCCCTCAGTAAAATTTTTGAAAAAATAATATTTAATCAATTGCTTTCACATTTTACAGACAATAAGTTACTTCATAACAAACAGTTTGGTTTCACTAAAGGCAGGAACACAACGGATGCAGGAGTTGCACTTGTGAAACATATATTTGATGCTTGGGAGGAAAAGCAGGATGCCATTGGTATATTTTGTGATCTATCAAAAGCTTTTGATTGTGTTGATCATGGGACTTTGCTACTAAAATTAGGTTATTATGGTGTTTCGAACAGCTCACTTGGCTTACTCGAGTCTTACCTCACTGGTAGAGTACAAAAAGTAAACATTAATGGCACCGACTCTTCTGGCGCCTCATTAGTCATGGGAGTACCCCAGGGCTCGATATTAGGACCCCTTTTATTCTTAATATACGTAAACGATCTTCCTTATTTCACTAAAAATCTTTGTGAGATAGTATTATTTGCTGATGACACATCATTAATTTTTAAAAGTGATAGACAAAAAGTAGCACTTGACGATGTAAATAATACCCTTTCGGAAATATTGCATTGGTTCACAAGTAACAACTTGCTGCTCAATGCGAAGAAAACAAAATGTGTAAAATTTACTATGCCCAATGTTAGACAGGTGGATACTCATATTACTATGAATAATGAATTAGTTCAAATAGTCAATACCACAGTTTTTCTTGGGATAACTCTAGATAGTAAACTACAATGGGGTCCTCATATCACAGCCTTGGCAGGAAGACTTAGCTCAGCTGCCTATGCGGTTAGAAAGATAAGGTCTCTGACTGACGAAAAAACGGCACGATTAGTTTATTTTAGCTACTTTCATAGCGTTATGTCATAAGGTCTGCTGCTGTGGGGCTCAGCTGCCGATATTGAGACAATATTCATATTACAGAAACGAGCTATACGAGCAATCTATAGACTCGGACCCCGTGACTCGCTGAAAGAATTATTTAAAGAAATTAATATTTTAACAGTTGCTTCTCAATATGTTTACGACAACATCTTATATGTACGGAAGAACATAGATCTCTTCAAAAAAAATTCCGATAACCATAATTTTAATACAAGAAATAAAAAAAAACTGGCAATTGTAACGGATCTCTACTCACACGAGTAGATCCGTATGATAAATTTATGTCTGCAACGCTAATTCTTCTTGAAGAAGACCTTCAAATTGGAAACAAAATAAAGAATAATAAGATTCGATTGTTTTAATTCCCCTTTAAAAAAATATCATTCTTAATTGAATAAATCTCATTTTGATATGATAAAAATTATTTATAACTGCCATCTGCTGGCAATTAACAATTACATTTAAAATCAATGTCGGATACACTATATTCTCTAAGCAAATAGTACTTAGTTCATCCTATTATCACTAGATGGCGCTAATTATAAATTTTAAATGAATCAATTTATTAAATTTTAATAATTTACTTATTTTCAGCATGTCTAGTTATTAAACGTAAGTATAAGTAAGAGACAGTACCTTAGGGGTGATTGGTTCATTAGTTGTCACTTTATAGCCAATGTAGAAGTAGAATTCGTAAATCTGGAAATGCATATATTAGTTTAGGAAGGAAATTAAGGTTTATGTTGGATTTCAAATTATTGATAGATTGGCAATAATTGATGTTAGAATATTGATTGTGCCAGTACCTACGACTACCATTCAAAATATAACATTAAAATTCCAATTAATAATAAAGTTATGATCAAAAATATGAAAGTATTGAATAGAAAAGACAGTCAATTTAGTCTAACTTAGACCCTAGGTATAATTTTGAATACAAGTTATTATTGATGTATGTATCTATTAAATAAGTAAATATATACTATGTATTATGTAAATTCAATTAGAATGCCAAGTACCAATTAAGTTATGTAGTAGAAACATTGAATCCCAAACATTCAAAATTCAGGATAAGTAAGCTATAAAAATATCTTAAAATTTCACATTTAACCAAAAGAATATGCTGAAAATGAGATAAATTCTACTCCTATAAGTTCATGAGGTATCACTGTTAGTTATAAACATGAGTTTGCTTATGAATTGAGAAATTCACATTATACTTAAAAATATTGGTCCAGTAACTTAGTGAAAATTCAATCTGTTAAAACTATGCCAATGCTGTAATTATTATGAAGTACTAACATATCTGAGGAATGTAGACTACATATAAACTAGAATATAGCAGGGAAGTAGGAAATATTAGGAGTTTAGTGGTAGAAAATAAAGATTAATTTACCAAAATTTTAACAATTCATTACAGTTGTTCCTTCAAATTTGAGGTGTCCCATGATGAAGAATGACAAGTTCTTATAAGTAGAATCTATGTAGATATCAGAATAATAGGTAGAAGCCAGATAAACATTAATTTAGATAGAAAATTTAGATTACCAAAATTAATAACTTCAATACAGATTAAAATGTTACAATATTGTATTGTTAGAATACATCATAAAGCCTAATATTCTTAAAAGTGGTTGAAATACATATCAGTTAGGTTTATATCAAGTTATTATTGCTAGAAATAATATACATGTATGAATGAAATTTCTTGGCACTAAATTTAGATAAATAGTAAATTAATTGATATAACGTTGGACTTTTCACAATTCTGTAGAGATCGTACTAGAATATTCCAAAAAACACTTATTCATAAATATTAATTTTATTAGAGAAAGATAATGAGGTATTCTAAACCATTATTATATTTATTAATTTTATTTAGAATTTAGGTACATTTGAATGGGTTCTGTATGTTTAGATTATATAATTAAGATTTAAAGTTAGTTAATGGTTATTGGAATTGTTGGAAGTGGGAAAGAGTGTAGATCGGTGTTGCTAGGTTATAGAATGGGTTTTACGGGAAAAGAACGAATGATACGGATATGTGATGTGGTTTAGAAAAACGTTATAAAAACGGGGGCGCGGGATTCTCGTCCTCTTTTCTTTTCGCAATTTCGATAGTATTGGAACTCTGCTCGTCTCCTGAGTGGTCGGTATCATCTAGTGCGCGTTTCGACCGTCGACATGTGAGTATCTTAGGTACCTGCACAATACACCTACCCCTACAATTATTTATTATTTATATGTATTTATTTTATTATACGCCTTTGTCTAGAATCCTGGCCAGATTCTATTCAGAGGGATACACACACATTTTACTCAAGCATTTATCGCTTCTAAGACTTCTGGGGATAGAAATGAATAGATTTTATATCTATTGCATTTGGGAAAGAGATTGAGTCTGGTCTCTTGGCGATAAGTGTACGACAGTACATACTAGTCCGCGCTATGAGACTAGCACTAATTTAAGTGATTCAAGATGCAGCTGCAGAGCAACGAGGAGTCGAGGAAGACGTCATTTTGAGGTCAGATCTTTTCATTCTATTAAAATCGTTGTGAATTATTTTATCCAAATACCCTCCATGTATTGACCAATGTCATGAAGTTTTACCCACATATTTTTGATAATTTAGAAATTGGTCACACCGTATGGACAACGAACTGACGAATGATTTCTAGAGTTTTAGCGTGTAATCTGATGAATATGGTAAAATTTATGGTAAAATTTGTCTAAGGGCTCGGAATGCGTACATGAACGATAAAGTAAGGATAAATTCATGATTCAGTGTAATTGTCGTAAGATAAGTGTCCATTTTGTTCAGATTGAGGATGTGTAGGTGCGATAAATCCAGTGTAGTTTATAGACATCCAGCGTTATTTAAATGTTCTATATTGTCCTGGTAGTGCGTACAACATTCTAGGTACATTCTAGTTAAATGACTGTAACAGCATAATCGAATCTCCAGTGTCAATTCTAATTAGTTCTGTTAGTGCGTGTAGTAATGACTAAATAATCACTACTTAGCCAATTTTAACGAGATAATCTTGATGAGATCGTCTTGAACCGAAGTAGGAAGCGTGGCAGGAACTACCCGTAAATAATGGTCATATTATCATACTTACTACCTACTACATATCTACCTACCTACCTACCTACCTTCTTTTCTACCTACCTAATTAATTAATATTGTGAATCGAAAAGTTGTCCAAAATTGAATATATTTACAATGCTGATTCTAATATCTTTATTGTATATTACCTACATACATATTATATTTCATACCGTTGCTTGACCACCCTGAACTAACCAGCGAATAACCTGAGGTGTATGAACAGAGTCATAAACCATTAGGAGGATTGATCTGAATTACATATACACTTTAGTGTACCACATTCGCTATATCATTCCTGTAATGATTGGTAATCCTCGTCCGTAATCAGAAGCACCTAGGTGAGGTTGAAACAAATTATGTTAGCATACTTGAGTGTGTCTATATTCGCCAAATCTTTCATGCAATGATTGGTAAAACCAGTCCATTGTCGGAGCTATGCCTAGGATGGCATAAACTAAATTAATTTATATTAGTAACCTTTACTGTGTGATACCTAATTATATATTTGGTGAATCATGGTAATAGGTGAGGTAACTTGGTTCATAAGCCTGTGGGAATTCCTTCTTGAATTCATCTCGCATACCTTTATTATTGAAACCGCTAATGGAATGATAGTATCAGAATAATACTACCCCCTATGTGTTTTATTATAGGAATTTCCAATTTTGTAAGATTTTGGATAGCGGATGGTTTGAGATGGAAACATTTTAATCTTGGGTTAAATTGTTTCCTGGTATGCTGAACAAGCTTCAGTTGATATACATGAAGATGTAGCTGTATTTGCTCATCTCAGAAATCGATTAAATCTTGGTCTACTAAGCGTTTGGCGCTTGCATATTTTCAAGGTTATAACATACCTGGGTATCCTCCAGTCTACTCGGAGCTATGTCTCACCAGAGGAGATTGGAATTTATAAGAGAAACCTAAGTAGTTCTAACAGCCTGGTTCGTTTAGAACTCCGATATCCAAGTCAGACTAGCTTGATATTACTTGGCACAACAATGGAATATTGAGTGAACTCCTACCCAACTTACCCACTCCTTATAGTACTTATTCTGATCTATCCGTAGAATGTAAATAACAATTACATAACACATTGTCAAGAAGGCTATTCTACATAGGTGAAGGTAATTATTCAATAAATACTCTACAATAAATATGGTTGTTTTATTATACCTACTTTTCCCATTGTGGTCAAGCAAATGTATAAACTATAATCATAAAACCATACTTACTTATCCCTTCATCCTATATTAATCCTACTCGGGTTACCAGAAGCTAATTCTTAAATACTTGTATCTATCTGCTAAAATAGTTCAGAATGGATTTATGTTACATTAATGATAACTATCTTGATGTATATCTGAGTGTTTGTGGTACGGACATTCATATGTTTACAACTTCAACCACTTTGCTGGCATGGTTGCAACTTGGCTTACCGATGGTCCGGACTCTCTTGGCCTAAGGGCAAGACGAGATAGACTGTATCGTGTATTGCTGATTGTATTTCATGGGCAGCCCTTGTGAATTTGAGCACTGCTCCGGACTCACTGGATTTCCTTGACTGGACCAGATTGAGATAGAGTTGATGTATCATTGGATCAGGGTTTCTACGGTAGATGTATCCTCGGATCTTCTACAATTCGTCATTTTATAAATCATGAGACTGTTTGTATGAACATGATCTCAGATATACCAATAAGCTTTGGAGGTTCTTGCCAAGCATAACTCCTAGCTGAACTATTATGGCTATCACTGGGTATACTTACCTATTGATAATATTAACATCAATTTTGGGGATCTGGAACTCGTTCTAATCCCTTCGTGATCAGCTGTTCAAGCTGCTTCATCATCCAAAATTATCTTCACGAGGAAAAATGGTGTATGTGTTGTTTTCCAGTCGGTCTCTGCGTGGCTGGGGCAGTAAAAGACCTTTTCCAACCCCACATTGTTACCTAATTACCTACTGTCCATTACCCCTCCTTATTATCATGACCATTCGGTAAACATTTAATTATTGCAACTAGTCTGTATGTTACATCCCTAGGTTCTATAATAACCACTATAATTCAATATCTTATTATAAATAAATAGGTACTCACTTGTTGTTAAAGCTTTAATAATTTATTACAGTAATCCAGAATATTATTATCAATATTAATGTCACTTTTAGGTTATGTACACAATTGACACTAAAATACCTTTCATCTATTACTGATAGGACAATCTGAGTTACTAGAACAACTTGTCTAGGTTTAGGAAATTAAAAGCACTAGTTAGGTCTAACAAATAATTTAGAATCACTATAAGATATTAACTTCACTTATTTAGGGTTGAAATTAGAAGCACTATTTAGGTCTTACATTATAGTTCTGAGCGCATAATCACAAAAAGAATCCGGTTTGCTATGACACGACGTAGAGTCCTACCACTAATCACTAGACGATCGATCACTTTGGCCAATCTTCAGTAAAAGTTCATATTAGAAGTACATTATAGGTATTCTAAATGGAACTATATAGTTGATATACTATCATCTTATCAGATAGACTAGTATAATCATTTTAGACGATTATAATGCAGCTTTCCATGTATTTCAGATTCTCCGTCCAGAATTGAAAAAAAAAATATAATCCATGTTCAATTTATTCTAGATATAATTCCTTCCATATTCTAGGTTTTCCTTCTTCTTAGTCTTTCTTTCTTTCTGTATTTATTTATAGTCCTTTCCTTTCTTTCTTCCCTCTTAGTTTATAGATATATATATATTAGTTAGATTTATATTTAGTTATATATGTAAGATAGTTTTAGTAAGGGGGTTTTTACAATTTGGTGCCGTGACCAGGATACAAGTGATTTGTATGGCTGTAGAATAGGTTATGCAATATTTGGATTATCACATACATATTTCATCATAGGTTATTCTTGAATCTGAAATCATTCAACATAATTAATATATGCTAGGCTGCTTATGAACGTCCGTGGCTTAATAAAGTCACAATTTGTTGCTCGTGAAATGGTTGTGTTTACTGCGCTATTTAGGTTAAGTAGGTAAGTACAAGTAGGAAACTAAATTAGTTAGTCAAGTTGCTCGTATAATGTTTTCTCATCTTCATTAATAAATAACTCACCTTATTAAAATAATGACGAAGTAAATTATTCCTTTTATATCCAAACTAAGAACTTTTTCATAATAATAATATTAATTGCTAAAATTCCTAAGCGGCAGCCATGGACCATAGAGAATATTAGTATATAATAGAGTTGTTGCTTTTAGCTAGAAATCTGACCATAGAGTAAATATTTAGAATTCTTGTATTCAATTTTGGAATATTGTGTATTATTTCAGGGAGATACTTCGGTAAGTACTTATTAATTGATTTATGATACTGCTTTTTCTATTATTATCTGTGTATTGTTACTTTACATATTCTTTGTGTATTGTTGTGTTTATTTCAGAACGGACAAAATTTAATTTTATACTATTTTATGTTTGCTTAGAGAATCTGGTGTTTACAGTCAGTATTTATTCTCATTTTATATTATTCTCAAATAAATAACGATTACGGGGGCGTACAATTACTAATAAATTCAATTCAAATTGAGCAATACAGGTAATTTAACTTAATATCGGGCCCAATCGATATTCCAACTCGACGATTTTGACGGAATTGTCTTTGCCAAGTGTCAAAAACAATTCTCAATTGTCATATTGTAGTTAAGGTAGGCAGTATAGTCAAAAGACTTTAGCCTCCCGAACAATCTGTCATGTCATGTCAGTTGTCAAAGGTTTGACTTCAACATAGTAGCTGTCAAGTCAAATTGAACTTGGTAAATATATTTACGTTACCGTTACGAAGTTTTAAAAAGTTTATTATTTGTTTTAAATTAATTGTTTTACAAAATCGAATCAATATTAGTGAATTATTTCAATTAATTACGTAAAAATTAATGCATTGCGTTCAGTGATAGTTATGGAAGTGTGTAAGTTTGTTGTTGTGAAGTTTCAGCTATGAAGTTGCCGGTAAAAATGTATGAGTGAGTTCAAATAGTGTGTTTATATTGGAATTACAATAAATACAGCGGTAAGTTGAATCATACATGTACTTACGTGTACTTATGCTACCATTGTTGCATAATACGGTAAAACAAAGTTATTGTCACGCTAGCTTTAACTTAGAAGTTGTACAGGGAATTTATGCGTTTACTATGAAGTAGATTAAAAATCATACTAGTTAAACTGCCTTAGCGCTCCTTACGTATATGTATGCCTAATAAAAAGTCTAGCCATTAGAATTACATATAACCTGCATTGAGTTAGATTAGGTAATTATAATATATACTATAATGAATTGGATAAAACTTTCACAAGTATAAAATAAAATAACATAGGTATATACTTGCTATATCCTTCTTTACATAAAATGAAATAAGTACTTATTTAGATTTTCGTTACAGGACAACGTAATAAGTGACTTATAACGTTAACAGTGAAATACTTTTATCAGTGAGTAAAATAAATAATAATAAATAAGTTGATTGTGATTTATAACTTTATCAGTGAAATACTTTTATCAGTGATTAAAATAAATAATAATAAATAAGTGATTGTGATTTATAACTTAATCAGTGAAATACCTTTATCAGTGAGTAAAATAAATAATAATAAATAAGTGATTGTGATTTATAACTTTATCAGTGAAATACCTTTATCAGTGAGTGAATAAATAATAATAAATAAGTGATTGTGATTTATAATTAGTTGAATAACTGTTATATCTGTGTCCATTAAATAATTACAAGTGTTAGTAAAATGAATCGAGCACCGAGAAAGAGATTGGCTAAAGCTTCAAATATCAATGCAGCAAGCGACAGCCCGAAACCAAAACGAAAGAAGATAGATCCGATAACTTATATGACAAAAATGATAAAACAGGCTGTGACCCCAATATGTATGAAATTGTCTCAACTAGAAGGGCAAATACGGTCTGCATCTTCTTCAGCAAGCAGCGGATCAACTGATCAGCAATTTCAACCTACAACCAACACCAATGCAATGAGACCTATTGAAGGTATGGGAGTTGTTTCTGGAGGTTACCCGTATTTCCAGCCACAACTAGATAAACCTAGGTATCCTGGGAGTAAAAAGAAACATCCTGTTACTTTTATAGAAGACCTTACAGCATATTTAAAGAAGATTCCTAGTGGGATGACAAATATAGATCTCATTATAGAATGTTTAGAAGGGGAGACTCGTGATTGGGCCAGACTTTATAAGGACAGGTGGATGCAGTTTGACGATTTTAAGAGGGACTTCCTGGATCATTACTGGGGAGAAACAGAACAAAATAACTTGCGTCGTAGGATAGTTCAAAACACTTGGGACGGTTCAAGAACGACTATGCAGGGACATTTTATTGGTCTATGTGGCCAATCAAAAATGTTAACGTATCTAATGCAAGAGAATCAACTCGTGGGGGATATAATACGCCATTTCCCGAAGGATGTACAGTTTGCTTGGTCAACTAGTAACGCTTCAACTATTTTAGAGGCCACTGAATTTTTAAGGAAACTAGACAATATCAACATTCAACGAGGGCGCGATCTTCAAGACACTCCTAAGTCTTCTCTTCCACCATCACATCGGCAACATGCTTCTTCAGGTCGACAGTTTAACAAGAAATTCAACTATCAACGGCAATATCAGAAGAATGCAACGCAACGTGGTGATAAGGAAGAAAATAATGTATTGGTATCAGTAGTTAACGATGTTAGTGATAGGGAATCTAATAATTTAACCACTGTTGGTGACATGTGCTCCAATGCACCAACTACGACAGGAGCAAAGAGATTACCTATATCTTTACATATTATATTGTCCATGGGGTGGAAGCCTGGATCAGGATTAGGTCGGCGTCAAACAGGAATCTTAAAACCAATTAGACCTAGGGGACAGGTTAATAGATTAGGTTTAGGTCACGAATTATACAATCTTGATTTTTTTGATTATCCTAATACAATCATAGAATTATTTAAGCTTAAGTCTGATGTAAATAGTAGTGATTTAATTAAAACAGTAGGGACAGTTAATTCATTGTTCGAGGAAGAAGACCATATCGTACCAGAGATACAACAAGAAGTAAAATCTGAAATAGTTGTTGGGGTGTTAGGGAAGAATGTAGTTAGCTTAGTCGATACCGGTAGTGATGTTACATGTATTTCAGGGACTCTTTGGGAATTAATATACTCTGAGCTTAAGGATAAAGTTCCTTTGCTTCCAGTTAGGTCAATTCAAGTTAAAAGCGCTTGGGGTGGGAAGAGTTCAAAAATTCAACAGATGACTATATTACCAGTTGAATTTAATAATATTACTATTGATACTAGATTTTTAATAATACCTAATTTAGTGAATCATATGATTTTAGGGTTTGATTGGTTATTAGCGAATAAAGTAATTATTCAATTAGAGAATCCACCCTTAGGATTAGAAATTGTTAAAGATAATGTCAAATGTTCTATACCATTCTGTGAATATAAATTATTAAGAAGAATAACTACGGAACCTAGCTTTCCTGAATGTTTAAGTAAAATTAAAACCGGATTGCCTCTTCAAGAAACTCAAATTAATAAATTAAAGGAAGTCCTTAACTTACATAGAGAAGTATTTACTAACAAGTTAGGGTTGGCTAATTGCTATGAGCATGAAATTAAAATGACTAATCAAGCTCCAATAATTAAACGATCTTATCCTGTACCGTACGCATATAGACAAAAAATGGAGGACAAACTAACAGAAATGGTTGATATGGGCATAATAAGCCGTGGCTCTACGCCTTATAGCAGTCCACTAACGTTTACTATTAAGCCTGACGGTTCAATAAGGGTATTGTTAGACGCTAGAGAAATAAATAAACACATGATTCCGGAATCAGAAACACCAACAATGCAAATAGATGTCTTAAATTCCTTTCATGGGGTAAATTTCATTAGTATTATAGATCTAAATAATGCCTATTTTCAAATTCCTATATCCAAAGACAGTAGAAAATACACTGGGTTTACTTTTAATGGTAAAAGTTATTTTTATAATCGTCTACCGCAGGGCCTCCGCACGTCTGTAGGAAGCTTTAGTAGGGCTATAGATCTAATACTAGGACAGGAAGTACGTGATTTCTGTGTCAATTATTTAGACGATTTAGCTATTCTGACAACTGGAACTTTAGTAGAACACTTAGATCATATTAGTATCATTTTGAATAAACTAAAGTCCGCCGGTCTCACTTGCAATATAGAGAAATGTAAATTCATTTGTAAGGAAGTTAAGATGCTAGGGCATATTATCTCTACCGAAGGAATTAGAACGGATCCTGAAAAAATAGAATCTATTAAGAACTTTCCCGTACCTAAAAAGATAAAACACTTAAGGGCATTCCTAGGCTTGTGTAACTATTATAGGAGATTTATACCGAATTATAATGCTAGTATTCAACCATTATGTAGATTACTTAGGAAGGATAAGGCATGGTCTTGGGATCATGAGGCTCAACAAGCTTTCGAAGATCTAAAGGATAGGTTTTTACAAACTATCATGTTACATCATCCGGATATGTCTAGGCCATTTTACTTACAGACTGATAGTTCAGGAGTAGGTATAGCAGGAGTATTATTTCAACGTGATGATCAGGGGGAAATGAAAATAATTGGGTTTTGCAGTAGGGCATTAAGAGGGGCCGAGCTAAGATGGACTGTAACTGAACAAGAGTTTTGGGCTATTATTTACTGTTTAAGGAAATATGAAACTTATGTTAGAGGCGCGCCGCGGCTGATTATAATTACAGATCATAAAGCTTTGACTTCACTACGAACTTGGAAATTATTCAATAGCCGGATAATTAGGTGGATATTATATTTAGAGCAATTCAATTATACAGTTGAACACGTTAAAGGAACTGATAATGTAGCGGTAGACGTCCTTTCTAGGTTTCCACCTGGTGGGACATGTGTACAAGATGATAAGGATAATTATCCCGAGATTCATTACATGGAATCCACTAGAAATAATAAATTGATAAGTGATTTAAAAAATATAGCATCTTTCCAGTCCAATGACAGTGAAATTAAAGAAATTATAAAAATTTTGAACAACCCAAGCGATATAACTATTAAAAGGAGATTAAGAAACATTGCACAACGTTGTCATTTCAAGGAAAGTGTGTTGTATTTTTCCACAGGGACCAATAAAGTAGTTACATATTTGCCTGCTGAATTAAGGGGACCTGTAATTTTGCAAATTCATGAGGAAATGGGACATCAAGGGGTACATAAGATCTTAGCATATTTAAGAGATAGATTTTATTGGATTGGTATGATAAAACTAGTTAAAGATGTTTTAAAGAAATGTCATATTTGTCAGTTATCTAAAAGCGATAATGTTAAATATGTAGGGGAATGTCAATCAATTGTAACCGAGCAAGTAGGTGATATAGTTATGGCGGATCTTTATGGTCCCTTACCAAAAGGAAAATTTGGTGTTGCTTATATTTTAGTAATACAAGATTCATTCAGTAAATTCATAAAGTTGTATGGTTTAGCTAAAGCCACATCGCAAGCAGTAGTAACTAAATTAAAACATTTTTCTAAAATAATAAAGCCTAAAGTAGTTATGACGGATAATGGTAGTCAGTTTAGTTGTAATACATGGAAAAATTCATTAAAAGATATGTCTATTAAGCCAATATATACAACAGTTCGCAATCCTAGACCTAATACAACTGAACTGTTAATAAAGAACTAGGAAGATTGTTTAGGGCATATTGTCATAAGAACCACAAGGGATGGGCGACAATATTACCTCGTATAGAGTCTCTTTACAATAACACATTCCATGAGAGTACAGGATTCACACCTAGGGAAATTCTTTTTGGTAATCCTAATCGTATGTCATTTGACAATTGTTTGCCAGAATTAATTAGAACAAAAGACGCTGACTTAGTTCGGATTAAAGTTAAAGAAAACTTAAAACAAAACAGTGTGAAACGACAAAAAACATATAACCGCTCACACCGTTTAATTAAATTTGAGATTGGAGAATTAGTAAAGATTAGGAAGGCTAATAAATCTGTAGCCCAAAAGAAGGTAATTAAGAAATTTGAACTCTTATATGAAGGACCATATATAGTAGCCGCTATACCATACACCAATGTATATACGTTGGTGGACCCTAAAACTAACATTATTAGAGGTAAATTCAATGCTATTCATTTAAATAGGTATTATAGGTAATAGTTAAATTGATAAGATAGAAGTTAAACATGTGTTGTAAAATAATTCTCTATTTAAATTCTTCAATTATTAATAATAATTATTGATTATATATTCTTGACTTAGGTAAATACTAATTATTATACTAATTATTATCATTGATTATATTTAGGGTTAGGTATTACTTCTAATTCTTATTAATTATAATTCTTAACTTAGGTAAGAAACTAATACCTGTAACTTGTATTTAAGATAAATGTTTGAAAAAAAAAAAAAAAAAAAAAAAAAAAAAAAAAAAAAAAAAAAAAAAAAAAACCGAACAAATGATGGAGTCGGGAAAGGCCCGTAGAAACCATTTATACTATGACCCGCGTACATTAAGTTACTTCAATTATTTATAATAACTTTACTTTAATTATAACTACATTATAAATTAGATTCATATAATTACCATTTTCACTTCGTTAATGAATGGTCGTAGTATTCAACTGACTTCTATGGAGGGGAGGAGGCGGCCTTCTCGGTATAAACAACATTGTTAAGCATTGTAGACATCCTTTATCAATTAGTAAATTGTAAATTAGTTTTCCGGCAAGTTCCAAACTAATTTAGGGGGCGATTGTAACGGATCTCTACTCACACGAGTAGATCCGTATGATAAATTTATGTCTGCAACGCTAATTCTTCTTGAAGAAGACCTTCAAATTGGAAACATAAAATAAAGAATAATAAGATTCGATTGTTTTAATTCCCCTTTAAAAAAATATCATTCTTAATTGAATAAATCTCATTTTGATATGATAAAAATTATTTATAACTGCCATCTGCTGGCAATTAACAATTACATTTAAAATCAATGTCGGATACACTATATTCTCTAAGCAAATAGTACTTAGTTCATCCTATTATCACTAGATGGCGCTAATTATAAATTTTAAATGAATCAATTTATTAAATTTTAATAATTTACTTATTTTCAGCATGTCTAGTTATTAAACGTAAGTATAAGTAAGAGACAGTACCTTAGGGGTGATTGGTTCATTAGTTGTCACTTTATAGCCAATGTAGAAGTAGAATTCGTAAATCTGGAAATGCATATATTAGTTTAGGAAGGAAATTAAGGTTTATGTTGGATTTCAAATTATTGATAGATTGGCAATAATTGATGTTAGAATATTGATTGTGCCAGTACCTACGACTACCATTCAAAATATAACATTAAAATTCCAATTAATAATAAAGTTATGATCAAAAATATGAAAGTATTGAATAGAAAAGACAGTCAATTTAGTCTAACTTAGACCCTAGGTATAATTTTGAATACAAGTTATTATTGATGTATGTATCTATTAAATAAGTAAATATATACTATGTATTATGTAAATTCAATTAGAATGCCAAGTACCAATTAAGTTATGTAGTAGAAACATTGAATCCCAAACATTCAAAATTCAGGATAAGTAATCTATAAAAATATCTTAAAATTTCACATTTAACCAAAAGAATATGCTGAAAATGAGATAAATTCTACTCCTATAAGTTCATGAGGTATCACTGTTAGTTATAAACATGAGTTTGCTTATGAATTGAGAAATTCACATTATACTTAAAAATATTGGTCCAGTAACTTAGTGAAAATTCAATCTGTTAAAACTATGCCAATGCCTGTAATTATTATGAAGTACTAACATATCTGAGGAATGTAGACTACATATAAACTAGAATATAGCAGGGAAGTAGGAAATATTAGGAGTTTAGTGGTAGAAAATAAAGATTAATTTACCAAAATTTTAACAATTCATTACAGTTGTTCCTTCAAATTTGAGGTGTCCCATGATGAAGAATGACAAGTTCTTATAAGTAGAATCTATGTAGATATCAGAATAATAGGTAGAAGCCAGATAAACATTAATTTAGATAGAAAATTTAGATTACCAAAATTAATAACTTCAATACAGATTAAAATGTTACAATATTGTATTGTTAGAATACATCATAAAGCCTAATATTCTTAAAAGTGGTTGAAATACATATCAGTTAGGTTTATATCAAGTTATTATTGCTAGAAATAATATACATGTATGAATGAAATTTCTTGGCACTAAATTTAGATAAATAGTAAATTAATTGATATAACGTTGGACTTTTCACAATTCTGTAGAGATCGTACTAGAATATTCCAAAAAACACTTATTCATAAATATTAATTTTATTAGAGAAAGATAATGAGGTATTCTAAACCATTATTATATTTATTAATTTTATTTAGAATTTAGGTACATTTGAATGGGTTCTGTATGTTTAGATTATATAATTAAGATTTAAAGTTAGTTAATGGTTATTGGAATTGTTGGAAGTGGGAAAGAGTGTAGATCGGTGTTGCTAGGTTATAGAATGGGTTTTACGGGAAAAGAACGAATGATACGGATATGGGATGTGGTTTAGAAAAACGTTATAAAAACGGGGGCGCGGGATTCTCGTCCTCTTTTCTTTTCGCAATTTCGATAGTATTGGAACTCTGCTCGTCTCCTGAGTGGTCGGTATCATCTAGTGCGCGTTTCGACCGTCGACATGTGAGTATCTTAGGTACCTGCACAATACACCTACCCCTACAATTATTTATTATTTATATGTATTTATTTTATTATACGCCTTTGTCTAGAATCCTGGCCGGATTCTATTCATTATACACACACATTTTACTCAAGCATTTATCGCTTCTAAGACTTCTGGGGATAGAAATGAATAGATTTTATATCTATTGCATTTGGGAAAGAGATTGAGTCTGGTCTCTTGGCGATAAGTGTACGACAGTACATACTAGTCCGCGCTATGAGACTAGCACTAATTTAAGTGATTCAAGATGCAGCTGCAGAGCAACGAGGAGTCGAGGAAGACGTCATTTTGAGGTCAGATCTTTTCATTCTATTAAAATCGTTGTGAATTATTTTATCCAAATACCCTCCATGTATTGACCAATGTCATGAAGTTTTACCCACATATTTTTGATAATTTAGAAATTGGTCACACCGTATGGACAACGAACTGACGAATGATTTCTAGAGTTTTAGCGTGTAATCTGATGAATATGGTAAAATTTATGGTAAAATTTGTCTAAGGGCTCGGAATGCGTACATGAACGATAAAGTAAGGATAAATTCATGATTCAGTGTAATTGTCGTAAGATAAGTGTCCATTTTGTTCAGATTGAGGATGTGTAGGTGCGATAAATCCAGTGTAGTTTATAGACATCCAGCGTTATTTAAATGTTCTATATTGTCCTGGTAGTGCGTACAACATTCTAGGTACATTCTAGTTAAATGACTGTAACAGCATAATCGAATCTCCAGTGTCAATTCTAATTAGTTCTGTTAGTGCGTGTAGTAATGACTAAATAATCACTACTTAGCCAATTTTAACGAGATAATCTTGATGAGATCGTCTTGAACCGAAGTAGGAAGCGTGGCAGGAACTACCCGTAAATAATGGTCATATTATCATACTTACTACCTACTACATATCTACCTACCTACCTACCTACCTTCTTTTCTACCTACCTAATTAATTAATATTGTGAATCGAAAAGTTGTCCAAAATTGAATATATTTACAATGCTGATTCTAATATCTTTATTGTATATTACCTACATACATATTATATTTCATACCGTTGCTTGACCACCCTGAACTAACCAGCGAATAACCTGAGGTGTATGAACAGAGTCATAAACCATTAGGAGGATTGATCTGAATTACATATACACTTTAGTGTACCACATTCGCTATATCATTCCTGTAATGATTGGTAATCCTCGTCCGTAATCAGAAGCACCTAGGTGAGGTTGAAACAAATTATGTTAGCATACTTGAGTGTGTCTATATTCGCCAAATCTTTCATGCAATGATTGGTAAAACCAGTCCATTGTCGGAGCTATGCCTAGGATGGCATAAACTAAATTAATTTATATTAGTAACCTTTACTGTGTGATACCTAATTATATATTTGGTGAATCATGGTAATAGGTGAGGTAACTTGGTTCATAAGCCTGTGGGAATTCCTTCTTGAATTCATCTCGCATACCTTTATTATTGAAACCGCTAATGGAATGATAGTATCAGAATAATACTACCCCCTATGTGTTTTATTATAGGAATTTCCAATTTTGTAAGATTTTGGATAGCGGATGGTTTGAGATGGAAACATTTTAATCTTGGGTTAAATTGTTTCCTGGTATGCTGAACAAGCTTCAGTTGATATACATGAAGATGTAGCTGTATTTGCTCATCTCAGAAATCGATTAAATCTTGGTCTACTAAGCGTTTGGCGCTTGCATATTTTCAAGGTTATAACATACCTGGGTATCCTCCAGTCTACTCGGAGCTATGTCTCACCAGAGGAGATTGGAATTTATAAGAGAAACCTAAGTAGTTCTAACAGCCTGGTTCGTTTAGAACTCCGATATCCAAGTCAGACTAGCTTGATATTACTTGGCACAACAATGGAATATTGAGTGAACTCCTACCCAACTTACCCACTCCTTATAGTACTTATTCTGATCTATCCGTAGAATGTAAATAACAATTACATAATACATTGTCAAGAAGGCTATTCTACATAGGTGAAGGTAATTATTCAATAAATACTCTACAATAAATATGGTTGTTTTATTATACCTACTTTTCCCATTGTGGTCAAGCAAATGTATAAACTATAATCATAAAACCATACTTACTTATCCCTTCATCCTATATTAATCCTACTCGGGTTACCAGAAGCTAATTCTTAAATACTTGTATCTATCTGCTAAAATAGTTCAGAATGGATTTATGTTACATTAATGATAACTATCTTGATGTATATCTGAGTGTTTGTGGTACGGACATTCATATGTTTACAACTTCAACCACTTTGCTGGCATGGTTGCAACTTGGCTTACCGATGGTCCGGACTCTCTTGGCCTAAGGGCAAGACGAGATAGACTGTATCGTGTATTGCTGATTGTATTTCATGGGCAGCCCTTGTGAATTTGAGCACTGCTCCGGACTCACTGGATTTCCTTGACTGGACCAGATTGAGATAGAGTTGATGTATCATTGGATCAGGGTTTCTACGGTAGATGTATCCTCGGATCTTCTACAATTCGTCATTTTATAAATCATGAGACTGTTTGTATGAACATGATCTCAGATATACCAATAAGCTTTGGAGGTTCTTGCCAAGCATAACTCCTAGCTGAACTATTATGGCTATCACTGGGTATACTTACCTATTGATAATATTAACATCAATTTTGTGGATCTGGAACTCGTTCTAATCCCTTCGTGATCAGCTGTTCAAGCTGCTTCATCATCCAAAATTATCTTCACGAGGAAAAATGGTGTATGTGTTGTTTTCCAGTCGGTCTCTGCGTGGCTGGGGCAGTAAAAGACCTTTTCCAACCCCACATTGTTACCTAATTACCTACTGTCCATTACCCCTCCTTATTATCATGACCATTCGGTAAACATTTAATTATTGCAACTAGTCTGTATGTTACATCCCTAGGTTCTATAATAACCACTATAATTCAATATCTTATTATAAATAAATAGGTACTCACTTGTTGTTAAAGCTTTAATAATTTATTACAGTAATCCAGAATATTATTATCAATATTAATGTCACTTTTAGGTTATGTACACAATTGACACTAAAATACCTTTCATCTATTACTGATAGGACAATCTGAGTTACTAGAACAACTTGTCTAGGTTTAGGAAATTAAAAGCACTAGTTAGGTCTAACAAATAATTTAGAATCACTATAAGATATTAACTTCACTTATTTAGGGTTGAAATTAGAAGCACTATTTAGGTCTTACATTATAGTTCTGAGCGCATAATCACAAAAAGAATCCGGTTTGCTATGACACAACGTAGAGTCCTACCACTAATCACTAGACGATCGATCACTTTGGCCAATCTTCAGTAAAAGTTCATATTAGAAGTACATTATAGGTATTCTAAATGGAACTATATAGTTGATATACTATCATCTTATCAGATAGACTAGTATAATCATTTTAGACGATTATAATGCAGCTTTCCATGTATTTCAGATTCTCCGTCCAGAATTGAAAAAAAAAATATAATCCATGTTCAATTTATTCTAGATATAATTCCTTCCATATTCTAGGTTTTCCTTCTTCTTAGTCTTTCTTTCTTTCTGTATTTATTTATAGTCCTTTCCTTTCTTTCTTCCCTCTTAGTTTATAGATATATATATATTAGTTAGATTTATATTTAGTTATATATGTAAGATAGTTTTAGTAAGGGGGTTTTTACAATTTGGTGCCGTGACCAGGATACAAGTGATTTGTATGGCTGTAGAATAGGTTATGCAATATTTGGATTATCACATACATATTTCATCATAGGTTATTCTTGAATCTGAAATCATTCAACATAATTAATATATGCTAGGCTGCTTATGAACGTCCGTGGCTTAATAAAGTCACAATTTGTTGCTCGTGAAATGGTTGTGTTTACTGCGCTATTTAGGTTAAGTAGGTAAGTACAAGTAGGAAACTAAATTAGTTAGTCAAGTTGCTCGTATAATGTTTTCTCATCTTCATTAATAAATAACTCACCTTATTAAAATAATGACGAAGTAAATTATTCCTTTTATATCCAAACTAAGAACTTTTTCATAATTATAATATTAATTGCTAAAATTCCTAAGCGGCAGCCATGGACCATAGAGAATATTAGTATATAATAGAGTTGTTGCTTTTAGCTAGAAATCTGACCATAGAGTAAATATTTAGAATTCTTGTATTCAATTTTGGAATATTGTGTATTATTTCAGGGAGATACTTCGGTAAGTACTTATTAATTGATTTATGATACTGCTTTTTCTATTATTATCTGTGTATTGTTACTTTACATATTCTTTGTGTATTGTTGTGTTTATTTCAGAACGGACAAAATTTAATTTTATACTATTTTATGTTTGCTTAGAGAATCTGGTGTTTACAGTCAGTATTTATTCTCATTTTATATTATTCTCAAATAAATAACGATTACGGGGGCGTACAATTACTAATAAATTCAATTCAAATTGAGCAATACAGGTAATTTAACTTAATATCGGGCCCAATCGATATTCCAACTCGACGATTTTGACGGAATTGTCTTTGCCAAGTGTCAAAAACAATTCTCAATTGTCATATTGTAGTTAAGGTAGGCAGTATAGTCAAAAGACTTTAGCCTCCCGAACAATCTGTCATGTCATGTCAGTTGTCAAAGGTTTGACTTCAACATAGTAGCTGTCAAGTCAAATTGAACTTGGTAAATATATTTACGTTACCGTTACGAAGTTTTAAAAACTTTTTAAAATTTGTTTAAAATTAATTGTTTTACAAAATCGAATCAATATTAGTGAATTATTTCAATTAATTACGTAAAAATTAATGCATTGCGTTCAGTGATAGTTATGGAAGTGTGTAAGTTTGTTGTTGTGAAGTTTCAGCTATGAAGTTGCCGGTAAAAATGTATGAGTGAGTTCAAATAGTGTGTTTATATTGGAATTACAATAAATACAGCGGTAAGTTGAATCATACATGTACTTACGTGTACTTATGCTACCATTGTTGCATAATACGGTAAAACAAAGTTATTGTCACGCTAGCTTTAACTTAGAAGTTGTACAGGGAATTTATGCGTTTACTATGAAGTAGATTAAAAATCATACTAGTTAAACTGCCTTAGCGCTCCTTACGTATATGTATGCCTAATAAAAAGTCTAGCCATTAGAATTACATATAACCTGCATTGAGTTAGATTAGGTAATTATAATATATACTATAATGAATTGGATAAAACTTTCACAAGTATAAAATAAAATAACATAGGTATATACTTGCTATATCCTTCTTTACATAAAATGAAATAAGTACTTATTTAGATTTTCGTTACAGGACAACGTAATAAGTGACTTATAACGTTAACAGTGAAATACTTTTATCAGTGAGTAAAATAAATAATAATAAATAAGTTGATTGTGATTTATAACTTTATCAGTGAAATACTTTTATCAGTGATTAAAATAAATAATAATAAATAAGTGATTGTGATTTATAACTTAATCAGTGAAATACCTTTATCAGTGAGTAAAATAAATAATAATAAATAAGTGATTGTGATTTATAACTTTATCAGTGAAATACCTTTATCAGTGAGTGAATAAATAATAATAAATAAGTGATTGTGATTTATAATTAGTTGAATAACTGTTATATCTGTGTCCATTAAATAATTACAAGTGTTAGTAAAATGAATCGAGCACCGAGAAAGAGATTGGCTAAAGCTTCAAATATCAATGCAGCAAGCGACAGCCCGAAACCAAAACGAAAGAAGATAGATCCGATAACTTATATGACAAAAATGATAAAACAGGCTGTGACCCCAATATGTATGAAATTGTCTCAACTAGAAGGGCAAATACGGTCTGCATCTTCTTCAGCAAGCAGCGGATCAACTGATCAGCAATTTCAACCTACAACCAACACCAATGCAATGAGACCTATTGAAGGTATGGGAGTTGTTTCTGGAGGTTACCCGTATTTCCAGCCACAACTAGATAAACCTAGGTATCCTGGGAGTAAAAAGAAACATCCTGTTACTTTTATAGAAGACCTTACAGCATATTTAAAGAAGATTCCTAGTGGGATGACAAATATAGATCTCATTATAGAATGTTTAGAAGGGGAGACTCGTGATTGGGCCAGACTTTATAAGGACAGGTGGATGCAGTTTGACGATTTTAAGAGGGACTTCCTGGATCATTACTGGGGAGAAACAGAACAAAATAACTTGCGTCGTAGGATAGTTCAAAACACTTGGGACGGTTCAAGAACGACTATGCAGGGACATTTTATTGGTCTATGTGGCCAATCAAAAATGTTAACGTATCTAATGCAAGAGAATCAACTCGTGGGGGATATAATACGCCATTTCCCGAAGGATGTACAGTTTGCTTGGTCAACTAGTAACGCTTCAACTATTTTAGAGGCCACTGAATTTTTAAGGAAACTAGACAATATCAACATTCAACGAGGGCGCGATCTTCAAGACACTCCTAAGTCTTCTCTTCCACCATCACATCGGCAACATGCTTCTTCAGGTCGACAGTTTAACAAGAAATTCAACTATCAACGGCAATATCAGAAGAATGCAACGCAACGTGGTGATAAGGAAGAAAATAATGTATTGGTATCAGTAGTTAACGATGTTAGTGATAGGGAATCTAATAATTTAACCACTGTTGGTGACATGTGCTCCAATGCACCAACTACGACAGGAGCAAAGAGATTACCTATATCTTTACATATTATATTGTCCATGGGGTGGAAGCCTGGATCAGGATTAGGTCGGCGTCAAACAGGAATCTTAAAACCAATTAGACCTAGGGGACAGGTTAATAGATTAGGTTTAGGTCACGAATTATACAATCTTGATTTTTTTGATTATCCTAATACAATCATAGAATTATTTAAGCTTAAGTCTGATGTAAATAGTAGTGATTTAATTAAAACAGTAGGGACAGTTAATTCATTGTTCGAGGAAGAAGACCATATCGTACCAGAGATACAACAAGAAGTAAAATCTGAAATAGTTGTTGGGGTGTTAGGGAAGAATGTAGTTAGCTTAGTCGATACCGGTAGTGATGTTACATGTATTTCAGGGACTCTTTGGGAATTAATATACTCTGAGCTTAAGGATAAAGTTCCTTTGCTTCCAGTTAGGTCAATTCAAGTTAAAAGCGCTTGGGGTGGGAAGAGTTCAAAAATTCAACAGATGACTATATTACCAGTTGAATTTAATAATATTACTATTGATACTAGATTTTTAATAATACCTAATTTAGTGAATCATATGATTTTAGGGTTTGATTGGTTATTAGCGAATAAAGTAATTATTCAATTAGAGAATCCACCCTTAGGATTAGAAATTGTTAAAGATAATGTCAAATGTTCTATACCATTCTGTGAATATAAATTATTAAGAAGAATAACTACGGAACCTAGCTTTCCTGAATGTTTAAGTAAAATTAAAACCGGATTGCCTCTTCAAGAAACTCAAATTAATAAATTAAAGGAAGTCCTTAACTTACATAGAGAAGTATTTACTAACAAGTTAGGGTTGGCTAATTGCTATGAGCATGAAATTAAAATGACTAATCAAGCTCCAATAATTAAACGATCTTATCCTGTACCGTACGCATATAGACAAAAAATGGAGGACAAACTAACAGAAATGGTTGATATGGGCATAATAAGCCGTGGCTCTACGACTTATAGCAGTCCACTAACGTTTACTATTAAGCCTGACGGTTCAATAAGGGTATTGTTAGACGCTAGAGAAATAAATAAACACATGATTCCGGAATCAGAAACACCAACAATGCAAATAGATGTCTTAAATTCCTTTCATGGGGTAAATTTCATTAGTATTATAGATCTAAATAATGCCTATTTTCAAATTCCTATATCCAAAGACAGTAGAAAATACACTGGGTTTACTTTTAATGGTAAAAGTTATTTTTATAATCGTCTACCGCAGGGCCTCCGCACGTCTGTAGGAAGCTTTAGTAGGGCTATAGATCTAATACTAGGACAGGAAGTACGTGATTTCTGTGTCAATTATTTAGACGATTTAGCTATTCTGACAACTGGAACTTTAGTAGAACACTTAGATCATATTAGTATCATTTTGAATAAACTAAAGTCCGCCGGTCTCACTTGCAATATAGAGAAATGTAAATTCATTTGTAAGGAAGTTAAGATGCTAGGGCATATTATCTCTACCGAAGGAATTAGAACGGATCCTGAAAAAATAGAATCTATTAAGAACTTTCCCGTACCTAAAAAGATAAAACACTTAAGGGCATTCCTAGGCTTGTGTAACTATTATAGGAGATTTATACCGAATTATAATGCTAGTATTCAACCATTATATAGATTACTTAGGAAGGATAAGGCATGGTCTTGGGATCATGAGGCTCAACAAGCTTTCGAAGATCTAAAGGATAGGTTTTTACAAACTATCATGTTACATCATCCGGATATGTCTAGGCCATTTTACTTACAGACTGATAGTTCAGGAGTAGGTATAGCAGGAGTATTATTTCAACGTGATGATCAGGGGGAAATGAAAATAATTGGGTTTTGCAGTAGGGCATTAAGAGGGGCCGAGCTAAGATGGACTGTAACTGAACAAGAGTTTTGGGCTATTATTTACTGTTTAAGGAAATATGAAACTTATGTTAGAGGCGCGCCGCGGCTGATTATAATTACAGATCATAAAGCTTTGACTTCACTACGAACTTGGAAATTATTCAATAGCCGGATAATTAGGTGGATATTATATTTAGAGCAATTCAATTATACAGTTGAACACGTTAAAGGAACTGATAATGTAGCGGTAGACGTCCTTTCTAGGTTTCCACCTGGTGGGACATGTGTACAAGATGATAAGGATAATTATCCCGAGATTCATTACATGGAATCCACTAGAAATAATAAATTGATAAGTGATTTAAAAAATATAGCATCTTTCCAGTCCAATGACAGTGAAATTAAAGAAATTATAAAAATTTTGAACAACCCAAGCGATATAACTATTAAAAGGAGATTAAGAAACATTGCACAACGTTGTCATTTCAAGGAAAGTGTGTTGTATTTTTCCACAGGGACCAATAAAGTAGTTACATATTTGCCTGCTGAATTAAGGGGACCTGTAATTTTGCAAATTCATGAGGAAATGGGACATCAAGGGGTACATAAGATCTTAGCATATTTAAGAGATAGATTTTATTGGATTGGTATGATAAAACTAGTTAAAGATGTTTTAAAGAAATGTCATATTTGTCAGTTATCTAAAAGCGATAATGTTAAATATGTAGGGGAATGTCAATCAATTGTAACCGAGCAAGTAGGTGATATAGTTATGGCGGATCTTTATGGTCCCTTACCAAAAGGAAAATTTGGTGTTGCTTATATTTTAGTAATACAAGATTCATTCAGTAAATTCATAAAGTTGTATGGTTTAGCTAAAGCCACATCGCAAGCAGTAGTAACTAAATTAAAACATTTTTCTAAAATAATAAAGCCTAAAGTAGTTATGACGGATAATGGTAGTCAGTTTAGTTGTAATACATGGAAAAATTCATTAAAAGATATGTCTATTAAGCCAATATATACAACAGTTCGCAATCCTAGACCTAATACAACTGAACTGTTAATAAAGAACTAGGAAGATTGTTTAGGGCATATTGTCATAAGAACCACAAGGGATGGGCGACAATATTACCTCGTATAGAGTCTCTTTACAATAACACATTCCATGAGAGTACAGGATTCACACCTAGGGAAATTCTTTTTGGTAATCCTAATCGTATGTCATTTGACAATTGTTTGCCAGAATTAATTAGAACAAAAGACGCTGACTTAGTTCGGATTAAAGTTAAAGAAAACTTAAAACAAAACAGTGTGAAACGACAAAAAACATATAACCGCTCACACCGTTTAATTAAATTTGAGATTGGAGAATTAGTAAAGATTAAGAGATTAAGAGGCTAATAAATCTGTAGCCCAAAAGAAGGTAATTAAGAAATTTGAACTCTTATATGAAGGACCATATATAGTAGCCGCTATACCATACACCAATGTATATACGTTGGTGGACCCTAAAACTAACATTATTAGAGGTAAATTCAATGCTATTCATTTAAATAGGTATTATAGGTAATAGTTAAATTGATAAGATAGAAGTTAAACATGTGTTGTAAAATAATTCTCTATTTAAAATCTTCAATTATTAATAATAATTATTGATTATATATTCTTGACTTAGGTAAATACTAAATTATTTTATTCTTGTATAATACTTTAAAAATTAGTAAGAACTTAATTACAAATCATTGATTATATTTAGGGTTAGGTATTACTTCTAATTCTTATTAATTATAATTCTTAACTTAGGTAAGAAACTAATACCTGTAACTTGTATTTAAGATAAATGTTTGAAAAAAAAAAAAAAAAAAAAAAAAAAAAAACCGAACAAATGATGGAGTCGGGAAAGGCCCGTAGAAACCATTTATACTATGACCCGCGTACATTAAGTTACTTCAATTATTTATAATAACTTTACTTTAATTATAACTACATTATAAATTAGATTCATATAATTACCATTTTCACTTCGTTAATGAATGGTCGTAGTATTCAACTGACTTCTATGGAGGGGAGGAGGCGGCCTTCTCGGTATAAACAACATTGTTAAGCATTGTAGACATCCTTTATCAATTAGTAAATTGTAAATTAGTTTTCCGGCAAGTTCCAAACTAATTTAGGGGGCGATTGTAACGGATCTCTACTCACACGAGTAGATCCGTATGATAAATTTATGTCTGCAACGCTAATTCTTCTTGAAGAAGACCTTCAAATTGGAAACATAAAATAAAGAATAATAAGATTCGATTGTTTTAATTCCCCTTTAAAAAAATATCATTCTTAATTGAATAAATCTCATTTTGATATGATAAAAATTATTTATAACTGCCATCTGCTGGCAATTAACAATTACATTTAAAATCAATGTCGGATACACTATATTCTCTAAGCAAATAGTACTTAGTTCATCCTATTATCACTAGATGGCGCTAATTATAAATTTTAAATGAATCAATTTATTAAATTTTAATAATTTACTTATTTTCAGCATGTCTAGTTATTAAACGTAAGTATAAGTAAGAGACAGTACCTTAGGGGTGATTGGTTCATTAGTTGTCACTTTATAGCCAATGTAGAAGTAGAATTCGTAAATCTGGAAATGCATATATTAGTTTAGGAAGGAAATTAAGGTTTATGTTGGATTTCAAATTATTGATAGATTGGCAATAATTGATGTTAGAATATTGATTGTGCCAGTACCTACGACTACCATTCAAAATATAACATTAAAATTCCAATTAATAATAAAGTTATGATCAAAAATATGAAAGTATTGAATAGAAAAGACAGTCAATTTAGTCTAACTTAGACCCTAGGTATAATTTTGAATACAAGTTATTATTGATGTATGTATCTATTAAATAAGTAAATATATACTATGTATTATGTAAATTCAATTAGAATGCCAAGTACCAATTAAGTTATGTAGTAGAAACATTGAATCCCAAACATTCAAAATTCAGGATAAGTAATCTATAAAAATATCTTAAAATTTCACATTTAACCAAAAGAATATGCTGAAAATGAGATAAATTCTACTCCTATAAGTTCATGAGGTATCACTGTTAGTTATAAACATGAGTTTGCTTATGAATTGAGAAATTCACATTATACTTAAAAATATTGGTCCAGTAACTTAGTGAAAATTCAATCTGTTAAAACTATGCCAATGCCTGTAATTATTATGAAGTACTAACATATCTGAGGAATGTAGACTACATATAAACTAGAATATAGCAGGGAAGTAGGAAATATTAGGAGTTTAGTGGTAGAAAATAAAGATTAATTTACCAAAATTTTAACAATTCATTACAGTTGTTCCTTCAAATTTGAGGTGTCCCATGATGAAGAATGACAAGTTCTTATAAGTAGAATCTATGTAGATATCAGAATAATAGGTAGAAGCCAGATAAACATTAATTTAGATAGAAAATTTAGATTACCAAAATTAATAACTTCAATACAGATTAAAATGTTACAATATTGTATTGTTAGAATACATCATAAAGCCTAATATTCTTAAAAGTGGTTGAAATACATATCAGTTAGGTTTATATCAAGTTATTATTGCTAGAAATAATATACATGTATGAATGAAATTTCTTGGCACTAAATTTAGATAAATAGTAAATTAATTGATATAACGTTGGACTTTTCACAATTCTGTAGAGATCGTACTAGAATATTCCAAAAAACACTTATTCATAAATATTAATTTTATTAGAGAAAGATAATGAGGTATTCTAAACCATTATTATATTTATTAATTTTATTTAGAATTTAGGTACATTTGAATGGGTTCTGTATGTTTAGATTATATAATTAAGATTTAAAGTTAGTTAATGGTTATTGGAATTGTTGGAAGTGGGAAAGAGTGTAGATCGGTGTTGCTAGGTTATAGAATGGGTTTTACGGGAAAAGAACGAATGATACGGATATGGGATGTGGTTTAGAAAAACGTTATAAAAACGGGGGCGCGGGATTCTCGTCCTCTTTTCTTTTCGCAATTTCGATAGTATTGGAACTCTGCTCGTCTCCTGAGTGGTCGGTATCATCTAGTGCGCGTTTCGACCGTCGACATGTGAGTATCTTAGGTACCTGCACAATACACCTACCCCTACAATTATTTATTATTTATATGTATTTATTTTATTATACGCCTTTGTCTAGAATCCTGGCCAGATTCTATTCAGAGGGATACACACACATTTTACTCAAGCATTTATCGCTTCTAAGACTTCTGGGGATAGAAATGAATAGATTTTATATCTATTGCATTTGGGAAAGAGATTGAGTCTGGTCTCTTGGCGATAAGTGTACGACAGTACATACTAGTCCGCGCTATGAGACTAGCACTAATTTAAGTGATTCAAGATGCAGCTGCAGAGCAACGAGGAGTCGAGGAAGACGTCATTTTGAGGTCAGATCTTTTCATTCTATTAAAATCGTTGTGAATTATTTTATCCAAATACCCTCCATGTATTGACCAATGTCATGAAGTTTTACCCACATATTTTTGATAATTTAGAAATTGGTCACACCGTATGGACAACGAACTGACGAATGATTTCTAGAGTTTTAGCGTGTAATCTGATGAATATGGTAAAATTTATGGTAAAATTTGTCTAAGGGCTCGGAATGCGTACATGAACGATAAAGTAAGGATAAATTCATGATTCAGTGTAATTGTCGTAAGATAAGTGTCCATTTTGTTCAGATTGAGGATGTGTAGGTGCGATAAATCCAGTGTAGTTTATAGACATCCAGCGTTATTTAAATGTTCTATATTGTCCTGGTAGTGCGTACAACATTCTAGGTACATTCTAGTTAAATGACTGTAACAGCATAATCGAATCTCCAGTGTCAATTCTAATTAGTTCTGTTAGTGCGTGTAGTAATGACTAAATAATCACTACTTAGCCAATTTTAACGAGATAATCTTGATGAGATCGTCTTGAACCGAAGTAGGAAGCGTGGCAGGAACTACCCGTAAATAATGGTCATATTATCATACTTACTACCTACTACATATCTACCTACCTACCTACCTACCTTCTTTTCTACCTACCTAATTAATTAATATTGTGAATCGAAAAGTTGTCCAAAATTGAATATATTTACAATGCTGATTCTAATATCTTTATTGTATATTACCTACATACATATTATATTTCATACCGTTGCTTGACCACCCTGAACTAACCAGCGAATAACCTGAGGTGTATGAACAGAGTCATAAACCATTAGGAGGATTGATCTGAATTACATATACACTTTAGTGTACCACATTCGCTATATCATTCCTGTAATGATTGGTAATCCTCGTCCGTAATCAGAAGCACCTAGGTGAGGTTGAAACAAATTATGTTAGCATACTTGAGTGTGTCTATATTCGCCAAATCTTTCATGCAATGATTGGTAAAACCAGTCCATTGTCGGAGCTATGCCTAGGATGGCATAAACTAAATTAATTTATATTAGTAACCTTTACTGTGTGATACCTAATTATATATTTGGTGAATCATGGTAATAGGTGAGGTAACTTGGTTCATAAGCCTGTGGGAATTCCTTCTTGAATTCATCTCGCATACCTTTATTATTGAAACCGCTAATGGAATGATAGTATCAGAATAATACTACCCCCTATGTGTTTTATTATAGGAATTTCCAATTTTGTAAGATTTTGGATAGCGGATGGTTTGAGATGGAAACATTTTAATCTTGGGTTAAATTGTTTCCTGGTATGCTGAACAAGCTTCAGTTGATATACATGAAGATGTAGCTGTATTTGCTCATCTCAGAAATCGATTAAATCTTGGTCTACTAAGCGTTTGGCGCTTGCATATTTTCAAGGTTATAACATACCTGGGTATCCTCCAGTCTACTCGGAGCTATGTCTCACCAGAGGAGATTGGAATTTATAAGAGAAACCTAAGTAGTTCTAACAGCCTGGTTCGTTTAGAACTCCGATATCCAAGTCAGACTAGCTTGATATTACTTGGCACAACAATGGAATATTGAGTGAACTCCTACCCAACTTACCCACTCCTTATAGTACTTATTCTGATCTATCCGTAGAATGTAAATAACAATTACATAATACATTGTCAAGAAGGCTATTCTACATAGGTGAAGGTAATTATTCAATAAATACTCTACAATAAATATGGTTGTTTTATTATACCTACTTTTCCCATTGTGGTCAAGCAAATGTATAAACTATAATCATAAAACCATACTTACTTATCCCTTCATCCTATATTAATCCTACTCGGGTTACCAGAAGCTAATTCTTAAATACTTGTATCTATCTGCTAAAATAGTTCAGAATGGATTTATGTTACATTAATGATAACTATCTTGATGTATATCTGAGTGTTTGTGGTACGGACATTCATATGTTTACAACTTCAACCACTTTGCTGGCATGGTTGCAACTTGGCTTACCGATGGTCCGGACTCTCTTGGCCTAAGGGCAAGACGAGATAGACTGTATCGTGTATTGCTGATTGTATTTCATGGGCAGCCCTTGTGAATTTGAGCACTGCTCCGGACTCACTGGATTTCCTTGACTGGACCAGATTGAGATAGAGTTGATGTATCATTGGATCAGGGTTTCTACGGTAGATGTATCCTCGGATCTTCTACAATTCGTCATTTTATAAATCATGAGACTGTTTGTATGAACATGATCTCAGATATACCAATAAGCTTTGGAGGTTCTTGCCAAGCATAACTCCTAGCTGAACTATTATGGCTATCACTGGGTATACTTACCTATTGATAATATTAACATCAATTTTGTGGATCTGGAACTCGTTCTAATCCCTTCGTGATCAGCTGTTCAAGCTGCTTCATCATCCAAAATTATCTTCACGAGGAAAAATGGTGTATGTGTTGTTTTCCAGTCGGTCTCTGCGTGGCTGGGGCAGTAAAAGACCTTTTCCAACCCCACATTGTTACCTAATTACCTACTGTCCATTACCCCTCCTTATTATCATGACCATTCGGTAAACATTTAATTATTGCAACTAGTCTGTATGTTACATCCCTAGGTTCTATAATAACCACTATAATTCAATATCTTATTATAAATAAATAGGTACTCACTTGTTGTTAAAGCTTTAATAATTTATTACAGTAATCCAGAATATTATTATCAATATTAATGTCACTTTTAGGTTATGTACACAATTGACACTAAAATACCTTTCATCTATTACTGATAGGACAATCTGAGTTACTAGAACAACTTGTCTAGGTTTAGGAAATTAAAAGCACTAGTTAGGTCTAACAAATAATTTAGAATCACTATAAGATATTAACTTCACTTATTTAGGGTTGAAATTAGAAGCACTATTTAGGTCTTACATTATAGTTCTGAGCGCATAATCACAAAAAGAATCCGGTTTGCTATGACACAACGTAGAGTCCTACCACTAATCACTAGACGATCGATCACTTTGGCCAATCTTCAGTAAAAGTTCATATTAGAAGTACATTATAGGTATTCTAAATGGAACTATATAGTTGATATACTATCATCTTATCAGATAGACTAGTATAATCATTTTAGACGATTATAATGCAGCTTTCCATGTATTTCAGATTCTCCGTCCAGAATTGAAAAAAAAAATATAATCCATGTTCAATTTATTCTAGATATAATTCCTTCCATATTCTAGGTTTTCCTTCTTCTTAGTCTTTCTTTCTTTCTGTATTTATTTATAGTCCTTTCCTTTCTTTCTTCCCTCTTAGTTTATAGATATATATATATTAGTTAGATTTATATTTAGTTATATATGTAAGATAGTTTTAGTAAGGGGGTTTTTACAATTTGGTGCCGTGACCAGGATACAAGTGATTTGTATGGCTGTAGAATAGGTTATGCAATATTTGGATTATCACATACATATTTCATCATAGGTTATTCTTGAATCTGAAATCATTCAACATAATTAATATATGCTAGGCTGCTTATGAACGTCCGTGGCTTAATAAAGTCACAATTTGTTGCTCGTGAAATGGTTGTGTTTACTGCGCTATTTAGGTTAAGTAGGTAAGTACAAGTAGGAAACTAAATTAGTTAGTCAAGTTGCTCGTATAATGTTTTCTCATCTTCATTAATAAATAACTCACCTTATTAAAATAATGACGAAGTAAATTATTCCTTTTATATCCAAACTAAGAACTTTTTCATAATTATAATATTAATTGCTAAAATTCCTAAGCGGCAGCCATGGACCATAGAGAATATTAGTATATAATAGAGTTGTTGCTTTTAGCTAGAAATCTGACCATAGAGTAAATATTTAGAATTCTTGTATTCAATTTTGGAATATTGTGTATTATTTCAGGGAGATACTTCGGTAAGTACTTATTAATTGATTTATGATACTGCTTTTTCTATTATTATCTGTGTATTGTTACTTTACATATTCTTTGTGTATTGTTGTGTTTATTTCAGAACGGACAAAATTTAATTTTATACTATTTTATGTTTGCTTAGAGAATCTGGTGTTTACAGTCAGTATTTATTCTCATTTTATATTATTCTCAAATAAATAACGATTACGGGGGCGTACAATTACTAATAAATTCAATTCAAATTGAGCAATACAGGTAATTTAACTTAATATCGGGCCCAATCGATATTCCAACTCGACGATTTTGACGGAATTGTCTTTGCCAAGTGTCAAAAACAATTCTCAATTGTCATATTGTAGTTAAGGTAGGCAGTATAGTCAAAAGACTTTAGCCTCCCGAACAATCTGTCATGTCATGTCAGTTGTCAAAGGTTTGACTTCAACATAGTAGCTGTCAAGTCAAATTGAACTTGGTAAATATATTTACGTTACCGTTACGAAGTTTTAAAAAGTTTATTATTTGTTTTAAATTAATTGTTTTACAAAATCGAATCAATATTAGTGAATTATTTCAATTAATTACGTAAAAATTAATGCATTGCGTTCAGTGATAGTTATGGAAGTGTGTAAGTTTGTTGTTGTGAAGTTTCAGCTATGAAGTTGCCGGTAAAAATGTATGAGTGAGTTCAAATAGTGTGTTTATATTGGAATTACAATAAATACAGCGGTAAGTTGAATCATACATGTACTTACGTGTACTTATGCTACCATTGTTGCATAATACGGTAAAACAAAGTTATTGTCACGCTAGCTTTAACTTAGAAGTTGTACAGGGAATTTATGCGTTTACTATGAAGTAGATTAAAAATCATACTAGTTAAACTGCCTTAGCGCTCCTTACGTATATGTATGCCTAATAAAAAGTCTAGCCATTAGAATTACATATAACCTGCATTGAGTTAGATTAGGTAATTATAATATATACTATAATGAATTGGATAAAACTTTCACAAGTATAAAATAAAATAACATAGGTATATACTTGCTATATCCTTCTTTACATAAAATGAAATAAGTACTTATTTAGATTTTCGTTACAGGACAACGTAATAAGTGACTTATAACGTTAACAGTGAAATACTTTTATCAGTGAGTAAAATAAATAATAATAAATAAGTTGATTGTGATTTATAACTTTATCAGTGAAATACTTTTATCAGTGATTAAAATAAATAATAATAAATAAGTGATTGTGATTTATAACTTAATCAGTGAAATACCTTTATCAGTGAGTAAAATAAATAATAATAAATAAGTGATTGTGATTTATAACTTTATCAGTGAAATACCTTTATCAGTGAGTGAATAAATAATAATAAATAAGTGATTGTGATTTATAATTAGTTGAATAACTGTTATATCTGTGTCCATTAAATAATTACAAGTGTTAGTAAAATGAATCGAGCACCGAGAAAGAGATTGGCTAAAGCTTCAAATATCAATGCAGCAAGCGACAGCCCGAAACCAAAACGAAAGAAGATAGATCCGATAACTTATATGACAAAAATGATAAAACAGGCTGTGACCCCAATATGTATGAAATTGTCTCAACTAGAAGGGCAAATACGGTCTGCATCTTCTTCAGCAAGCAGCGGATCAACTGATCAGCAATTTCAACCTACAACCAACACCAATGCAATGAGACCTATTGAAGGTATGGGAGTTGTTTCTGGAGGTTACCCGTATTTCCAGCCACAACTAGATAAACCTAGGTATCCTGGGAGTAAAAAGAAACATCCTGTTACTTTTATAGAAGACCTTACAGCATATTTAAAGAAGATTCCTAGTGGGATGACAAATATAGATCTCATTATAGAATGTTTAGAAGGGGAGACTCGTGATTGGGCCAGACTTTATAAGGACAGGTGGATGCAGTTTGACGATTTTAAGAGGGACTTCCTGGATCATTACTGGGGAGAAACAGAACAAAATAACTTGCGTCGTAGAAAGTTCAAAACACTTGGGACGGTTCAAGAACGACTATGCAGGGACATTTTATTGGTCTATGTGGCCAATCAAAAATGTTTAACGTATCTAATGCAAGAGAATCAACTCGTGGGGGATATAATACGCCATTTCCCGAAGGATGTACAGTTTGCTTGGTCAACTAGTAACGCTTCAACTATTTTAGAGGCCACTGAATTTTTAAGGAAACTAGACAATATCAACATTCAACGAGGGCGCGATCTTCAAGACACTCCTAAGTCTTCTCTTCCACCATCACATCGGCAACATGCTTCTTCAGGTCGACAGTTTAACAAGAAATTCAACTATCAACGGCAATATCAGAAGAATGCAACGCAACGTGGTGATAAGGAAGAAAATAATGTATTGGTATCAGTAGTTAACGATGTTAGTGATAGGGAATCTAATAATTTAACCACTGTTGGTGACATGTGCTCCAATGCACCAACTACGACAGGAGCAAAGAGATTACCTATATCTTTACATATTATGTTGTCCATGGGGTGGAAGCCTGGATCAGGATTAGGTCGGCGTCAAACAGGAATCTTAAAACCAATTAGACCTAGGGGACAGGTTAATAGATTAGGTTTAGGTCACGAATTATACAATCTTGATTTTTTTGATTATCCTAATACAATCATAGAATTATTTAAGCTTAAGTCTGATGTAAATAGTAGTGATTTAATTAAAACAGTAGGGACAGTTAATTCATTGTTCGAGGAAGAAGACCATATCGTACCAGAGATACAACAAGAAGTAAAATCTGAAATAGTTGTTGGGGTGTTAGGGAAGAATGTAGTTAGCTTAGTCGATACCGGTAGTGATGTTACATGTATTTCAGGGACTCTTTGGGAATTAATATACTCTGAGCTTAAGGATAAAGTTCCTTTGCTTCCAGTTAGGTCAATTCAAGTTAAAAGCGCTTGGGGTGGGAAGAGTTCAAAAATTCAACAGATGACTATATTACCAGTTGAATTTAATAATATTACTATTGATACTAGATTTTTAATAATACCTAATTTAGTGAATCATATGATTTTAGGGTTTGATTGGTTATTAGCGAATAAAGTAATTATTCAATTAGAGAATCCACCCTTAGGATTAGAAATTGTTAAAGATAATGTCAAATGTTCTATACCATTCTGTGAATATAAATTATTAAGAAGAATAACTACGGAACCTAGCTTTCCTGAATGTTTAAGTAAAATTAAAACCGGATTGCCTCTTCAAGAAACTCAAATTAATAAATTAAAGGAAGTCCTTAACTTACATAGAGAAGTATTTACTAACAAGTTAGGGTTGGCTAATTGCTATGAGCATGAAATTAAAATGACTAATCAAGCTCCAATAATTAAACGATCTTATCCTGTACCGTACGCATATAGACAAAAAATGGAGGACAAACTAACAGAAATGGTTGATATGGGCATAATAAGCCGTGGCTCTACGCCTTATAGCAGTCCACTAACGTTTACTATTAAGCCTGACGGTTCAATAAGGGTATTGTTAGACGCTAGAGAAATAAATAAACACATGATTCCGGAATCAGAAACACCAACAATGCAAATAGATGTCTTAAATTCCTTTCATGGGGTAAATTTCATTAGTATTATAGATCTAAATAATGCCTATTTTCAAATTCCTATATCCAAAGACAGTAGAAAATACACTGGGTTTACTTTTAATGGTAAAAGTTATTTTTATAATCGTCTACCGCAGGGCCTCCGCACGTCTGTAGGAAGCTTTAGTAGGGCTATAGATCTAATACTAGGACAGGAAGTACGTGATTTCTGTGTCAATTATTTAGACGATTTAGCTATTCTGACAACTGGAACTTTAGTAGAACACTTAGATCATATTAGTATCATTTTGAATAAACTAAAGTCCGCCGGTCTCACTTGCAATATAGAGAAATGTAAATTCATTTGTAAGGAAGTTAAGATGCTAGGGCATATTATCTCTACCGAAGGAATTAGAACGGATCCTGAAAAAATAGAATCTATTAAGAACTTTCCCGTACCTAAAAAGATAAAACACTTAAGGGCATTCCTAGGCTTGTGTAACTATTATAGGAGATTTATACCGAATTATAATGCTAGTATTCAACCATTATGTAGATTACTTAGGAAGGATAAGGCATGGTCTTGGGATCATGAGGCTCAACAAGCTTTCGAAGATCTAAAGGATAGGTTTTTACAAACTATCATGTTACATCATCCGGATATGTCTAGGCCATTTTACTTACAGACTGATAGTTCAGGAGTAGGTATAGCAGGAGTATTATTTCAACGTGATGATCAGGGGGAAATGAAAATAATTGGGTTTTGCAGTAGGGCATTAAGAGGGGCCGAGCTAAGATGGACTGTAACTGAACAAGAGTTTTGGGCTATTATTTACTGTTTAAGGAAATATGAAACTTATGTTAGAGGCGCGCCGCGGCTGATTATAATTACAGATCATAAAGCTTTGACTTCACTACGAACTTGGAAATTATTCAATAGCCGGATAATTAGGTGGATATTATATTTAGAGCAATTCAATTATACAGTTGAACACGTTAAAGGAACTGATAATGTAGCGGTAGACGTCCTTTCTAGGTTTCCACCTGGTGGGACATGTGTACAAGATGATAAGGATAATTATCCCGAGATTCATTACATGGAATCCACTAGAAATAATAAATTGATAAGTGATTTAAAAAATATAGCATCTTTCCAGTCCAATGACAGTGAAATTAAAGAAATTATAAAAATTTTGAACAACCCAAGCGATATAACTATTAAAAGGAGATTAAGAAACATTGCACAACGTTGTCATTTCAAGGAAAGTGTGTTGTATTTTTCCACAGGGACCAATAAAGTAGTTACATATTTGCCTGCTGAATTAAGGGGACCTGTAATTTTGCAAATTCATGAGGAAATGGGACATCAAGGGGTACATAAGATCTTAGCATATTTAAGAGATAGATTTTATTGGATTGGTATGATAAAACTAGTTAAAGATGTTTTAAAGAAATGTCATATTTGTCAGTTATCTAAAAGCGATAATGTTAAATATGTAGGGGAATGTCAATCAATTGTAACCGAGCAAGTAGGTGATATAGTTATGGCGGATCTTTATGGTCCCTTACCAAAAGGAAAATTTGGTGTTGCTTATATTTTAGTAATACAAGATTCATTCAGTAAATTCATAAAGTTGTATGGTTTAGCTAAAGCCACATCGCAAGCAGTAGTAACTAAATTAAAACATTTTTCTAAAATAATAAAGCCTAAAGTAGTTATGACGGATAATGGTAGTCAGTTTAGTTGTAATACATGGAAAAATTCATTAAAAGATATGTCTATTAAGCCAATATATACAACAGTTCGCAATCCTAGACCTAATACAACTGAACTGTTAATAAAGAACTAGGAAGATTGTTTAGGGCATATTGTCATAAGAACCACAAGGGATGGGCGACAATATTACCTCGTATAGAGTCTCTTTACAATAACACATTCCATGAGAGTACAGGATTCACACCTAGGGAAATTCTTTTTGGTAATCCTAATCGTATGTCATTTGACAATTGTTTGCCAGAATTAATTAGAACAAAAGACGCTGACTTAGTTCGGATTAAAGTTAAAGAAAACTTAAAACAAAACAGTGTGAAACGACAAAAAACATATAACCGCTCACACCGTTTAATTAAATTTGAGATTGGAGAATTAGTAAAGATTAGGAAGGCTAATAAATCTGTAGCCCAAAAGAAGGTAATTAAGAAATTTGAACTCTTATATGAAGGACCATATATAGTAGCCGCTATACCATACACCAATGTATATACGTTGGTGGACCCTAAAACTAACATTATTAGAGGTAAATTCAATGCTATTCATTTAAATAGGTATTATAGGTAATAGTTAAATTGATAAGATAGAAGTTAAACATGTGTTGTAAAATAATTCTCTATTTAAATTCTTCAATTATTAATAATAATTATTGATTATATATTCTTGACTTAGGTAAATACTAAATTATTTTATTCTTGTATAATACTTTAAAAATTAGTAAGAACTTAATTACAAATCATTGATTATATTTAGGGTTAGGTATTACTTCTAATTCTTATTAATTATAATTCTTAACTTAGGTAAGAAACTAATACCTGTAACTTGTATTTAAGATAAATGTTTGAAAAAAAAAAAAAAAAAAAAAAAAAAAAAAAAAAAAAAAAAAAAACCGAACAAATGATGGAGTCGGGAAAGGCCCGTAGAAACCATTTATACTATGACCCGCGTACATTAAGTTACTTCAATTATTTATAATAACTTTACTTTAATTATAACTACATTATAAATTAGATTCATATAATTACCATTTTCACTTCGTTAATGAATGGTCGTAGTATTCAACTGACTTCTATGGAGGGGAGGAGGCGGCCTTCTCGGTATAAACAACATTGTTAAGCATTGTAGACATCCTTTATCAATTAGTAAATTGTAAATTAGTTTTCCGGCAAGTTCCAAACTAATTTAGGGGGCGATTGTAACGGATCTCTACTCACACGAGTAGATCCGTATGATAAATTTATGTCTGCAACGCTAATTCTTCTTGAAGAAGACCTTCAAATTGGAAACATAAAATAAAGAATAATAAGATTCGATTGTTTTAATTCCCCTTTAAAAAAATATCATTCTTAATTGAATAAATCTCATTTTGATATGATAAAAATTATTTATAACTGCCATCTGCTGGCAATTAACAATTACATTTAAAATCAATGTCGGATACACTATATTCTCTAAGCAAATAGTACTTAGTTCATCCTATTATCACTAGATGGCGCTAATTATAAATTTTAAATGAATCAATTTATTAAATTTTAATAATTTACTTATTTTCAGCATGTCTAGTTATTAAACGTAAGTATAAGTAAGAGACAGTACCTTAGGGGTGATTGGTTCATTAGTTGTCACTTTATAGCCAATGTAGAAGTAGAATTCGTAAATCTGGAAATGCATATATTAGTTTAGGAAGGAAATTAAGGTTTATGTTGGATTTCAAATTATTGATAGATTGGCAATAATTGATGTTAGAATATTGATTGTGCCAGTACCTACGACTACCATTCAAAATATAACATTAAAATTCCAATTAATAATAAAGTTATGATCAAAAATATGAAAGTATTGAATAGAAAAGACAGTCAATTTAGTCTAACTTAGACCCTAGGTATAATTTTGAATACAAGTTATTATTGATGTATGTATCTATTAAATAAGTAAATATATACTATGTATTATGTAAATTCAATTAGAATGCCAAGTACCAATTAAGTTATGTAGTAGAAACATTGAATCCCAAACATTCAAAATTCAGGATAAGTAAGCTATAAAAATATCTTAAAATTTCACATTTAACCAAAAGAATATGCTGAAAATGAGATAAATTCTACTCCTATAAGTTCATGAGGTATCACTGTTAGTTATAAACATGAGTTTGCTTATGAATTGAGAAATTCACATTATACTTAAAAATATTGGTCCAGTAACTTAGTGAAAATTCAATCTGTTAAAACTATGCCAATGCCTGTAATTATTATGAAGTACTAACATATCTGAGGAATGTAGACTACATATAAACTAGAATATAGCAGGGAAGTAGGAAATATTAGGAGTTTAGTGGTAGAAAATAAAGATTAATTTACCAAAATTTTAACAATTCATTACAGTTGTTCCTTCAAATTTGAGGTGTCCCATGATGAAGAATGACAAGTTCTTATAAGTAGAATCTATGTAGATATCAGAATAATAGGTAGAAGCCAGATAAACATTAATTTAGATAGAAAATTTAGATTACCAAAATTAATAACTTCAATACAGATTAAAATGTTACAATATTGTATTGTTAGAATACATCATAAAGCCTAATATTCTTAAAAGTGGTTGAAATACATATCAGTTAGGTTTATATCAAGTTATTATTGCTAGAAATAATATACATGTATGAATGAAATTTCTTGGCACTAAATTTAGATAAATAGTAAATTAATTGATATAACGTTGGACTTTTCACAATTCTGTAGAGATCGTACTAGAATATTCCAAAAAACACTTATTCATAAATATTAATTTTATTAGAGAAAGATAATGAGGTATTCTAAACCATTATTATATTTATTAATTTTATTTAGAATTTAGGTACATTTGAATGGGTTCTGTATGTTTAGATTATATAATTAAGATTTAAAGTTAGTTAATGGTTATTGGAATTGTTGGAAGTGGGAAAGAGTGTAGATCGGTGTTGCTAGGTTATAGAATGGGTTTTACGGGAAAAGAACGAATGATACGGATATGGGATGTGGTTTAGAAAAACGTTATAAAAACGGGGGCGCGGGATTCTCGTCCTCTTTTCTTTTCGCAATTTCGATAGTATTGGAACTCTGCTCGTCTCCTGAGTGGTCGGTATCATCTAGTGCGCGTTTCGACCGTCGACATGTGAGTATCTTAGGTACCTGCACAATACACCTACCCCTACAATTATTTATTATTTATATGTATTTATTTTATTATACGCCTTTGTCTAGAATCCTGGCCAGATTCTATTCAGAGGGATACACACACATTTTACTCAAGCATTTATCGCTTCTAAGACTTCTGGGGATAGAAATGAATAGATTTTATATCTATTGCATTTGGGAAAGAGATTGAGTCTGGTCTCTTGGCGATAAGTGTACGACAGTACATACTAGTCCGCGCTATGAGACTAGCACTAATTTAAGTGATTCAAGATGCAGCTGCAGAGCAACGAGGAGTCGAGGAAGACGTCATTTTGAGGTCAGATCTTTTCATTCTATTAAAATCGTTGTGAATTATTTTATCCAAATACCCTCCATGTATTGACCAATGTCATGAAGTTTTACCCACATATTTTTGATAATTTAGAAATTGGTCACACCGTATGGACAACGAACTGACGAATGATTTCTAGAGTTTTAGCGTGTAATCTGATGAATATGGTAAAATTTATGGTAAAATTTGTCTAAGGGCTCGGAATGCGTACATGAACGATAAAGTAAGGATAAATTCATGATTCAGTGTAATTGTCGTAAGATAAGTGTCCATTTTGTTCAGATTGAGGATGTGTAGGTGCGATAAATCCAGTGTAGTTTATAGACATCCAGCGTTATTTAAATGTTCTATATTGTCCTGGTAGTGCGTACAACATTCTAGGTACATTCTAGTTAAATGACTGTAACAGCATAATCGAATCTCCAGTGTCAATTCTAATTAGTTCTGTTAGTGCGTGTAGTAATGACTAAATAATCACTACTTAGCCAATTTTAACGAGATAATCTTGATGAGATCGTCTTGAACCGAAGTAGGAAGCGTGGCAGGAACTACCCGTAAATAATGGTCATATTATCATACTTACTACCTACTACATATCTACCTACCTACCTACCTACCTTCTTTTCTACCTACCTAATTAATTAATATTGTGAATCGAAAAGTTGTCCAAAATTGAATATATTTACAATGCTGATTCTAATATCTTTATTGTATATTACCTACATACATATTATATTTCATACCGTTGCTTGACCACCCTGAACTAACCAGCGAATAACCTGAGGTGTATGAACAGAGTCATAAACCATTAGGAGGATTGATCTGAATTACATATACACTTTAGTGTACCACATTCGCTATATCATTCCTGTAATGATTGGTAATCCTCGTCCGTAATCAGAAGCACCTAGGTGAGGTTGAAACAAATTATGTTAGCATACTTGAGTGTGTCTATATTCGCCAAATCTTTCATGCAATGATTGGTAAAACCAGTCCATTGTCGGAGCTATGCCTAGGATGGCATAAACTAAATTAATTTATATTAGTAACCTTTACTGTGTGATACCTAATTATATATTTGGTGAATCATGGTAATAGGTGAGGTAACTTGGTTCATAAGCCTGTGGGAATTCCTTCTTGAATTCATCTCGCATACCTTTATTATTGAAACCGCTAATGGAATGATAGTATCAGAATAATACTACCCCCTATGTGTTTTATTATAGGAATTTCCAATTTTGTAAGATTTTGGATAGCGGATGGTTTGAGATGGAAACATTTTAATCTTGGGTTAAATTGTTTCCTGGTATGCTGAACAAGCTTCAGTTGATATACATGAAGATGTAGCTGTATTTGCTCATCTCAGAAATCGATTAAATCTTGGTCTACTAAGCGTTTGGCGCTTGCATATTTTCAAGGTTATAACATACCTGGGTATCCTCCAGTCTACTCGGAGCTATGTCTCACCAGAGGAGATTGGAATTTATAAGAGAAACCTAAGTAGTTCTAACAGCCTGGTTCGTTTAGAACTCCGATATCCAAGTCAGACTAGCTTGATATTACTTGGCACAACAATGGAATATTGAGTGAACTCCTACCCAACTTACCCACTCCTTATAGTACTTATTCTGATCTATCCGTAGAATGTAAATAACAATTACATAATACATTGTCAAGAAGGCTATTCTACATGGGTTTTTGGGTGCAAAGGGGCTCTACCAACATCTATAGGGCCCCAGCGACCTCACCTGCTAGTGGCGCACCTGCTGATAAACGGACGAGGCTCGTTAATTTACGGTACCTATGGAGTGGCTTCGGCCCCTACGTGGGTACCAGGTGGTACAACAGTGTTGGTCCGGGGGGGTACCACCGTGCAGCTGTGCTAAAGCCCCCCAAGTAACCCAGCCCAGGCTGGGTTGCGTTAGGGGTTCAGCAGCTGCACCGCCGGGCCCGGGGCGATGTATGGTGCAGCAGGCATGGGACCAGTGGGGGCGAAACGGAGTCTAGTGTGGGTGGTGTGGGTCGATTCGCCGGCCAGGGAGACCCTTAGCAACGGCGTTGCCGCGGCCGCCCGCAACACAGTCATGGGGCCCGCCTGGGGCCAACCACCCCAGGAGGCTGCCCCACATGTTGCGCATAATCCTGATGTGGGATCGCCGCTCCGGGTGGTAACCGGTGTGGGGTAGCGGCGGCCTTGCATCAGGGGGGTTTGGGAGCCCTTCCGTCCGGCGGGTCGGCTCCGACCTAACCACACGGTTCTAGACAAAGCTAGCCCCTGCGCTTTGTCACTTACTGCTGCACCAAATGTCGCCCTGTCTTCACGCTTCTTCTTCAAAATCTACAATGGCAGTGCAACAAAAAAGAAATAAACGTTTCACAGCGGCCCTAGGAAACCCCACAACTTCACATTTCGAGGTGGAGTTCACTAACGTCCGTGGACTCCATGCGAACCTCGATACCGTCCACCACCACCTTGAGACGGCACGGCCCGCTGTGATGTTCCTCACGGAGACACAAATACGCCGCCCTGACGACACGTCTTACCTGTGTTACCCCGGCTATGTCATCGAGGAACAATTTCGAGACAAAGCCGGGGTGTGCGTGTTCGTTAGGGCGGATGTTTGCTGCCGCCGGTTGCGCTGCCTAGAGAACCCCTCCAATTCCGTCCTTTGGCTGCACGTAGACCATGGCTCTATGAGCCAGATCTACGTGTGCGTCTACCGATCCCACACAGGGGATTCTGAGACAACAAAGCTCTTCCAGTACCTCAGCGAGACGGCTGATGAAGCGCAGGTGCGGTTCCCGAACGCTGACCTAGTGTTTCTGGGGGACTTCAATGGCCATCACATTGAATGGCTGGGGTCCCTCAAGACTGATCATGCGGGTAGAGCCGCCCATGCGTTCGCTCTCTCCCACGGTCTGACCCAGATGGTATGCGGGATCACCCGGATACCAGACAGGTCAGATCACGCGCCCGCTCTGCTGGATCTACTGCTGACGAGTCGCCCAGCCCAGTACAGTGTTTCGGTAGGAGCCCCACTGGGTAGTTCCGACCACTGTGTTGTTCACGCTGGCATGAAGGTGTCACCTCCTGCACGTCCTGTGCAAACGTCACGACGACTATGGCACTACTCGTCAGCGGATTGGGACGGTCTACGCGATTATTTTGCGTCCGTCCCCTGGAGCCAGCGCTGCTTTGTAGGAAAGGCTCCTTCGGATAGTGCTTCTGCTATTGCTGGCGAGATCAGTTTAGGGATGGATTATTACATCCCTTTCACTGATGTCGCCAGTATCCGCAGAGCCCGTCCCTGGTTCGGGCGAGATTGTGCCAAAGCTGTTCGACAAAAACAGTCGGCATATCGCGCCTGGATCAGGGCCCGGGCTGTGCGCGACCCAAACGTGGGCCACCTCAAAGCAGCGTACAACCGGGCCACAAAGTCGAGTAAGAGGGCCTTTAAGAGAGCGGATGCCCAGCGCGTCGCGCGGCTTGGTCAGGAGCTCACTTCCCATCCCACGGGCAGCCGTGGATTCTGGCAACTGGCCAAAGCCGTGCAATCTAACTTTTGTCAGCCCTCGCTGCCACCGCTGCGTTACCCAGATGGAACACTGGCTCACAAAGCCCAAGAGAAAGCGGATATGCTCGCAGACCTCTTTGCGGCTAATTCCCGGGTCGACGACCGTGGCCTGTAGCCCCCCGCCATAGCCAACTGTGGCCACACAATGCCTGATATTGTTATCAGGCAATGTGATGTACGGGCAGTGCTGCGGTCACTCGACACGCGGAAAGCCAGTGGCCCTGACGGCATTCCGGCGGTGGTGCTACGAAAATGTGCAGCTGAGTTGTCTCCAGTATTAACGCGTCTGTACCGCCTGTCATACTCTTCAGGGCTCGTGCCGGAGGTCTGGAAGGAGGCGAACGTACAACCGATCCCCAAGAAAGGGGATCTGTCCGATCCAGGCAACTATCGACCCATAGCTGTCACCTCAGTCATTTGCAAGGTGCTTGAGCTCCTTATAAATAAGCAGCTCATGCAATTCCTAGAGGATCACTCGCTAATCAATGATCGACAATACGGCTTCAGGCCAAAGCGATCAACGGGTGATCTTCTGGCATTCGTAACGCATGTCTGGGGTGGGGCTATGGAAAGGCACGGCGAGTCCTTGGCTATTAGCCTGGACATCGCCAAAGCCTTCGATAGGGTCTGGCATGCTTCGCTCCTTTCCAAGCTTCCGGCATATGGTCTACCTCCTCAACTGTGCAGCTGGATTGCCAGCTTTTTAAACGAGCGCCGAGTGCGGGTCCTCTGCGATGGCCAGGCTTCTCGCTTCTTGCAAGTGAATGCCGGGGTACCGCAGGGGTCCGTACTATCACCAACTCTCTTTCTTCTGCATATCAATGATATGCTATCCCTCGGGAACATTCATTGCTATGCAGATGACAGCACACTGCACGGGAGTTACTCGGTTCGTCCGACGGCGGGGCGATCTGAGATTGAGGAGGAGAGACGACGACTCGTGGCTGATCTCGACCGTAACCTCGACAGTATCTCTCAATGGGGTACCGAGAACCTGGTCGAGTTCAATGCCCGCAAAACACAGGCGTGTGCATTTACTGCGAAGAAATCCCCTTTCCTTCCCCTACCCTCTCTTCAGAATGCATTATTACCAATGAAGGACAACCTTGATATCCTTGGCATAGACGTTCGTCGAGAGCTCAATAATAAAAACTACATCGAAAGATGTATACGGCTAGCTTCGCGGAAACTAGGAATACTGAATAAGGTAAAGAGATTCTTTACACCGGACCAGAGGTGTCTGCTGTACAAGACGCAGATTAGACCCTGCGTCGAATACTGCTCTCACCTCTGGGACGGCTCCGCGAAGTATCTGCTGGACGCTCTCGACGCTATGCAGCGACGGGCTATCCGTATTATTGGTTGTCCGGAGGTAACGGGAAGCCTTGAGCCGCTAGCTCAGCGCCGAACAATAGCTTCCTTGGCCGCATTCTACCGTATTTACCACGGCGAGTGTTCTGAAGAGCTCTTCAATCTGATCCCACCCTCTTCCTTCCGATCCCGAACGACTCGTGCCGGGCAGAGATGCCACCCCCACACAGTGGATAGCATGTTCGCGAGAACCGAACGTTTTAAACGTTCGTTTCTCTGCCGAACGATAGTGGCCTGGAACGCCCTGCCTGTGCACGTGTTTCCTCCCACATATAATCCTGGGTTCTTTAAGCGGAGCGTGAAGAGGCACATCAGTAGGTCGTCAAGTTGAGGGCCACTCTCAATAGTAATGTGTGCTGTGAGAGTGGCCCACAATCGCTAGAAGTCGTCACGACTTACCACCAGGCGGGCGGCGTCAATTTGGCGAACCAAATATAAAAAAAAAAAAAAAAAAAAAAAAGGTGAAGGTAATTATTCAATAAATACTCTACAATAAATATGGTTGTTTTATTATACCTACTTTTCCCATTGTGGTCAAGCAAATGTATAAACTATAATCATAAAACCATACTTACTTATCCCTTCATCCTATATTAATCCTACTCGGGTTACCAGAAGCTAATTCTTAAATACTTGTATCTATCTGCTAAAATAGTTCAGAATGGATTTATGTTACATTAATGATAACTATCTTGATGTATATCTGAGTGTTTGTGGTACGGACATTCATATGTTTACAACTTCAACCACTTTGCTGGCATGGTTGCAACTTGGCTTACCGATGGTCCGGACTCTCTTGGCCTAAGGGCAAGACGAGATAGACTGTATCGTGTATTGCTGATTGTATTTCATGGGCAGCCCTTGTGAATTTGAGCACTGCTCCGGACTCACTGGATTTCCTTGACTGGACCAGATTGAGATAGAGTTGATGTATCATTGGATCAGGGTTTCTACGGTAGATGTATCCTCGGATCTTCTACAATTCGTCATTTTATAAATCATGAGACTGTTTGTATGAACATGATCTCAGATATACCAATAAGCTTTGGAGGTTCTTGCCAAGCATAACTCCTAGCTGAACTATTATGGCTATCACTGGGTATACTTACCTATTGATAATATTAACATCAATTTTGTGGATCTGGAACTCGTTCTAATCCCTTCGTGATCAGCTGTTCAAGCTGCTTCATCATCCAAAATTATCTTCACGAGGAAAAATGGTGTATGTGTTGTTTTCCAGTCGGTCTCTGCGTGGCTGGGGCAGTAAAAGACCTTTTCCAACCCCACATTGTTACCTAATTACCTACTGTCCATTACCCCTCCTTATTATCATGACCATTCGGTAAACATTTAATTATTGCAACTAGTCTGTATGTTACATCCCTAGGTTCTATAATAACCACTATAATTCAATATCTTATTATAAATAAATAGGTACTCACTTGTTGTTAAAGCTTTAATAATTTATTACAGTAATCCAGAATATTATTATCAATATTAATGTCACTTTTAGGTTATGTACACAATTGACACTAAAATACCTTTCATCTATTACTGATAGGACAATCTGAGTTACTAGAACAACTTGTCTAGGTTTAGGAAATTAAAAGCACTAGTTAGGTCTAACAAATAATTTAGAATCACTATAAGATATTAACTTCACTTATTTAGGGTTGAAATTAGAAGCACTATTTAGGTCTTACATTATAGTTCTGAGCGCATAATCACAAAAAGAATCCGGTTTGCTATGACACAACGTAGAGTCCTACCACTAATCACTAGACGATCGATCACTTTGGCCAATCTTCAGTAAAAGTTCATATTAGAAGTACATTATAGGTATTCTAAATGGAACTATATAGTTGATATACTATCATCTTATCAGATAGACTAGTATAATCATTTTAGACGATTATAATGCAGCTTTCCATGTATTTCAGATTCTCCGTCCAGAATTGAAAAAAAAAATATAATCCATGTTCAATTTATTCTAGATATAATTCCTTCCATATTCTAGGTTTTCCTTCTTCTTAGTCTTTCTTTCTTTCTGTATTTATTTATAGTCCTTTCCTTTCTTTCTTCCCTCTTAGTTTATAGATATATATATATTAGTTAGATTTATATTTAGTTATATATGTAAGATAGTTTTAGTAAGGGGGTTTTTACAATTTGGTGCCGTGACCAGGATACAAGTGATTTGTATGGCTGTAGAATATATGCAATATTTGGATTATCACATACATATTTCATCATAGGTTATTCTTGAATCTGAAATCATTCAACATAATTAATATATGCTAGGCTGCTTATGAACGTCCGTGGCTTAATAAAGTCACAATTTGTTGCTCGTGAAATGGTTGTGTTTACTGCGCTATTTAGGTTAAGTAGGTAAGTACAAGTAGGAAACTAAATTAGTTAGTCAAGTTGCTCGTATAATGTTTTCTCATCTTCATTAATAAATAACTCACCTTATTAAAATAATGACGAAGTAAATTATTCCTTTTATATCCAAACTAAGAACTTTTTCATAATTATAATATTAATTGCTAAAATTCCTAAGCGGCAGCCATGGACCATAGAGAATATTAGTATATAATAGAGTTGTTGCTTTTAGCTAGAAATCTGACCATAGAGTAAATATTTAGAATTCTTGTATTCAATTTTGGAATATTGTGTATTATTTCAGGGAGATACTTCGGTAAGTACTTATTAATTGATTTATGATACTGCTTTTTCTATTATTATCTGTGTATTGTTACTTTACATATTCTTTGTGTATTGTTGTGTTTATTTCAGAACGGACAAAATTTAATTTTATACTATTTTATGTTTGCTTAGAGAATCTGGTGTTTACAGTCAGTATTTATTCTCATTTTATATTATTCTCAAATAAATAACGATTACGGGGGCGTACAATTACTAATAAATTCAATTCAAATTGAGCAATACAGGTAATTTAACTTAATATCGGGCCCAATCGATATTCCAACTCGACGATTTTGACGGAATTGTCTTTGCCAAGTGTCAAAAACAATTCTCAATTGTCATATTGTAGTTAAGGTAGGCAGTATAGTCAAAAGACTTTAGCCTCCCGAACAATCTGTCATGTCATGTCAGTTGTCAAAGGTTTGACTTCAACATAGTAGCTGTCAAGTCAAATTGAACTTGGTAAATATATTTACGTTACCGTTACGAAGTTTTAAAAAGTTTATTATTTGTTTTAAATTAATTGTTTTACAAAATCGAATCAATATTAGTGAATTATTTCAATTAATTACGTAAAAATTAATGCATTGCGTTCAGTGATAGTTATGGAAGTGTGTAAGTTTGTTGTTGTGAAGTTTCAGCTATGAAGTTGCCGGTAAAAATGTATGAGTGAGTTCAAATAGTGTGTTTATATTGGAATTACAATAAATACAGCGGTAAGTTGAATCATACATGTACTTACGTGTACTTATGCTACCATTGTTGCATAATACGGTAAAACAAAGTTATTGTCACGCTAGCTTTAACTTAGAAGTTGTACAGGGAATTTATGCGTTTACTATGAAGTAGATTAAAAATCATACTAGTTAAACTGCCTTAGCGCTCCTTACGTATATGTATGCCTAATAAAAAGTCTAGCCATTAGAATTACATATAACCTGCATTGAGTTAGATTAGGTAATTATAATATATACTATAATGAATTGGATAAAACTTTCACAAGTATAAAATAAAATAACATAGGTATATACTTGCTATATCCTTCTTTACATAAAATGAAATAAGTACTTATTTAGATTTTCGTTACAGGACAACGTAATAAGTGACTTATAACGTTAACAGTGAAATACTTTTATCAGTGAGTAAAATAAATAATAATAAATAAGTTGATTGTGATTTATAACTTTATCAGTGAAATACTTTTATCAGTGATTAAAATAAATAATAATAAATAAGTGATTGTGATTTATAACTTAATCAGTGAAATACCTTTATCAGTGAGTAAAATAAATAATAATAAATAAGTGATTGTGATTTATAACTTTATCAGTGAAATACCTTTATCAGTGAGTGAATAAATAATAATAAATAAGTGATTGTGATTTATAATTAGTTGAATAACTGTTATATCTGTGTCCATTAAATAATTACAAGTGTTAGTAAAATGAATCGAGCACCGAGAAAGAGATTGGCTAAAGCTTCAAATATCAATGCAGCAAGCGACAGCCCGAAACCAAAACGAAAGAAGATAGATCCGATAACTTATATGACAAAAATGATAAAACAGGCTGTGACCCCAATATGTATGAAATTGTCTCAACTAGAAGGGCAAATACGGTCTGCATCTTCTTCAGCAAGCAGCGGATCAACTGATCAGCAATTTCAACCTACAACCAACACCAATACAATGAGACCTATTGAAGGTATGGGAGTTGTTTCTGGAGGTTACCCGTATTTCCAGCCACAACTAGATAAACCTAGGTATCCTGGGAGTAAAAAGAAACATCCTGTTACTTTTATAGAAGACCTTACAGCATATTTAAAGAAGATTCCTAGTGGGATGACAAATATAGATCTCATTATAGAATGTTTAGAAGGGGAGACTCGTGATTGGGCCAGACTTTATAAGGACAGGTGGATGCAGTTTGACGATTTTAAGAGGGACTTCCTGGATCATTACTGGGGAGAAACAGAACAAAATAACTTGCGTCGTAGAAAGTTCAAAACACTTGGGACGGTTCAAGAACGACTATGCAGGGACATTTTATTGGTCTATGTGGCCAATCAAAAAAGAGAATCAACTCGTGGGGGATATAATACGCCATTTCCCGAAGGATGTACAGTTTGCTTGGTCAACTAGTAACGCTTCAACTATTTTAGAGGCCACTGAATTTTTAAGGAAACTAGACAATATCAACATTCAACGAGGGCGCGATCTTCAAGACACTCCTAAGTCTTCTCTTCCACCATCACATCGGCAACATGCTTCTTCAGGTCGACAGTTTAACAAGAAATTCAACTATCAACGGCAATATCAGAAGAATGCAACGCAACGTGGTGATAAGGAAGAAAATAATGTATTGGTATCAGTAGTTAACGATGTTAGTGATAGGGAATCTAATAATTTAACCACTGTTGGTGACATGTGCTCCAATGCACCAACTACGACAGGAGCAAAGAGATTACCTATATCTTTACATATTATGTTGTCCATGGGGTGGAAGCCTGGATCAGGATTAGGTCGGCGTCAAACAGGAATCTTAAAACCAATTAGACCTAGGGGACAGGTTAATAGATTAGGTTTAGGTCACGAATTATACAATCTTGATTTTTTTGATTATCCTAATACAATCATAGAATTATTTAAGCTTAAGTCTGATGTAAATAGTAGTGATTTAATTAAAACAGTAGGGACAGTTAATTCATTGTTCGAGGAAGAAGACCATATCGTACCAGAGATACAACAAGAAGTAAAATCTGAAATAGTTGTTGGGGTGTTAGGGAAGAATGTAGTTAGCTTAGTCGATACCGGTAGTGATGTTACATGTATTTCAGGGACTCTTTGGGAATTAATATACTCTGAGCTTAAGGATAAAGTTCCTTTGCTTCCAGTTAGGTCAATTCAAGTTAAAAGCGCTTGGGGTGGGAAGAGTTCAAAAATTCAACAGATGACTATATTACCAGTTGAATTTAATAATATTACTATTGATACTAGATTTTTAATAATACCTAATTTAGTGAATCATATGATTTTAGGGTTTGATTGGTTATTAGCGAATAAAGTAATTATTCAATTAGAGAATCCACCCTTAGGATTAGAAATTGTTAAAGATAATGTCAAATGTTCTATACCATTCTGTGAATATAAATTATTAAGAAGAATAACTACGGAACCTAGCTTTCCTGAATGTTTAAGTAAAATTAAAACCGGATTGCCTCTTCAAGAAACTCAAATTAATAAATTAAAGGAAGTCCTTAACTTACATAGAGAAGTATTTACTAACAAGTTAGGGTTGGCTAATTGCTATGAGCATGAAATTAAAATGACTAATCAAGCTCCAATAATTAAACGATCTTATCCTGTACCGTACGCATATAGACAAAAAATGGAGGACAAACTAACAGAAATGGTTGATATGGGCATAATAAGCCGTGGCTCTACGCCTTATAGCAGTCCACTAACGTTTACTATTAAGCCTGACGGTTCAATAAGGGTATTGTTAGACGCTAGAGAAATAAATAAACACATGATTCCGGAATCAGAAACACCAACAATGCAAATAGATGTCTTAAATTCCTTTCATGGGGTAAATTTCATTAGTATTATAGATCTAAATAATGCCTATTTTCAAATTCCTATATCCAAAGACAGTAGAAAATACACTGGGTTTACTTTTAATGGTAAAAGTTATTTTTATAATCGTCTACCGCAGGGCCTCCGCACGTCTGTAGGAAGCTTTAGTAGGGCTATAGATCTAATACTAGGACAGGAAGTACGTGATTTCTGTGTCAATTATTTAGACGATTTAGCTATTCTGACAACTGGAACTTTAGTAGAACACTTAGATCATATTAGTATCATTTTGAATAAACTAAAGTCCGCCGGTCTCACTTGCAATATAGAGAAATGTAAATTCATTTGTAAGGAAGTTAAGATGCTAGGGCATATTATCTCTACCGAAGGAATTAGAACGGATCCTGAAAAAATAGAATCTATTAAGAACTTTCCCGTACCTAAAAAGATAAAACACTTAAGGGCATTCCTAGGCTTGTGTAACTATTATAGGAGATTTATACCGAATTATAATGCTAGTATTCAACCATTATGTAGATTACTTAGGAAGGATAAGGCATGGTCTTGGGATCATGAGGCTCAACAAGCTTTCGAAGATCTAAAGGATAGGTTTTTACAAACTATCATGTTACATCATCCGGATATGTCTAGGCCATTTTACTTACAGACTGATAGTTCAGGAGTAGGTATAGCAGGAGTATTATTTCAACGTGATGATCAGGGGGAAATGAAAATAATTGGGTTTTGCAGTAGGGCATTAAGAGGGGCCGAGCTAAGATGGACTGTAACTGAACAAGAGTTTTGGGCTATTATTTACTGTTTAAGGAAATATGAAACTTATGTTAGAGGCGCGCCGCGGCTGATTATAATTACAGATCATAAAGCTTTGACTTCACTACGAACTTGGAAATTATTCAATAGCCGGATAATTAGGTGGATATTATATTTAGAGCAATTCAATTATACAGTTGAACACGTTAAAGGAACTGATAATGTAGCGGTAGACGTCCTTTCTAGGTTTCCACCTGGTGGGACATGTGTACAAGATGATAAGGATAATTATCCCGAGATTCATTACATGGAATCCACTAGAAATAATAAATTGATAAGTGATTTAAAAAATATAGCATCTTTCCAGTCCAATGACAGTGAAATTAAAGAAATTATAAAAATTTTGAACAACCCAAGCGATATAACTATTAAAAGGAGATTAAGAAACATTGCACAACGTTGTCATTTCAAGGAAAGTGTGTTGTATTTTTCCACAGGGACCAATAAAGTAGTTACATATTTGCCTGCTGAATTAAGGGGACCTGTAATTTTGCAAATTCATGAGGAAATGGGACATCAAGGGGTACATAAGATCTTAGCATATTTAAGAGATAGATTTTATTGGATTGGTATGATAAAACTAGTTAAAGATGTTTTAAAGAAATGTCATATTTGTCAGTTATCTAAAAGCGATAATGTTAAATATGTAGGGGAATGTCAATCAATTGTAACCGAGCAAGTAGGTGATATAGTTATGGCGGATCTTTATGGTCCCTTACCAAAAGGAAAATTTGGTGTTGCTTATATTTTAGTAATACAAGATTCATTCAGTAAATTCATAAAGTTGTATGGTTTAGCTAAAGCCACATCGCAAGCAGTAGTAACTAAATTAAAACATTTTTCTAAAATAATAAAGCCTAAAGTAGTTATGACGGATAATGGTAGTCAGTTTAGTTGTAATACATGGAAAAATTCATTAAAAGATATGTCTATTAAGCCAATATATACAACAGTTCGCAATCCTAGACCTAATACAACTGAACTGTTAATAAAGAACTAGGAAGATTGTTTAGGGCATATTGTCATAAGAACCACAAGGGATGGGCGACAATATTACCTCGTATAGAGTCTCTTTACAATAACACATTCCATGAGAGTACAGGATTCACACCTAGGGAAATTCTTTTTGGTAATCCTAATCGTATGTCATTTGACAATTGTTTGCCAGAATTAATTAGAACAAAAGACGCTGACTTAGTTCGGATTAAAGTTAAAGAAAACTTAAAACAAAACAGTGTGAAACGACAAAAAACATATAACCGCTCACACCGTTTAATTAAATTTGAGATTGGAGAATTAGTAAAGATTAGGAAGGCTAATAAATCTGTAGCCCAAAAGAAGGTAATTAAGAAATTTGAACTCTTATATGAAGGACCATATATAGTAGCCGCTATACCATACACCAATGTATATACGTTGGTGGACCCTAAAACTAACATTATTAGAGGTAAATTCAATGCTATTCATTTAAATAGGTATTATAGGTAATAGTTAAATTGATAAGATAGAAGTTAAACATGTGTTGTAAAATAATTCTCTATTTAAATTCTTCAATTATTAATAATAATTATTGATTATATATTCTTGACTTAGGTAAATACTAATTATTATACTAATTATTATCATTGATTATATTTAGGGTTAGGTATTACTTCTAATTCTTATTAATTATAATTCTTAACTTAGGTAAGAAACTAATACCTGTAACTTGTATTTAAGATAAATGTTTGAAAAAAAAAAAAAAAAAAAAAAAAAAAAAAAAAAAAAAAAAAAAAAAAAAAACCGAACAAATGATGGAGTCGGGAAAGGCCCGTAGAAACCATTTATACTATGACCCGCGTACATTAAGTTACTTCAATTATTTATAATAACTTTACTTTAATTATAACTACATTATAAATTAGATTCATATAATTACCATTTTCACTTCGTTAATGAATGGTCGTAGTATTCAACTGACTTCTATGGAGGGGAGGAGGCGGCCTTCTCGGTATAAACAACATTGTTAAGCATTGTAGACATCCTTTATCAATTAGTAAATTGTAAATTAGTTTTCCGGCAAGTTCCAAACTAATTTAGGGGGCGATTGTAACGGATCTCTACTCACACGAGTAGATCCGTATGATAAATTTATGTCTGCAACGCTAATTCTTCTTGAAGAAGACCTTCAAATTGGAAACATAAAATAAAGAATAATAAGATTCGATTGTTTTAATTCCCCTTTAAAAAAATATCATTCTTAATTGAATAAATCTCATTTTGATATGATAAAAATTATTTATAACTGCCATCTGCTGGCAATTAACAATTACATTTAAAATCAATGTCGGATACACTATATTCTCTAAGCAAATAGTACTTAGTTCATCCTATTATCACTAGATGGCGCTAATTATAAATTTTAAATGAATCAATTTATTAAATTTTAATAATTTACTTATTTTCAGCATGTCTAGTTATTAAACGTAAGTATAAGTAAGAGACAGTACCTTAGGGGTGATTGGTTCATTAGTTGTCACTTTATAGCCAATGTAGAAGTAGAATTCGTAAATCTGGAAATGCATATATTAGTTTAGGAAGGAAATTAAGGTTTATGTTGGATTTCAAATTATTGATAGATTGGCAATAATTGATGTTAGAATATTGATTGTGCCAGTACCTACGACTACCATTCAAAATATAACATTAAAATTCCAATTAATAATAAAGTTATGATCAAAAATATGAAAGTATTGAATAGAAAAGACAGTCAATTTAGTCTAACTTAGACCCTAGGTATAATTTTGAATACAAGTTATTATTGATGTATGTATCTATTAAATAAGTAAATATATACTATGTATTATGTAAATTCAATTAGAATGCCAAGTACCAATTAAGTTATGTAGTAGAAACATTGAATCCCAAACATTCAAAATTCAGGATAAGTAATCTATAAAAATATCTTAAAATTTCACATTTAACCAAAAGAATATGCTGAAAATGAGATAAATTCTACTCCTATAAGTTCATGAGGTATCACTGTTAGTTATAAACATGAGTTTGCTTATGAATTGAGAAATTCACATTATACTTAAAAATATTGGTCCAGTAACTTAGTGAAAATTCAATCTGTTAAAACTATGCCAATGCCTGTAATTATTATGAAGTACTAACATATCTGAGGAATGTAGACTACATATAAACTAGAATATAGCAGGGAAGTAGGAAATATTAGGAGTTTAGTGGTAGAAAATAAAGATTAATTTACCAAAATTTTAACAATTCATTACAGTTGTTCCTTCAAATTTGAGGTGTCCCATGATGAAGAATGACAAGTTCTTATAAGTAGAATCTATGTAGATATCAGAATAATAGGTAGAAGCCAGATAAACATTAATTTAGATAGAAAATTTAGATTACCAAAATTAATAACTTCAATACAGATTAAAATGTTACAATATTGTATTGTTAGAATACATCATAAAGCCTAATATTCTTAAAAGTGGTTGAAATACATATCAGTTAGGTTTATATCAAGTTATTATTGCTAGAAATAATATACATGTATGAATGAAATTTCTTGGCACTAAATTTAGATAAATAGTAAATTAATTGATATAACGTTGGACTTTTCACAATTCTGTAGAGATCGTACTAGAATATTCCAAAAAACACTTATTCATAAATATTAATTTTATTAGAGAAAGATAATGAGGTATTCTAAACCATTATTATATTTATTAATTTTATTTAGAATTTAGGTACATTTGAATGGGTTCTGTATGTTTAGATTATATAATTAAGATTTAAAGTTAGTTAATGGTTATTGGAATTGTTGGAAGTGGGAAAGAGTGTAGATCGGTGTTGCTAGGTTATAGAATGGGTTTTACGGGAAAAGAACGAATGATACGGATATGGGATGTGGTTTAGAAAAACGTTATAAAAACGGGGGCGCGGGATTCTCGTCCTCTTTTCTTTTCGCAATTTCGATAGTATTGGAACTCTGCTCGTCTCCTGAGTGGTCGGTATCATCTAGTGCGCGTTTCGACCGTCGACATGTGAGTATCTTAGGTACCTGCACAATACACCTACCCCTACAATTATTTATTATTTATATGTATTTATTTTATTATACGCCTTTGTCTAGAATCCTGGCCGGATTCTATTCATTATACACACACATTTTACTCAAGCATTTATCGCTTCTAAGACTTCTGGGGATAGAAATGAATAGATTTTATATCTATTGCATTTGGGAAAGAGATTGAGTCTGGTCTCTTGGCGATAAGTGTACGACAGTACATACTAGTCCGCGCTATGAGACTAGCACTAATTTAAGTGATTCAAGATGCAGCTGCAGAGCAACGAGGAGTCGAGGAAGACGTCATTTTGAGGTCAGATCTTTTCATTCTATTAAAATCGTTGTGAATTATTTTATCCAAATACCCTCCATGTATTGACCAATGTCATGAAGTTTTACCCACATATTTTTGATAATTTAGAAATTGGTCACACCGTATGGACAACGAACTGACGAATGATTTCTAGAGTTTTAGCGTGTAATCTGATGAATATGGTAAAATTTATGGTAAAATTTGTCTAAGGGCTCGGAATGCGTACATGAACGATAAAGTAAGGATAAATTCATGATTCAGTGTAATTGTCGTAAGATAAGTGTCCATTTTGTTCAGATTGAGGATGTGTAGGTGCGATAAATCCAGTGTAGTTTATAGACATCCAGCGTTATTTAAATGTTCTATATTGTCCTGGTAGTGCGTACAACATTCTAGGTACATTCTAGTTAAATGACTGTAACAGCATAATCGAATCTCCAGTGTCAATTCTAATTAGTTCTGTTAGTGCGTGTAGTAATGACTAAATAATCACTACTTAGCCAATTTTAACGAGATAATCTTGATGAGATCGTCTTGAACCGAAGTAGGAAGCGTGGCAGGAACTACCCGTAAATAATGGTCATATTATCATACTTACTACCTACTACATATCTACCTACCTACCTACCTACCTTCTTTTCTACCTACCTAATTAATTAATATTGTGAATCGAAAAGTTGTCCAAAATTGAATATATTTACAATGCTGATTCTAATATCTTTATTGTATATTACCTACATACATATTATATTTCATACCGTTGCTTGACCACCCTGAACTAACCAGCGAATAACCTGAGGTGTATGAACAGAGTCATAAACCATTAGGAGGATTGATCTGAATTACATATACACTTTAGTGTACCACATTCGCTATATCATTCCTGTAATGATTGGTAATCCTCGTCCGTAATCAGAAGCACCTAGGTGAGGTTGAAACAAATTATGTTAGCATACTTGAGTGTGTCTATATTCGCCAAATCTTTCATGCAATGATTGGTAAAACCAGTCCATTGTCGGAGCTATGCCTAGGATGGCATAAACTAAATTAATTTATATTAGTAACCTTTACTGTGTGATACCTAATTATATATTTGGTGAATCATGGTAATAGGTGAGGTAACTTGGTTCATAAGCCTGTGGGAATTCCTTCTTGAATTCATCTCGCATACCTTTATTATTGAAACCGCTAATGGAATGATAGTATCAGAATAATACTACCCCCTATGTGTTTTATTATAGGAATTTCCAATTTTGTAAGATTTTGGATAGCGGATGGTTTGAGATGGAAACATTTTAATCTTGGGTTAAATTGTTTCCTGGTATGCTGAACAAGCTTCAGTTGATATACATGAAGATGTAGCTGTATTTGCTCATCTCAGAAATCGATTAAATCTTGGTCTACTAAGCGTTTGGCGCTTGCATATTTTCAAGGTTATAACATACCTGGGTATCCTCCAGTCTACTCGGAGCTATGTCTCACCAGAGGAGATTGGAATTTATACGAGAAACCTAAGTAGTTCTAACAGCCTGGTTCGTTTAGAACTCCGATATCCAAGTCAGACTAGCTTGATATTACTTGGCACAACAATGGAATATTGAGTGAACTCCTACCCAACTTACCCACTCCTTATAGTACTTATTCTGATCTATCCGTAGAATGTAAATAACAATTACATAATACATTGTCAAGAAGGCTATTCTACATAGGTGAAGGTAATTATTCAATAAATACTCTACAATAAATATGGTTGTTTTATTATACCTACTTTTCCCATTGTGGTCAAGCAAATGTATAAACTATAATCATAAAACCATACTTACTTATCCCTTCATCCTATATTAATCCTACTCGGGTTACCAGAAGCTAATTCTTAAATACTTGTATCTATCTGCTAAAATAGTTCAGAATGGATTTATGTTACATTAATGATAACTATCTTGATTTATATCTGAGTGTTTGTGGTACGGACATTCATATGTTTACAACTTCAACCACTTTGCTGGCATGGTTGCAACTTGGCTTACCGATGGTCCGGACTCTCTTGGCCTAAGGGCAAGACGAGATAGACTGTATCGTGTATTGCTGATTGTATTTCATGGGCAGCCCTTGTGAATTTGAGCACTGCTCCGGACTCACTGGATTTCCTTGACTGGACCAGATTGAGATAGAGTTGATGTATCATTGGATCAGGGTTTCTACGGTAGATGTATCCTCGGATCTTCTACAATTCGTCATTTTATAAATCATGAGACTGTTTGTATGAACATGATCTCAGATATACCAATAAGCTTTGGAGGTTCTTGCCAAGCATAACTCCTAGCTGAACTATTATGGCTATCACTGGGTATACTTACCTATTGATAATATTAACATCAATTTTGTGGATCTGGAACTCGTTCTAATCCCTTCGTGATCAGCTGTTCAAGCTGCTTCATCATCCAAAATTATCTTCACGAGGAAAAATGGTGTATGTGTGGTTTTCCAGTCGGTCTCTGCGTGGCTGGGGCAGTAAAAGACCTTTTCCAACCCCACATTGTTACCTAATTACCTACTGTCCATTACCCCTCCTTATTATCATGACCATTCGGTAAACATTTAATTATTGCAACTAGTCTGTATGTTACATCCCTAGGTTCTATAATAACCACTATAATTCAATATCTTATTATAAATAAATAGGTACTCACTTGTTGTTAAAGCTTTAATAATTTATTACAGTAATCCAGAATATTATTATCAATATTAATGTCACTTTTAGGTTATGTACACAATTGACACTAAAATACCTTTCATCTATTACTGATAGGACAATCTGAGTTACTAGAACAACTTGTCTAGGTTTAGGAAATTAAAAGCACTAGTTAGGTCTAACAAATAATTTAGAATCACTATAAGATATTAACTTCACTTATTTAGGGTTGAAATTAGAAGCACTATTTAGGTCTTACATTATAGTTCTGAGCGCATAATCACAAAAAGAATCCGGTTTGCTATGACACAACGTAGAGTCCTACCACTAATCACTAGACGATCGATCACTTTGGCCAATCTTCAGTAAAAGTTCATATTAGAAGTACATTATAGGTATTCTAAATGGAACTATATAGTTGATATACTATCATCTTATCAGATAGACTAGTATAATCATTTTAGACGATTATAATGCAGCTTTCCATGTATTTCAGATTCTCCGTCCAGAATTGAAAAAAAAAATATAATCCATGTTCAATTTATTCTAGATATAATTCCTTCCATATTCTAGGTTTTCCTTCTTCTTAGTCTTTCTTTCTTTCTGTATTTATTTATAGTCCTTTCCTTTCTTTCTTCCCTCTTAGTTTATAGATATATATATATTAGTTAGATTTATATTTAGTTATATATGTAAGATAGTTTTAGTAAGGGGGTTTTTACACAATGACAAAAATTAGACTTCATAAAGTTGGTAATTCGTTTGTTGGCAAATGTATAAAAATTTATAATAAAATTCCTCAGGATTTGGTTGACATGCCTCTTAATAAGTTTAAAATAGTAGTTAAAAAATGTTTGATGATGAAAGGCTACTATAATGTAGACGAATATCTTAATGATAAAAATGCATGGTCACCCTAATCTTCTGTTGTTGGCCACTCGTATAATACAATAGAATCTAATTGTAACAATGTAAACAAAACAAAATTAAAAAAGAAAATGGATAATCTACCTGAGTTTCTTGCTGGTCTCTTCTCAGGAGAACCAAATTACCGAACCAGCTAAAGAATCATTTTCTAATGGTTATTTATGTAACTACTTAATTTAGTATTTTTATAATATTACTTGACAAAATTGTAAAATTTTGACATTCATATGTGCTCTTTATGTGCCTAAACTGAATAAATGAAATTGATTCTTTGATTCTTTGAATTAAAATTTACAAAATAAACATAATTATAGACTAAAAATATTTACATTACAAATATCGTTTAAAAAATCCTCCGCGTCATTGCCGACTGGGAAGGTTCCCAGAATGCTGGCTGTGTGTTGCCACGTTGGATGGCGATACTTATTCTTTGGGCCAGAAAATAGCCAGCCTTCTGGTCCTGAGAAGCATCGATTAGGCGTTTAGCAATGTCTCTATAAAGGCGGCGAGCACTCGGACCCCATGACCCCAGTGTCTCAACCCCAAACGGCTCAAATATGTAATCACCTGCTAGGTTAGCATATTTACGCCGTTTAAAGCCTTCAGCCGATGCAGCAGCAGCGCCGGCACATCCGGATGTGCTTGGAAGGTGTGAAGGTGCTAAGGTGTCAACGCATGTAGCATCCCACACCAAAGGCCTTCCCATCTTCCACGGTAGCAACGACATACCGTCCGGTCTCTTTCCATCGCTTCGTGCTAAACCATTTGGTTCACGTACGGCCGGAAGCCCTGCGGTGGAAAGAGCCCTACGAATTATTTCGTTTAGAATAGCGTGCCGACGTATACGACCTGCGCTTCTGCTACAAGAAAGGCCATGGTGTCCCAGATTATCGACGGCTACTCCACAGGTGCAATGATGCGGGGATACACAAGGTGTACGCAGCCGAAGGCAAGTGGCAATGCGGAAAGTTGTGTCGTCCAACATTGTACTGATGTTAGGCGATGGGAGCGCCTGGGTCCATAACCCTGACTCCCATTCTCCAACAGCTAGTAGGCGTGCACGCTCTGAAATATTGACAGAAGTGTCAATTAGTGTATTAATTCTCAATTTACAGAGCGGTGAATCCCACAGTCGCTGTGAGCCTAGGCGTGAGGGCAGGTCAGTGTCGGGGCAAGACATCCTCCAAGCATTTATGGCATCGGTCTTGAATCGCACCTCGGAATCAATCAGTGTATTTGACAAAATTTTCCTGACTAATTCTTCGGTGCTATGGACCGACGACAGAAATGCTGGCAGACTGACATCTGTGACTCTACGAATACCTAGCCCGCCCAAGCGAACTGGAAGAGACGCTTGGACCCAGGCCCGGTCATTAATATTTACATTTAAAATTTTACACAAAGAACTTTGTATTAAGTTGTCTAGTCTGCCCAAAATTTCTACATTTTTCCAAAATTGTCCTGAACGGAGGGCATGTGTAAATTTGGGTACGAAAAGACAAAAACGAAGAATAGTGAAAGCTGAATGAATACTGATATTACATAGACTATCAATAACCTGATCAAAATTTTGAATTATTTCCTCGATAAAACTGGAAAAGCCATCTTCTAAAATCGGGGACCCTAGGAGGCGTAAATAAGTTTTGTCCAAAACTTTTATGTTGGGGGCCAGACAGTTGAATTTGGAGAATGTTGTTAATTTATCTGTGTTTTCAGATATAAAAATCTCACATTTATTCGGGTTCAGTTCTAAGCCAATTGACTGAAACTCGTTCTTTATTAGGGCTAAATCTTGTAAAACTGTCTCTTCTTTTCCCCCTAAAGTTCCGTCGTCTAGATACCAAATGTTACATTTGGATTTTATTTTTTGAATTATTGGGTGAATGGCCAAACTGAAGATGAGTGGTCCCAACGGATCACCTTGCTGACATCCAACGGCTGAATTCAAAAGGTGGTCTTTATAAATTAATTTTGTTGGCTGACTATAGCATTGCCAAAGAAAATTAAATATTTTGGGGGTTTCTAATTTGGCCTGTGTCAGCAAGGTGTCCCTGTTTACAGAGTTCAAGGCGTTTTTCAGGTCAATTTTGAAGATGACCTCTCCATCTTCGCTACTGTCAAGGTATGTTGCAAGCGCATGGATTGCGGCCTCACAACTTCCTTTTGAACCAAAACCTAAATGAAAGGGCTGAAATTTGGTAGTAAGCTCCGTACTATAAAAACGACAACAAATTTTGGCTGCCAAACGCCGCAAAGTGCTACCTACGGCAATGGGACGAATGCCACCATCCTTCTTGTTAAGGGCACATAAATTGGCCCCATACAAAATATCTGTGATGCCACTGTCCACATTGCCTGAGAGCATGAGGTTGACTGGAGCTGTTAGCTCCCTCAGAAGTACATCACCAGCTTCCCCAGCGCTCGGACACAACAGATCCTTAAGGTGCTGTGGTGTCAGACCGTCAAGTCCACCAGCTGATTCAAAACGAAAGGAGTCAACAGCTGTGCGCACATCCTTGGCAGTAGTCTCAAGATTTTCTGTATCGTTGTTCGGAGGATCAGGGAAAGAGAGGTCAGCTACGGATGGTGGGTGCTTACTCTGCAAGCCCGTCAAAGTTTCTACAGAATAAGGAGCCAGCACGTCGCTACTAAAAAGTAGCCTTGCCGTCCCACTGATGTCGCCTTCCCTTACTTTATTCTCTACAAGTTTTAATTTCTTGGCCTGAGAATAATCAGGGGCCGAAATGTGGATTGAATTTGAATTTAAAATGTTAAAATTGTTTGTACAATTTTCTTTGATTTGGACCGTCAAAGATGTCAACGGCCTACTTGACCAATGCAGGAGGCTAAACATTGAGCCACAGAGGGTCTCGCACCTCGGGGATTCTTTTTAAAACCGGAATAGAATTTTTCATGGTACTTAACCTTTGTCAAAAGGGAATTTCGATATTATCAGAATTTTCTTGTTGATTTAGAAAAAATTGGGATATCGTAGACGCGTTTGAAGATACATTTTGTACTTTATGAATTTTTCCAAAATGTACTTTCAATCCGCGTTCACCTTTAAAAAAACGGGCTTGGGGACAATGTGGGCACCGTACAAGACCACTTGATGCACTTGCAAGCTCACCTGAATTTACATTTAATATAATATTATATATAATATTATTTTATTAATATTATCTTATAAATATTAAATAATTAAATTCTTTTTTGATTCAGGCGCGGATATATTAATTTTTTCTTGGATGCGATTCCATGCATCGTGATTAAGGCTTTTATCTTTGTAATTACGATTTTTGGCATCCCACAATATGGGTTCTGCCTGAAAAAGTTCAATAAAAGTTAATTCTAATTCGTTATTCCACATAGTAATGAAATAAACTCCAAAATTTAAAAAAAGTGCACTGCACTTTACTGATCGCAAGTTGAAACTTATACTATGACCAGACTCTCTCATACCGAACAACGTTTCTTGTCCTTCACCTGGAGCTATTTAGGAATGACTAGTTCTTCTGTATCAACTAATCAAGCATTACCTTGACATTGGCGAAATTATAGATAGATATTGATGGAGCCACGTTTTTAAAGAAAGAAGAAGAAGAACCAGACCCTGCTACTCATTGAGACCGAACGAGAATGTGATATCCTTCTCTTTTCTCGCCCGAGACCATCCGAGACACCCTTTGACTTGGGTCAAAATACCGCCACCGATCCGAGAACAGGCGAGCTTTAGAGCTAGACGGGCGAGCAACTGATCACATTCACGCTGCTCGGGTGTTCTCGGGGGTTCTCGCCGTGAATCTGTATGAGGCTTTACAGGGGGAATGACATAAAATTTTTGCTTCCCATCACATATCCTAGATCGCGCTATTACGGTTAATGTTGGCTCCATCTATAGGAACTCTGCCGGACTACGGTACCAGTGTATCGTGTTACAACAATATTTAAACCAGAGTTCCGGTAGACCGACGCGGATAGCACCGGCGAAGACGACGTACCCGAAGTCAGGGTGGGGGAGCTAGGTGCGGCAGTACTCCGGCTTAAACCGGTGTGGAGGAAGGGGAAACTGGTCCTGATCCGTAAGGTGGGGCGGTCGGTGGACTCACCGTCCGGATACCGGGCGATCGTGTTGCTCGACGAGGTGTGTAAGCTCTTTGAGCGAATTATCGCGGAACGCCTCGTCGAGCATCTCTCGACGGTGGGGCCAGACCTGGCGGACAACCAGTACGGTTTCCGTCGGGGACGCTCTACCGTGAGCGCGATCATGCGCGTGAAGAGCCTGACGGAGGAAGCAGTCTCGCAGGGCAAGGTGGTGGTGGCGGTGTCTCTTGACATCGCAAATGCGTTCAACACCTTGCCATGGAGCTGCGTTAGGGAGGCGCTCGTGTATCACGAAACGCCTCTCTACCTCCGTCGTATTGTCGGGGCCTATCTCTCGGAGAGGGCCATAGCTTTCCCCAGCTGGCCCGGGCCAGCTCGGCGGGATGTGTCGTGCGGTGTTCCACAGGGATCGGTCCTGGGGCCGCTTCTGTGGAACATCGGCTACGACTGGGTGCTGTGGGCCTCAGGCAACGGCCTGAGGGCGTCAGCGTAACGTGCTACGCTGACGATACCCTCGTCACGGCGCGGGGTGCAACATACCAGGAGGCAGCACTCAAGGTCACGACGGGTGTTGCTCAAGTCGTGGGTCGGATACGGCGGCTGGGACTGGAGGTCGCCTTGCACAAGTCCGAGGTTCTGTGTTTTCTCAGACCTCGGAACGGTTCACCTGAAGGTTCCAGCATAAATGTGGGAGGCGTTAGCATCGGCATCAAGCCCTCGATGAAGTATCTAGGGATCGTACTTGATAGCCGATGGAACTTCGGACCACATTTCCGAAGTTTGGTCCCCAAGGTGACACAGGCATCGGTCGCGCTTTCGCGACTGATGCCCAACCTAAAGGGACCCAACGCTTCCTGCAGGAGACTGTACCTGGGGATCGTGCGGAGTATGGCCCTATACGGGGCTCCCGTATGGGCAGTGCGTTTGACGGCCAACAAGTCAACGCTCCTTAATAGACCGTTGAGGACCTTGGCCGTCAAAACAATAAGGGGCTACCGTACGATCTCCGGAGAGGCTGCATGTCTCCTAGCCAGGACCCCTCCATGGGACCTGGAAGCGAGAGCCCTTGCATCATTGTTCCAATGGCGCAAGGAGGCGCTGGAGCGGGACCACAGGCCTGCGTCTCGAGAAACCGATGACCAGCGGTCCTAACTCCGCCAGGATCTCATGGAGTCATGGAGGGTGCGACTTGAGCAACCCAAGTGGGGTACCACCATCATCGCGGCGGTGAGACCGATCATAGACGATTGGCTGCAGAGGCAGCATGGTGACCTCACGTATCGTGCGACGCAGATCGTTACCCGGCATGGATGCTTCGGTATCTATTAGCTATCTGTTTCGCATCCGTCGTGAGGTCACACCCCGGTGTCAACACTGCGAGGTTTCTGACGACGACACCGCACTCCACACGTTGGTGGAGTGCTCAGCGTGGGCGAGTCAGCGCCGGGACCTTGTAGTGGGTCTGGGCGTGGATACCCTCTCGCTGGAGACCATGCTTCAAGCCATGGTCTCCAGCGGGAGTAGGTGGAACGCGGCCGTGTCCTTCTGCGAGCAAGTCGTGCTCGCGAAAGAGGTGGCCGAGAGGGAGAGGGAGCGTACCCTCCCCGCCGAGTTTTGTAGTCAGCGGCGAGGGCGCCGCAGACTCATCTACGCCCAAGACCATCGACCTCCATGATCTGGGCCTGAGGACGGCGGGATCGCCACCCGTCTTCCTTACACAAGCAGGCTAGAAGGGTAGCGTGCTACGGGGCCTTTGCCCCATAGCACGCAACCAGATTCTTTCACTGACGCGGGATAAAACCCTACCCCAACGACGCGGGATTCTCATCCCGACCCAACCCCCGCAGAGACCACAGAGGTGGTCAAAGTCCGCCGGGCGCCACTGGAAATACGTTCTGCTTGTAACCAGAGAAGCCCGGCAACGGACGTTAGAGCGGCGGCGGCCTTGGCCCGCGGAACTAAAAAAAAAAAGTTCCGGTAGATGAAGCAAACTCTAACTTTTTACTATATTAAGATTGATCCTCATTTAGTAAATAGTATTTTCTTTTAATATTAATTTTCTATATTGTGTACCTAGTCTATAACTTATGTTGATTATTTTATCAATTAAGTTTAACTTTTATTTCTGTGGTGTTCTTATAACAAATGCATAATATTTCAGCACTATTATAAGCTCAATTTCCCTAACACAATGAGTTTTTAGTAAAATCATTACACATAGGTATATGGTAAATACTCCAGTTACAATAAAAGGTATACTTAGGTATATAAGTAGTTATATAAAGGTATATAAGTATGCTATATTTTCAGTTATAATCGACATACTCGTAGTAACGGTATTGTTGTAGAAATTTTTCAAAAATGATTTATAGTAATTAGATACTGTTCTATTATACGATTCCAAAACGAGCTCTGTACAAATATGAATGTTATATTTGCATAACGATATAAAAACACGGCGAGATCAAATAACCAATTTACATACGAATAACAAATTGCATTTAATCATACGTGGTTTCATGCCTACATGATAATATTATGTAGCCTAAAGATATGTTTTATGTGCAATTAACCTTTTCCTTCATAAGTGGTAGGTACTTACCTAAGAAATAGATGAATACTAGTTTAAAATAATAGTAGGTATGTAAGATTCACAAATCATGTTGGTTTATGGCTATCGTAGTCATATATAGTATTAAACCAGAAATAAGCTCTGTACTCCCGTGTCCCCGGCTTTTCTCATTCTCATATACACTTCTTTTTGCCTACATGACTCATTTATACCTACCCTCCTTCTTCACGCCATCATCAAACGCAAATTCTAAGTTTGAATATGGATACAAAAATAGCATATTTGATTTTCATTGCTTTATTAACTGAACCTCATCTCCACCAATACTAAATGCAGTACCAATAACGTTAGCTTGAATATACATCGGCTAGCGCCATCTAGTGACTCTCAACTGGTAACATTCAAGTCAACATACAAGGTAACGCAAAAGTAATGACCCTATTTGGTTCAACTACAACTTCTTTTCTAAATTAGAAAACTAGAAATAGTGTTTTTAAATATGTAAATTTTTGCGTTGAAATTGAATTGCATTATGATATAAATAATAATATGATATCTATTAAATGTTTGTTGCCGCAGCAACAAAACTACCCAACAAAAAATTTATTATACTAATTACCTACTAGCCGTTAGCCGGTTTGACTGGCCCCCTCCTCTCGGTGTATGTCGCCATTACCGATTTGTACCTGCCACGAAAAGGATTAAACGCCGTAATTTATTTCAATATCGCTTTCTTATTTTAATAATGTTCCCCAATTGACCTCCAAAGTTGAAGAACATTTTAGCCCTATTTATGACATTTTCCATAACTAGCCGTAACACTTCCTGTGATATGTTTCTTATTTCTTGGTGTATGTTTTCTTTTAAAGCTGCGAGAGTCTATGGCTTGTTCACATACACCCGAGATTTCAAATAACCCCAAAGAAAGAAGTCTGGACAGGTGAGATCGGGTGATCTAGCAGGACAAGGCAAATTGCCAAAATTGTGTTTATATGACTAGCACTAACATCAACACGATTATTCCACGTTCTTGCGGAGTAAAACGGTCCATGATTATTTTTAGTGAATTTTACATTTCATTACTACAAAATTTTCAATATCAGAATGACAGATGTCATAAAAAAATATAAGGAATTTCTATAGTGCCAGTACCTTTGCCACTCTATACATGTGAGTCCCTTGTCAAATTTAAAAAAAAAGAACGGATGCAAAGGAGTATGCCCACAAAAGTATGGGGATTGAATTTCCAAACAAAAATCGTTGTGCACAAGTGAAATTTACGTCATTCGGAGGAGTTTTTAATGTATATTCTAAAACAACAAACATAATCACTCCAACTCGCCGGACTTTCGAGAAAAAAGCATATGAATTTCACAAAATTAGGTTATGTTTATCACGAGCTGGGCGTTTAATAATTGCCTATATTGCGTTTTCTATGGCGAGGGAAAGTGTCGGACTTTATTGGGTCATGAATGAGAGCAATGTAACTTACCCGATTTTTGTTATTATTTAATCAGTAGAGCAGTCAATTTAGTAATACAGATGTCTATCGAGTAAGGTACCTACCTACATTCAATGTAAATAAAACAAATAAGTATAACATAATTTCATTTCTTTTATTTCATTCATTTTCATTATGAAAACTCATCAAAAATATTATCTAAATAACTTGCTGGAGCAAACACATCATTGTGTCTACCCCAACCCAGACACCAAGTTATTGCCATAACATGGGCACAACAGCCGACGGTCCTGTTACCTACTAAACAGCTGCAGCAATAACCTGTAATTGCAGAAAGTGTTGGCAACATATTCACTACGGCTTATTAATAAATAAGTGTGGTATGTCCTGCCTCCAATATACCAATAACCGTTCAATATTTTTGCATTGAGGAAAAATACAGTGTCTTGATGACGATAATGCACATTTATGAGTTTGTGATACTATCTTCACCGATTCTTGTTGTTGAGGTTGTAACTTAACAGGTGGCATTGGAGGAGGTTCAGGTATTTGTGGAGATACATCAACTTCCATGTTTCTAACAAATCTAGGATAGTCCTGATGAATTTGCCTTTGAAGATGTCTGCTAGCAGTTGTCCAACATGCAGCACAAACGCTAGTAATGCGGCCTACCTGAAAATAATACACTTGCATTATCATTTATGAAATAAAACAAACATAATTTACAAATAAAAAGACAGGACTGTTTTTATGTACTCTATGACACTTGGAGACAAATACCGTTTATTTGCCTGATGCCTGATGGACAATTATGATAGATGGATATCAATGGATATACATACATACTGTCAAACAACATTACCCTCCTTTCTTTGGCAGTCAGGTAATAATATATTAATATACCTAATAATATACATAATATGACTGTTGTTGTTAGTCTTATTTTGGTATGGTTTCCTTAGACACAGATAGCTTTTTAGTTAACTAGCAGAGGCTATTCTTTACTACTTAAGAACCTCTAAATAAAATAGGAAAATATAATACTAACCAAATGGGGTAGTGTGTTGAACTATAACACTTCTTTCAGGACAGTTAGTGTGCACAAGATGAGTGCGAGATCGTAGAACGGATATACCGCAACCTAAGCATACACTTCTATGTCCAAACATTGGAGGTGGTATAGTCTCTCCTTCAGGTACTTGTTGTAGTATCTCAAAGCATAGGTTATCTTCAGGAGAGGCCTGCAAAAATAAACAACCATTTCAAAATCTAGCAATCCATGTAAAATAATATTCTAAAGCATAATACTGTGAAATAAGATTATGTTCTTCACATGACAAGCGTATCCTTGTTTTTATATGATTACTTTTGTATTTTACTAAATAATTATAACACGATAAATAGATATTAATTACCGGTGTTGGTGATATCCAGACACGAAGAATATTTGTCATGAATGCGTCTTGTAATAGACGCCGGCGCTGGTGTGATAGTCTCATGAAGCAGTTGATACACCGTAGTCGATTATCCGTCATCGTTCACACAATAAATAAAGAGTTTCTATCTCGATGTTTTTGTTGATTATTATAGCTACGGAGGAACACTAGGCTCGAATCGACGAAAAACTTATAAAAATCTAAAAAAACTACAAATAAGCACTGAAATCACAACACAAAAAAACGAAAAAACAGTCACGAGAGCGACAACGTCAGTGAAAAAAAGTGACATTTAATTGTTATGTTACTCAAATGAAATCGCACTTAATGTTGCCATAAACAGATTCCCAATTAAGTACGTTTTTTTACAAATTATAGATATAAATTATTGAATGTACGTATTGCTGTATGGACATTATATACTATTTAACATGTAATATGATATTTATAATAAAATAACATAATAATAACATATAATTATATTTATTAACCGTAAAAGCCTTCTCCAGAATAACCTGTAGTTTATTTTACTATTGTTTTTAGTTTATACTACACTTTACTACAGCAAACTTGAAACAGTTCGTGTACGATTTAATACGCGGAAATTGGTAGAGTTACATTTTAGAGTATTTACTGGCAATACTTGTAAGAACGAAAAGAAATTGACGATCTTGCATTTTTGCAAGTCATATAAATAGCAAATTATTAAATGTATTTTTTTCCGGTGAAGTTATGGCTTAGTATTTTGAAAGTTGTTATGAAAATTAAAGACAGTATTTTTAATTATATTTTGATTGTTGCACACTCCGAAACCATGATTGGGCTTACTCCTTTCAGAATCAAATTGAAATGGGACCACAAGGTAAGACCAGGCTTACAAATAAAAAAAATTAATCAAAATTGGTCCACCCAATTCTGAGGGCAAAAACAAAATAAATCTGTCAAATGAGGTTTTTCTCCTTTTTTTGAAGTTGGTTCACAAGCATAATGCTTACAACAAGGTTTCAGTCGAAAGTACTGCGGTAACAAAAATTCTAAAGTTCAGTCCAATTGAGCACTTCCCCCTTTTTTGTAGTCGGTTTAAAAGCATAATGATAAAAAGAAAGGATAGTAATTTAAATGGGACGACACGGGAAGCATCATCAAAATCGGGTTTCTCAGTCGAAAGTTCTGAGGTAACAAACAAAAAAAAAACAGTTGAATCGAGAACCTCCTTTTAGAAATCGGTTAATAATATGTTAATAATTGTCACAGAGCAACGAAGGTCCCAATAGTACTGCTTGTAATTAAGAATCATTTGTAAGTTGAGCTTAAAATTTGTTTTGAACCCCAAGTTTGTGCCATGGCTTGAGGACCCCATACATTGGCTTTTTAAAAATAGGTTCCTTAGTTACGGAGCCTCTTTAACTAATATTAAGTACAAGCTGTCCCGACGAACTTCGTACCGCATTCATTTTTCTAATGTTCCGCATAACTTTTTTTTTTCTTCTTCCTTCTCCTGTTAATTACTAACACAACAAAAAAAGAATAAGCGAAATCGGTCCAGCCGTTCACGCGTGAGGCGTGACCAAGGGAAATAGGGATTCATTTTTATATATATATTTTTTTTTTTTATTCCGCAGCCCTGGGCCGCGGCCGCACCTACGTCCATTGCCGAGCGCCTCCGGTAGACACTGAGAGAATTCCACATTTTTTTATATATGGAGATGTTAATATTAGTAAAATCACTACATATTATTATTATAAAACAAAGTCGCCCGTTCTGTATGTATGCGTAGATTTTTAAAACTACGTAACAGAGTTTGAAGCGGTTTTCACCAATGGATAGAGTGGTTCTCGAGGACCGTTTTTAGTATATAATTTGTCAAGCGGACGAAGCGAAATTTTAACGGACAATTAAGGTCATCAGCAGGACTATCCACTTAATAACTACAAAATTTTAAAAACTAACTTGGTAGTTCTAAGTCTTACCACAGAATTTATCGATTAAATGCTAGTATCGAAGCGATTCACATAATAAATGCTTGCTTCACTGGCTTAAATCTTATTTATTGGATTACAAAACAGAGAGTAAGGCGAGGTCCCTAAACGAAACTTCGCATTGCAAAATTATAAATTACGTTTTATATTGATATAATGCTGGAACGAAACAAATTTATTACAAAGTGAAGCGGAATGGCACGTGTACTGTAATTGATATAATGCTAGGTTGGACCATTTTTCATAAAACAATAAGTATTATATTAGATATTTATGCTCACCTGCGCCACATGTTAAATTATAAGATTAGGTAGGTGCATCCGTTATTAAATTTGATCGAGTGTTAATAACTTCTTACCCTCATTAATAAATAATCACGGTCTTACTTGGACCCCTCTGCACTGAACGTAACAGTTATGCCTAAATTGTTCTTCTTCTTTTAAGTGCGTGGCTCCATCGTTCATCGATGATTTTTCCAATGTCAAGGTAATGCTTGATAGGTTCCGGTACGGAAGAACTATGTACTCCGAACTAATTCCCGGTGTGGGGCACCGGTCGCAGTTGCCGACCGCCAGAAGTAACCTAAAAAGCTACAAACCATGCGCTCGCCAAAAACCTAAGTTAAAAAAAATAGTTAATCTCACTTTGAGTTTGACAGAATTGTCAACCAGATAATGTTACAATTTATTTTCAGCAACTGAAATTTCTTAGTTATTTATTGATAAGAATCTGTGATATTTTAAATTGTAAGTAATTATAGAAATCATTTATTTATTCACTTAATAGTTCATATCAATCTAAAGTAATAGTCAATTACTTTTTGTATTTTATTTAGTAGATATGAAGATCATGAAATATTGTAATGCTTCTTAAGCTGTGCAGAATGCAACATGCAACTTGTTTGAATTTTGTAACAGTCATAAGCAAAATAATATAGTTGTTTAGTTGAGCGAAGCTCATGTATTTCGTTTGTCCGCATACTCCTTCAAACACCTGAACCGATGTCCTTCAAACTTACCACAGTGATAACGTGTGGCGTGAGGGTGTTTTAGAACAAAAATAAATAATAGTTTAAATAAACTAAAAAAACACGCTTTTATAGAGAATCCAACTAAAAAGTAGAAAATAAATTTTAATAAGTTTGAATTAAGAATAGTGTAAATAAGAAATAAATGTATTTTATTGTAAAAAAGCGTGAGGTGCATTTTAAGATATTATCAAAATGATAATTCTTCTACTCATATCTGTCAATAAAATATTTATAACTATTGACACTATGCACCTCACGCTTTTTACAATAATATACATTTATTTCTTATTTACACTATTCTTAATTCAGACTTATTAATTTTTTTTCTACTTTTTAGTTGGATTCTCTATAAAAGCGTGTTTTTTTAAACTATTATTTATTTTTTATTTTTTAGTCTTTATTTTCATTTATTTTTAAATTTTCAATCGAATTATTGCATTGTCATTGGTCTTTGACAGGTGTGCAAAGTTTGAATTAAATCTGTTCGTTCAAAGTAGGGCAAAATCGAACCCAAAAGAGTCGGTTACAAACATAAATACAGGTGAAGTATACAATAATAAAAGCGTATTAAAAATTGAAAATCGGACATACCATCGAGGAATAATCACCGAAAAAAAAATTGTTGTCGTTCGAAAATTTAACACTTCGCTCAGTTTTTTGCAACAGCAGCATGCATTGCATACCTGGTTACAGTAATTTATATGAAAGAATGTCGCAAATTAATTATTTTTAAATGGCTAATGGATAATGTCAACATACAATATAATTCTTAATTTAATTTTGATTATAATTATTAGTACCTCTAGTTGGGTATGCGCTTAAACATGCTAACCTTCTGGTATCTTAAACTGTTTACAATTAAAATTACTTAACTGTTGTATTCACAAAGGCATTCTCTTGTTAACTGATGATTTATACTTGAAGCCTATAATTTTCCCAACACAAATAGCAAAATCTTAGCTAGATGATTTCTTTGTTTTGACACAGTTAAGGCACGAGCAAATTCATCCTTCGTATGCGACGTATACCACGCATTATGACATCTGAACAGAATCTGGCGTATATAATTTGTATAATAACAAACACATTTGTAATTCGCAATGCTGTATTACGCGTCACCGTGCCAAATTTGCGTGTTCCCATACTATCCCACGCGTACGACACTGTCACACAATTGTTTGAAGTCAATAACATAAAATATATAAGTGTCAAGTATAAGTTGACGTTCCAATAGAGGAGCCACATAACATTGAAAAACGTCAAACACAAGATTTTAGAACAATAATTAAATTAGTTCCATTTTTTGCCACACACCAACTTACACTTGGCAAGCTGTATACGTCAGACGTTGTATACGTGGTACCAGTGTGTCGCTGTATCCCACGTCGTATACTAAGGACCAGTGTGCTCTACGCTTCCAATTTTTCTATTTATATTTTTATGAAACTACGAATGCCTACATGAACTTTAATTTTTCAAATTACAATTGGAAACATAAAGTTCAACCGAAATCATAACGTTATTCAGATTACCTTTATTATTAATATATTAGTATAAAACAAAGTGTATTTTTAGATCTTTAAAACTACGTAGGTAATGCATTTTACTGCAGTTTTCTTTCAGCAATGAAGGCACTCAAAATGAAAGTTTGAAATGTAAGTAAATAAAGGTGTCAGACAGGCAGAGCAGCAGGCATAGCAAGTTATTATAAACAATCAAGTCCTAAGAGTATGGCAGTGTTGACTAAAGTCGATGGACGTCTCATTGTCATGATCATAATTTTATAGGTACTTACTTACATAATTATTGACGTTTATAATTCAATTTATGTTGTAATTTTGTCATTTTCCTAACTTATTCTAATATGTATTAACATTATGTATTGTATCGTCCTATAAATATTGCATGCTCGGTGAGGCAGAGAACAGCGGAAGTAAATTCCTGTATCATCTAGGATAACCTGTGTTCAGCAATAAAAAAAGATTGATTTATTGTATTCAATCAATATTATCTCAGAATAATGGTCACGTGACCAATTTAACAGTTTCTAAAATTTTTATGCGTTATCATTGGTTATATTATGTCAATCAATGGTAAATAACGCTGACTAAGTATATACTATGCCTACAGGTGTTTGTGGTCGTACTTTTGCTAACGGCTTGTTTTTTTTTCTAAAAAATCTGTAAATTCATAGCTAAAAGTATCTACCCCATGGTTTATTCTTAAAATTGTAGTGTTTTTATCGTGATGAATGAAATTTTTTAATCACTACCAAAAACCTATGTTCTGACAGCAGCCCGTTGTTTCACAGATCAGATCGCGTTTTAACAGACCGACAGATCGTGGGAAAGGTTGTATTCGATGAGCCTGTGAGTGGTTTCCCGTTCGATACTTCGGCAGTTGGTAAGGCAAAGGCGCTGATAGTGCCTGTCACGGCCTGGATGGGCGCGTGATCCAGCTTTGCCTGTTATACCACGGGCCGTGGGAACCCGGCTTTATATTTACTGAACCGACAGATAAGACACATAATTTGAATTTTTAATGCCTCTTATTTAATAACCAATATCTTGCAAAATGGTGTTAAGCCTTCATGTTTTTCTGATAATAACCTGTAATTATCTTGATGGTGATAATTTATGGCACTTGAGTCAACTGCCGTAATATTCCGATGCAATTTATGACTATGAAAGGTCAGGAAATGTTGAAGAAGTGACCAAGCGCTTATTCTAGCGTATATTAATAATCTTGTAGCCGACCCCAACTGAGTTGGGATAAGGCTCGGTGAATGATGATGATTAATAATCTTGTTTGTAAAAATTATTATGTCTGTCTGTTTGTTTGTTGTGCTTTCACATATAAACTACTGAAGCGATTTATATGAAATTTGGCACTGAGATAGCCTGGAGCCTGAGAAAAGACAGACTACTTCTTATACCGGGAATGTGGTCCCGTTGGAATTGGGAACTAGTAAACTATTCCACGCGGGCGAAGCTGCGGGCATCTGCTAGTTAGGTATATTCTAAACGCGAAAGCTTGTATTTATGACTGTAAATGTCAATTAACACGGATCTACGTATAACAACTAGAGCTATTTGGATAAATTGTAGGAAGTAATTTATTGAGCGGAGCGAAGCGAAGCTCTATCTTAGACGGCAAAGTGTAAATCGTTTGTGTGCCAACTCCTCCGAAACGGCTCGACCGATTTTGACCAAATTTGGCATGCTGGTCGACATCATACCCGGGAGTGCATATCTCTGAAATAATGAAAATAGAGCAAAAACAAAAATAAGAAAATTTGCTCCGCTCAACGTTTGCAATTAGTAGCATGCATTGCATACCTAGTTTTAAGTTTAAATTCGGGGTTAACAGAAAAAAACGGCCAAGTGCGAGTTTTGCGTTTGTTGTATGTGAGTCCCCTTAAATATTTATTATATTCTGTTTTTAAGTAGTTGTTGTAATAGAAGCAACAGAAATACATCATCTGTAAAAACTAATTTCAGCTTTATAACTATCACGGCGCATGAGATATAACTCTAGACAGACGAACGGACAGTGAAGTCTCAGTAAAAGAGTTATCGTTTTGGGTACGGAACCCTAATAGGCTATTTTATTCCGATAGTATATTTTCTGCAGTAGAAGTTCAGCCAAATCGTAGTTAGACTGGAAAGCCGACCCCAACTGAGTTGGGAAAAGGCTCGGTGAATGATGAGTATATTTTCTGAGAAAACCGAGGTTTTTAGCTCTTTTGCAATGTACCTATAATTAACATGTTCAATGGTTTAGTATAAAGTACCTACCACAGTAAGTAAATTTAAATAGTAGTCATTAAAAGTTAACATTCCAGTACATCCAAAGTACGCAGACTTTTTTTACTTGAGTTTTAAAATAAAACGACAGCCTAACCAGACCGGTTAACGTGAGCGCATCGAATCGCAAGCAGCAAGAACAGCAAGCTTCAGGTGAGGGTGACAACATCTCTTGAATGTAAATAGGACAGTCTGCTCCAGCAATTTTTATCTGATGTTGAAGATTCGCCATCCTATGTGGCAACACAGCCAGCATTCTGGGAACCTTCCCAGTCGGCAATGACTGCGGAGGTTTTTTTAAACGATATTTTTAATTCATAATTATGTATATTTTAATGCTTATTGTAAATAAATAACTGTATTTTTTCCATTTTTTTTAACTTATTATATCTACAATTTACTTAAATTTTAGAAGATTTCTAGAATATGGATTATTTTTCAATAAGCACATAACCGATGTCGGTAAAATTTACATGAAACCAACTTCAACTTATACCCTGTCCAACAAAAGAAGAATGATCAAAATTGGCCAACTCTATAAAAACTTCTGTGGTCGTGGTCATAAAAAGAAAACAATCAACAGCTCGAATTGTATAACCGCCTTCGTTTTTCGTCAGTTGAAAATATATAACACAGTTGGTTTTTATAAAACCATATAACACGAGAACGAACACACAATGAATACCTAACTAGTTATTAAAAAATATTGTCCAATAATACCACAATGAAATGTGGTCTCCCTAAACCTATAACATTGCTGTAGTCCATCTGTATGCCATTTATGATGTTCTCACATTACGAAACGAGTCACCACACATCTAAGCCTTGATCTATATTCTATTCAGCTCACGTCAAAGTCATACCTATGGTTTACTTAGTTTGAATAATCAAGGCCTAAAGTGAATAATATTCAAATGACCTGAGAATTAGTAGGTATATTCTAAGACTTTGGACAGTCGAACGACATGTCCGTCCAACTGCATTTGAACTGCACTTCTACCTTGCTATCAGTCCGGAACTGCATGCCAACTGCACAATCTGACTGCATAGTTGGTAGAGCCTAAATTACTTTACTATCTAATTCATTCAGTTTATTTTCTGTAGTTTTCACCTACTCTTGATAGTTCACACGTTTTTAATTTGATGATAACATAAGATTTATCGCGAAAATAATTACCACTAGTTAATTGCTAATTTATAAGCAATTTTTTTAAAAGGAAGGATTTTTTAAATGCAGCCTAAAAATGGAAACATACATCAATTAGGAGATAATATCAATCCATCCTTATTTTGCAATAATACTGTCTTTAATAAAGGGGCTCGTGGTCTAGTGGTACCCGACCATGTTGACAAATTGCAAAGGTTAAGCAACATCACTCGGGCCGGTCCTGGGATGGGTGACCATTTCTTAAGATATTGATACCCCTCCGTGCCTCGGAGAGCACGTTAAGCCGTCTGTCCCGGTTGTCATACGAACATCAAAGGCAGTCGTTAGGGGTAGTTGAGCCCTAAATCAAAAATCCAACCAGTCTAACTACAGAACTTCAATATCGCTCTTGGGTTATGGAGGTCTTTTTTTTTTCTTTTTTTTTTCTGGGTTATGGAGGTCAGATGGCAGTCGCTCTACGGAAAATATCGAAGTTCAGCCGAATCGCAGTTAGACTGAAAAGCCGATTCCAACTGTGCTGGGAAAAGGATCTGTGGATGCTGACTGTATTTAATAAATAAAATAAAAGTATGATTTTTGTAAATTTTTATAGCTTAGGAGCTAACCAATAAGAAATAACTATTATAATAAAAGATTAAAATGGTATAACCCCTGATAAAATTACATAGAGTGATGCATACAATGAGATCCTCGGTGAGACATAAATTACGTATATGAGTTTTAATTTTTACAGGACGATATTTCCGTGGGAACGAAATGGGTAATAAGGTTAGGGGAGGCAATCATCCGTAAGTTTTCGATAGAATTCATTTTAAAATAACAGAAACATTTATTTGAAACTAGCTTCTAGCATAGGCGCTTTGTCTCCACTGGGCGCCACTGGGATTATTTCCTGAGGCGCCTGGCAATGGACGAAGAAGCGGCTGCGGTCTTAGTATAAAAAAAGAAATACCTACTTGTAATTTAATACTTACCTACTTATACGAGTAATAGCCTAATTTCTTTCCTAAGTCCAATTTATTTTTTAACCAAAATTGATCAAAATTTGTTTTTAAGTGTGAAGGCGTAAGAGAGAGACGAAGTGGTTATCGTCGTAATTTAATATTGTAAAGGACAAAGTTTATTGACCGACCGAGCGAAGCGTCGACATTTTGAAACTGGACAATTTTGCTTTTATCTAGCTGCCACGTTATTTATTCTATCTCCACGAAACTTGACACAATTAATGTGTTTTTTGATTAGTCACATTTTTTCCATCAAATCGTGATTACGGGAAGGGGGGGACACGGGTGCCACTTATATATGTTATTTTGATGTAAGTATGAAATACGTTGTTGAGATCTATTAGAAATACGTTCAGTAGTTTTCCCGTAAATGCGTAACAAATATCCATACATAGAAACTGTATGTAGGCTTTATCATATTATTAGAATCTCACAGTATTCAATATCATATCAATTTTATCATAATATTTAATTAACTAACGGTAAGTAACTGTATTTCATCACAAAATTTTAATCCGTTATTATAACACATGCTTGAGGAGTTATATCCATAAAGTAGTCCATATCAAATCAATCTGTTGCATTGCAATCTTATATCTCTATCAGTCCAAATACCAAACAAAATATAGCAAAAACACAGATTTTGCTTGCACAACCATCTTAACATTTTACCTTGCAATTAGGAATGACCCGTAATTATGTAGGTACTCTACAAGCATTTCTTGTTTCCAAAGCTATTGAATTTGCTACAAGAGTGGTAACAATAATTGGTAATTGAGAGCCAAGTAAACCGTTTAATAGCTGTGCTAGTATTCCATCTAATAACTAAGTAAGTACTTCATTTAGAACGCTTTGCGAGTTATACTGAAGTACTTGCCCTTAAGTATACATCACAAAATATTGTTGATCGCATGCGCTAATTTGACAAAAATTTTACATTATTAAATTATATAGAATCAAATTAAAAGATACAAAAAACAATACATATTTTTTTAGATGAAACAACATCATAATCAAGGTATATTACAAACTTGTATGTTACATTCACCATATTATTTTATATTATTACATACTGACCTACTCATGAAAGTCTTGATGTTAAATACTTTAATTGGCGTAACTACAGCAATCAGTGGTTAACCCATAGCTCAGGCGCGTAAGTTACGTGAGAATTTGTTATTAATATCTAGGACGTTCTGACATCACGGTAGTGCAAGCCTCTCTGCAAAATAACACAACTTCACGTCTTCAGTTAAAACAGTTCATAGTCAATTAATTTTTTGTCTGTAAAAACAACTGGCCTAGTGCGTGTCAGGTCAGATCACGCATACAATAAGGGTATATCCTTAATTACTGAACTAACACAGTTGTCATGTCCATTATAAATTTCATTCAAAGTTTGTGGACAACCATCATGATTTTTTTTCAGATGTAAAAGTCAGACGTTTAGCCAGAACCGCCAGATAGAACCTAAATGAGAGGGGGAGGAAAGCCAAGTTCTGGCGGACAGACGGACAGTAGGATGGACATGCTGAAACTACCATATAAGGGTTCCAAGACTTGAACTACGGAATCCTAAAAATCGGCAAGTGTGAATAAGACTCCCACACGATGGTTTCCGAGCCATTTATCTATAAGTACTTTGGAGGTTCTCCAAGGAGTTTTCTTAGAGTCAAAAAACGGCAAAAATCATGTCTGTTGTTTAGTTAGTTAGTTTTTGTTGTTATAGCAACAACTGAAATACATTATCGTTTAAAATTTCAACTTTCTGTCTATCACGGTTCACGAGTACAGCCTGATGATAGAGGGACAGCAGAGTCTTAGTTGACTGAGGGAGCGAAGCGACCGAAGTCTCCGTTTCAAATTGCAGACTGGGGAGAATTTCTTTCGTCTGTACCTCTATATCAACGGGTTCTGTCAGATCATGTTTGAGGCCGTATTTATCAACTGATTTGCATGAAACTTTACACACACACACTCCTTGCTTACAATGAATTACATTTGAATGATATTTTTCGGATTGGATGATAAATTAAAGAGTAATAAAGAAAATTGAAGAAGAAAAAGAATAAACAAAGCCGCTCCTGAAGTCTACGGTTCACAAAACCACTAGTACCTAATAGCTTCCCATTTTACCTTTGGGTACGTAACCCTAAATAAGAATGAAACAGAAACACAAAAAATGCTTTGCCTTTCAGATATAAACTAGTTGCATAAATGTTGTATATTATACAGTGTGAACTAAAACAAAATTGAAATAAAAATCAAAACAATAAACTCTCCAACGTCACAAACTTCGACTGCCAATGCCAGCTGACGTCCTATTCATTCACGTCACTCGCTAACGACGTCTTATGCGTCATAACTTAGTGTCAAAATGCTCAATATCGGTTCCCTTTCAGTAAATTCACTTTCATTGAAAGTGAACGTGTCCATAACCTACCTCAAATTTGTGATGACGTAGAAGTAAATGACGAATACTACTTACTTTCGACCGCACCATGAAAGTGAGAGTGCTTTTACTTTCTTGTTTATGAGTATGAAATTCGACAGCAACGCTAGGTAAAATCTGCGTAACAAACCTCATAAAATGACGTCATAGTTATACGGGTACCAAAGTACTGAGTAAATGGGCTTTCGTATTTCTACATTATACAGGGTGTATATTGATATGGATCAGTCAGGGTAAGTTTGAAACTATAAGACTTACGAAGATATGTTCTTACGAACTATGTCACCGATTTAAGTAAAAATAAAAACTATAGGCACCAAAGCGAAAAATAAACTAAATAAAATTATAAGTACATTTGCTAGATTACTGATTAAGTAATTACCATTATAAAATATAGTATGAAAATCAATATAAGGTTAATGAATACTAATTGCTTGCAGAATACTCAGTTTGTATAGTTGTTGGCTCTCGTAAGGAAAATCCTAGGGCGTCTACTTGACTTTAGCCACCTATGCAGCCTCTCCCACCGACCTGGGTTGGGTCGAATGTTATCTCGAATTTTTGGGGGTTGGGTTTTATCTCGCACCGATGTCTGAAAGAGTGCGTGGGCTGAAACAGCTAAACACCCACAGCACGTTCTAACCAGATGGGTTGTTTGTTAGTGTTGTCTAAATAACAAACGGATGATGAATTTGAAAAACACAATAAATAATTTACTAGTAAGTTAGTGTATAGGTATACTGTGTAAGCTATTAATCAATATCATTTGTGTTAATGATAATTATACATATTTAAAACAAACAAGGTCTGTCCTCAGTTGCTCATCACTACGCAATACTTTACCCTTGACCCAGTATCTTGGCATTAACATACGGTTTATTGCAAGTGTTAAGTATCCATAAAGCCCGCGGACATTTTACAAGTATCGGTAAAACTGTTAATTCATTGCCAGTCCCCAGGTTTCATTTGTTCTGTTTTGGTTCTTTGAAACATCTGTATTTAAGTTTGTTTATCTTCTTTAAATAAATTGCAAAATTAGGGTCCTTATTAGATGTGAGACGCCCAAGCCAACCTCGCCTGCATGTATTGCATCTGCCGATTATTTATCTCAATGCTGCTGATCTACGAACGAGACTCTGGCAAACAAAAAGTTTCCTGTTAGAACTGGTCGAAAGTTGACCAAATAAAATATAGCGGCTGAGGAGGTATACAACCTCTCTGGACATGTTTGTTTATATGTATTATGTTAGAAATTTAGATAGGTAGTGACAGATTCAGTTATATATCTTAAAATGTACAGTAAGGGACAATCTAAGCTTAACAAATCAAATTACCGCAAATACCTCCTTAGATGCACAAGATTATCAAGTAAAATCCTCCATGTGTACCAATGACGTATTCAGTAAACAATTTAACGCTGTCATGAGCTTATAAACACGATATATCAAACATGAAGTCTTGTTAATAGAGTCCATTCTAGATGATAATGTTATTCTGAAGGTCAGCTGGATCGACTTACATTGTAATCTTATTAAACCAATAACATATTAAATAAAAAATGCATAGGCATATTACTCTTTAAATTTGTGTCACCCACAAAAATTCACTCTTTTGTTGAAAAGATATTCCGAATGTAAAATCGGCTCTTGTCTAATGTTAAACTATATAAACTGTTTAATTAGATACTTACAAGTTTAAAGATTAGAATATATTACAATGTAGGAATGCAGCTAGTTTTCCGGCAATGACGCGGAACGTCTTTCTGTAAAATCATCATACATTGAGACTTTACCAACGCAGTTGGGGTCGGCTTCCAGTCTAACTGCGATGCCGCTGAACTTCGATATTTACCGTGCGTAAGCGAACGCCATATTCCACTCAACTCGTTTGGCGATTACGAAATTCTGTAGTAAGACCATTCGGGTTGTTAAGGGCTCGTACTCGTAGGTAAATGTTCGTAAGGCAACCAGGACCAACGACTAGACTCAAAAACCTTTGACCCAATGTCATATCAGCATGACAAAGATTATAACTATCACTCCTTATTTAAAAAATCATTCCCCGGTAGTTGTTCATAATATAAATATTTCTATGTACTGATAGTTGTGATATATCATTCAATTGGGTGTGTTTAGCCTACTAACCCAAAGAAAAGTTATGTATCACTACAAATACAAGTTTAATAAATAACTACATGTATCTAATACCATTTACGGAAACACTTAGAGAAAATGAGAGGTTTAAGAATAGGTATAAGTAATAGTTGAAATACGCCTTTAGTACACCAGAAAGGTTAAGAGGTACTTTAAAAACATTTATGTAACTGTAATTACCAAGTAAATTTACTAAGTAACAGACTTAGTGGCATATAGAAGTAAAAATAACTATAATTAGTTATTCCTAGTCTTTCTTCGTGATCAACTTGTTTCTGAACCACCGTTCGGTCTTTTTAAAGATTTCCTTTTCATTATTATTCCCTTTATTACATTTTATTACATATTTACTAAATTTTTAAATAAACTTATAAAAAAACAAATATATTTAAAAATATAAAAAATACACCGGTATCGAGTACAGTGACCAAGCTACCGGTGGTTAGGGCTCCAGATATAGGAAATTCCGCACAATACGGGCCGTATCCAACAGAACCGCCTTCTGCATCAAGCCCTTGACCCAGCTGCCTAACGCGAGCCTCTGTAGGTGGTGGTCGAGGCTCTTGGCTATTAAACCATGAGCAGATACGACTATCGGAACAATAATCGCCGAACCCACATCCCACATGTCGACAATCTCGTGAGCTAAGTCCAAATATTTAATTTGTTTATCTTTTTCTACTTTCACGAGATTCTCGTCATGCCGCACAGTGATATCGACAATTATTGCAAGGCGTTGTAATCGATCTAATATCACTATATCTAGTTTGTTGGTTATAATAGTCCTATCAGTGATAATAGACCGATCCCAATACAATGTAGCATGGCCATTTTCAAGAACTGGGTCGGGCACATACCTGTAATAAGGTATCTCTCAGTCAACAAGGTTATATTTTAGAGCAAGTTGATGGTGGATAATCCTGGCTACTTGGTTGTGTCTGTGCAAATACTCACCGTTCGTAAGACGGGAACAACCAGAGATAATATGTCTAAAGATTCTCCGGGACGATGACATGCCCGACAGATGTCTAGCGTCCCATCTTTGACAATAAATCTCCGATAGTTATTCGTCATCATAACTTCGTCAGTTATTGCACAGATGAAACCTTCAGTTTCTCCAAAGAGATCACCGAAACGTAACCAGGATACGGAAGCTGTAAAATCAACATCGGGCCCATGTAGAGCCCGATAAAAATGACGTGAAGCTCTTTGCTCTTCCATATTTCCTTGCGATCAGATACACCTAGTATTACCGCTTTGCGCCAGTTCTCTTTAGCTAGGGAGAGTGGGGTCAATCCGTTATCAATTGCCACGACATCTCGATGCAGACCCACATCCACCTCCAGAAGTACTCTCTAAGGTTGCATATCTCACGGTTATGGAGAGTCTTGGCGTTTAAAAATCCTCGGCCTCCACATTTCCGTGGGATATACAACCTCATTACTGACGAACGTGGGTGGTGCATTCGGTATGAAGTCAATAGACAACGTACCTTTCTATCCAGAGCTTCTAATTCGGTCTGAGTCCATCTAAGTATGCCAAAAGAGTATACTAAGACTGGCATGGCCCAGCCGTTAACAGCCCGTACCTTGTTACCGCCTGACAAGAGACTTTTCAGTACTTTCTTCAGGCGGCTAAAGAAACGGTCCTGCAACGTCTGTTTCATGTCAGTCTCAGCAATACACAGAGCTTGGGACATACCTAGATATTTGTAGGTTTCGGTTGCGGAGAGCGACTCAAATCGTGTGAAATCCAAAAGACTGACTCCTTCAGATTCCACAATCCCGCCCTTTTTCACATGCATGACCGCACACTTATCTACCCCGAACTCCATACTGATAGCCTTACTAAAAGTTTCAGTAACTTTTAGTAAAGCCATCAATTCGGGGCCATTAGGGGCAAATAACTTTAGGTCATCCATGTAAAAAGGTGGGATAAAATTTGACCCCCTCTCCGCATCCGATAACCTAACCCTGAACCCTCTAGTAGCGTACTGAGAGGATTCAGTACTAGACAAAACCATAACGGACTGAGACTATCGCACTGGAATATTCCTCTCTCGATCCCTATTGGTACACCACCTCCTAGAATCTGACGACATCCTGGATAAACCAAAACCATATTCCATTGTCTCATACATGACCAAAAAGGTGCACAGAGTTGCATCAATTTTATACAACTCCAGCACCTTTAGAAGCCATGTATGAGGTACAGAATCATATGCTTTTTTGTAGTCAATCCAGCATGTCGCAGGGTTCTTTCGGTTGCGGCGTACCTGCTGACAAATAGCCATGTCAAGAATAAGGAGCTCTTTAGTACCACGTGCCCCACTTTTTCATCCATTCTGAGAGATTGACAATATATTGTTGTTTTCTATATGTGAATAAATTTTGACTCTCAGAATAGATGTAAAAAGTTTGTATATAGTTGGTAAACCAGTAATGGGTCTGTAGTTTTTGGGGTATGTGGTACCACCAGATTTATAAAGAAGGTGAGTAACTCCGGTAGTCATAAAAGATGGAAGCGACGCTAACTCAAGGGATGACTGGAAGCAAGATGCCAAGCAGGCGTGTGAGCTACGGAACCATTTTAACCAAAAGTTGTGCAGTCCGTCCGGTCCAGCTGATTTCCAATTTGGTAACGAAAGAACTGCACAACCAATATCATCTTCAGACGTGGTTATAGGTTCCATAGCTTGTATTGGTTCACACGCCAGCTATACATCCCCAATCCACCCACCCTGCGTATGACTGACGGGTGTCGACCAGATGCTTTTCCAAAAGGCAACTGTAGCATCAGCATCAGGTAGACTCCCATCAGTCACATCTGAGTCAGGTCGCTCCCACCTTTCATTATTATTATTATTATTGCCTCCTTAGTCTTAAACTTAGTATTCATTTCATCTCTGCTGTTTAACTTTACACAGATAAATACTTACGTTTAAGTGGGATGTACCACACCTCTTCTTCTTCTTCTCTTTTTAAAAACGTCACTCCACCGATGTTCATCGATGATTTCGCCAATGTCAAGGTAATGCTTGATAAGTTGATAGTACCGCACAGAAGAACTAGTTATTCCTAACCAGCTCCAGGTGCAGGACAAGAAACGTTGTTCGGTATGTGAGTGTCTGGGAACCCGATTTTTGCACGGCGCTAGAGATAACCTTAAAATCCACCAGCCCCGCGCTCATCAAAAATCGAAATCTCGCACCACACCTCAGCTTAACCCTATTTTTGTAATTAATAATTCGCGGGTAGTACGATTTAATAGAAATTGTCACATTACAAAATGCCCTATGCAGTGTGTATCCAAACACTGCATACACTGAATGCGTGTTTGCATCGAGCAGCCATTGCTCGAGTACTCTCTATGTCTTTCTCCGACCCAATCTCTTTTATCTCGTCTGCATTATTTTTTTAATATAAAGTAATTTTCAAAAATAAGTTATTATTTCTATGAAGTTTGATGATTAATCTTAGATATTTACTAAACATAAAGGTACACATAAAGGTACATACATTTAGTTAATCTCGCATCTCAGACAGAAAAACATAATCACTCAGTTTCTTGAACAGATCAGTAGTGAAGTAACCAGGAAGCGTGATGATATCATCACGAAACACGACTTGAGTATAATATTTAGCTCTTCACCGTGTCAACAAGTCACGAAAACCAGAGCTTATAACAAATACTTGGTAATACATTATGAAACAAACTCACTTTTACACATATTCTACTGATTTTTATTATTCAAAACCGGTCTCGTTTTACGGCAATATCAAAGTTGTATTTTTCCACTTTCAATGACATGGCTACTGTTGAACCTCATAGTTAACATTGAACTTTACCTACATATAGAATCATATTAGATTACGGCCTTGGAAGCTCATGACCGAATATTGTGGCGTTCCGTAGGTAGGGCTTTTTTTTTAATCCGCGGCCCCCGGACACGGCCTCATCTACGTCCATCGCCAAGCGCCTCCGGTAAGCACTGAGAGAATTCCCAGTGGCGCCCGGCGGAGTTTTGCCACCTGTGTGGCCGCTGCGTGGTGGTCGGGTGTTACCCCGCATCTTTGGGGTCGGGTTTTATCTCGCGTCGGTGTGTAATGGAGGGCGTGAGGTGAAGCCCCACAGGACGCAGCCCTTCTAGCCTGCTTCTGTAAGGACGGTGGGTTGCTAATCTATCGTCCTCAGGCCCGATCATGGAGGTCGATGGTCCTGGGCGTAATCACGTCTCCGGCGCTCTCGTCGCCGAGGTAGCTCTGCAGTGGGCGTCAATTATGAGGCGTACAAGAAAGCTATTCTTCAACAACGTCTGAAGTCTAATTTTGCAGTAGAGTCCTTATTGTAAGTATTTTATAAGTATCATGCTAATTCAAATTTTACTTGCTTTATAATTACTCTTAGTGGGAAGCGGACTAGTTAACGTCGTAATAGAGGAGAGATGAGTCACATTTAAAAGTACTTGAACCATTATTCAAATCAAGAGCACCTGTTTATTTCCTCCTCGCTTGCCTTGTGGTTTAATGAAACAAACCTTGTGCACATAAATCGTCATCAGATAAATCGTTTCAACCGGAAAAAAATATTTCTGATACGGGACTCGGTAGGATGGAACGCTGAACACTTAATTTAATTGTGGAAATATTATTAAAAGCCATTCGAATGACTTGTGGAAGTCAGATGGCAGTAGCTTCACCGAAAATATAGAAGTTCAGCCACTTCGCAGTCAGACTGGAAAGCCGACCTGAACTGGATTGGGAAAAGTCCAGTTGATGATTATTATAAGTCATTTGAATCTCATTGCTAGGAAATAGTTTCTTCTACGCATTCCCTGTCCAAGGCAACCACACGCAGTTTGGTATTAGTTAACGGTTATGTATGTACATCCTTTATTGGATTTAAGGAAGACATCCCCCTACATTTGAGTTAATATATAGCAGAGTAACATTTATAATTGATCAATATGAAATGGGACTTAAATCATGATAGTTAGAATACCTTTTTTTTTATTCCGTGAGATCGCGGCCACTCCCATGTCCATTGTTGCGCGCGTCTCTGGTGACTTCAGAAGGTATTTCCAGTGGCACCCGGCGGACTTTGGCCACCTGCGTGGCCTCTTCGGGGGTTTGGTCGAAATGAAAATCCCGCGTCGTTGGGGTTGGGTTTTATCCCGCGTCGTTGGGGTTGGGTTTTATCCCGCGTCGTTGGGGTTGGGTTTTATGCCGCGTCGGTGAGTGAATCTGGTTGCGTGCTGTGGGGCAAAGGCCCTGCAGCACGCAACCCTTCTAGCCTGCTTCTGTAAGGACGGCGCGGCGTGTGGCTACCCCGCCATCCTTAGGCCCCGATCATGGAGGTCGATGGTCCTGGGCGTAGATGAGTCTGCGGTGCCCTGGCCGCTAACTGCGAAACTCAGCTGGGAGGGTACGCTTCCTCTCCTTTTCGGCCGCCTCCTTCGCAAGCATGACTTGCTCGCAGAAGGACACGGCTGCGTTCCACCTACTCGCGCTGGAGACCATAGCTTGGAGCATGGTTTCCAGCGAGAGGATATCCACGCCCAGACCCACTACGAGGGCCCGGCGCTGACTCGCCCACGCTGAGCACTCCACCAACATGTGGAGTGCGGTGTGGTCATCGGAAACCTCGCAGTGTTGACACCGGGGTGTGACCTCACGATGGATGCGAAACAGATAGCTACCGAAGCATTCATGCCGGGTAATGATATGCGTCGCACGATACGTGAGGTCACTATGCCGCCTCTACAGCCACTCGTCCATGATCGTTCTCACCGCCGTGATTCCGGTGGCTCCCCACTTTGGTTGCTCAAGTCGCAACCTCAAAGTCTCCATGAGATCCTGGTGGAGACCGCTGGTCCCTTGATTTCTCGAGACGCAGGCCTGTGGTCCCTCTCCAGCGCCTCCTTGAGCCATTGAAACAATGACGCAAAGTTAGAATACCTTAATTAAATATTACTCTCCGCCATTTCGATTGGATTGCACCAATCGAAATGTCGGGGAGTAATTTGATAAATTATATTAATATTATCACGATTTAGTCCCGTATATTATATCAATAGTGAGTGAATATCGCGAATGTTTAAAAATAAGAAGGTTCAGCAACATTTAGTGGTTATTACAGTTCCGTAATATAATGGAAGTTACACTTAAAAATATAACCAAGTGATCCTAATGTTGTAAGATTTCGTTGCACTTTGCGTTCACCTAATTGCTCAACGAAATGTTATTCGTTGGTTTACTCAAATTAATGTGTAGTAAAACAGTAAGCCTACCTATAGAGGCTCGAGGTTCTGGTACAAGTAAAAGCATTTAATACACGGTTTAAAACGGCTGTTTCAAACCAACGCTGGTCTATTAAACCCTGTTGGCACTGTTGGTTTTAAACCGTGTAGCCAGCAAAGCGCTAGGTTTAATACCACGTTAACATCTGCGTTTGCAATCGTGTATTTATCCCAATGCTCGATCTATACCCACCCTTAGGGCATCACATCAGTTTACTCATGATGGGTTCACTCTATTGATATTTGTATCCACGAGTCATTTTTTTCTTTTACAACATGCGGGTAATTAAATTTAATTAATTAAAAATTTATTTTCAGATAATACAAATCATTAATATAGGAAAATAATTCAAATTGATTGAACAATTAATACGAAATAACAAATACATTTTAGTCAAGCAGTTCTTTTGAAAACTCTGAACTTATTATTTATCATAGCGCAATTTGTGATGACTGATGAGAAATTCTGGATTCTTTGTACCTAAACCTAATGCATAGTTCAATAAAAATAAGCCCAAGGTCTAACCTTAAATGCTTATAGAATTTGAGAAGCACTAAAATCATAACAGAATTTTGTAAGGCAAGTACAATGGAACTGCAGCTACCACTGCCAAGATAATGACTTAACTTTATCGACAACACTGCTATTCTTTAGCTATACGCAAGCTTGGGTAATAATGCAATTTTAATTGCTTCTCCTCAAGCTCTCTCTCACGAAATGTGGTAACGATAATATAAATAAAGTAAATGTTCTCACAATGATATATGGATTTGCTTAATACCTCATTTAAGAAGATAAGGACAGTACAGGTACTTGTAAATTTATAAACCTACGACGAACACTGTCAATTGAATTATTTTACAATTGATGGTTTAAAATGATTGATGGTGGTTTTCATTATTCTTTTTCATTCCAGCAGCTATTTTTTTTCATGCAACGAGTCACGGCTCTTACGTGAAGTGCCTAGTCTTGCTGTAATTGGCTATTCAAGAAGCTAATTCAAATATCATTCAATTATTCATCGGCCATGAAAAATAAGTTTAGCTCAATATTTTAATATATATTTATTTTGCATATTTACAAGTATAATTACAACTAATAATATCGCGTAATATTACGGAACATTTTAATAAAGTAGTTGTATCGTTAAAATGAATTAACAAAAGCTTTATACATTTAAAAATATAAAGAACATATAAATGTTCACGTCGAAGGCTTTTTATTTTCGAAGTTTGCAATTTCAAGCAATCGCAGCATACACAATTATAGTAAAAAGTCACTTTAAAGAACACCTTCCCAATTCTGCTGTACCAACTAAGGATGGCTACATATTATGCGTGTTTGTTTTTGACACACACAAAGTTTAACTACACCCTCATATAATACACTTCATTATAATATACGAGTATACATACAATATAATAATATGTCATAGGACTACTGATGTTAACTCTGGCTCCAAGCACACGTACGACAACCATACAACATCGCAGCAAAAAAGTGGTCACGTGTAAATAGTGTCGCTGCAGCTTTTGCAGTTTTGTAGATATTAAAAAAAATTATCTCTAGACGACTGATGTCTAGATGTCTATGCGATTTATGTCGATACCAACCACATCCTTGGAGTTCGACATTTGTTGAGCGATGGCTGGTGGCTTTTTAGGTTACCTTTGGCGCTTTGCAAAAATCGGGTTCCCAGACGCTCAATTGCAATACCGAACAACGTTTCTTTATCCCGCACCGTGAACTACTTAAACTGTGCGGAAAATATCAAGTATTACCTTAACATTAGCAAAATCATCGATGAAAATCGATGAAGCCATGTTTTTAAAAAAAGAAGAAGAAGAACGACATCGTTACGTTTTACTACAAAATGTGGGTGGAATCAAACTAAGCGTTTTCATACTAAACGGTGCCCGACCACGAGTTTGCGTTGTTTTGTTGCAGTGGTTGTCATGACATTGTGTGACGTGTACTAGGGCCCTTAATCTCAGTTGAAATAGTTTACATTACTTGGATTTATTTTATTCGGATTCTAAATTGAATTGATCTGAAAAAAATATTCATTAGGTACCTAATTACAAAATAGCCAATTCTTAAATTTTATACTTGTGTGAAAAACATGTCGTTGGTTAGTCATATACGTTTTTACATAATAATATTGAATTTCCGGTTGTCATACAGACATCTAAGGCAGTCGTTAGGGGTAGTTGGAGCCCTTAATCAAAAATCCGACCGGTCTAACTACAGAACTTCGATATCGCCCATGGGTTGTGGAGATCAGATGGCAGTCGCTTCACGGAAAATATCGAATTTCAGCCGAATCGCAGTTAGACTGGAAAGCCGACCCCAATTGAGTTGGGAAAAGGCTCAACGAATGACATAATAATATTGAATACTGTAAAATTTTAGGTAATAATCTCAAAAATATGACGTGCTATTTTGTAGCTACCTAAATCTACTATGAGTCAGCAAACATCAAGTAACAAAGTTGATATCGTCACACTTTCTGGATTCCAACAGCCTATTGTCGTTTTAAAAAGGTTTTTAACTAGGGAAAAGTGTAGATAATTATTTATCTAAGATACTTCGACGAAAATATGACTTGAATTTGTGAGAACAAAGAGATGCTTTATCTATAAGGTAAAAATGTAACATAATACCAATTCCAGAAGTCAAGAAAGTAATGGAAAATCTGAAGCTGAACGTAAAATAGGGAATTTTCTGAAATATATTTTTCGTGAACTTTTCCATGATCCAAGTAAGTGTCCAAATCTTAGTAAATTTCAGCTCGAAAAGTAGATTTGTATCATCAATGTTGGTCCAGTATCCTTTACGTTGACGCAAATTCAATAAAAAAACGTGAATGCAACAAATTATTGAAACTATATATCGATAGGAACTCTATTCACATAATTTGATGATTCACTGTTATAATTACATGCAATGCGTGAAGGACACAACTTTATTTTGCATTTAAATTCGTAATAGTCATGTACTATGTAAAACTATGTTTTAAGATGCCATTCATAGTTAAAACACATTGTATTTAAGTTACAATAGCAACATCCGTCTTTGTTTTTTTACGAAAAGGGGTTAATTATATTACGAAGTACTTATAACTATTAACATTATACTATACAGTAAGGTTAACTACCGGTCAGTTGTACAGAAAGGTGTTCTTATTTATATATACAATAAATATGAAACCCAGACGTCTATGTCGTTATGCCATCACACTATTACGTAATGACAACAGCAGGTCACTAATAGGCTTCATTTAAAAATACTTCATCTGGCACTTTTGTCTAACACTAGTGTCCTAACTAAACACATCACAGCTACTTAGAGTGTTCATTTTGTAACATTTGCGGGATGTCACACAGAACTTGGTAACCTTAACGATGTCTAGGCTGCACATATACTGGAAACTGGTAGAAGTGACGTCCTGGCGCTCTCGCTGTGCCCTGCAAAGAGTTATAATTAGATTACTGATGGAGTATTATTATTAGACAGAAACACATTTACTTTTCTACTAGATTCTTATTTTACACTGACCAGTTTCGCCTTAACATCATTGGAGTTTGATTAATATTAGATAATAGTCACGTTTAGTTTACGATATAGTGTCTTACGTTTTGGGCATGCGAATACGTTATAAACGCCACTAGACAGAGTACCAGACCACATTTCAGTAGTCACTTTCTTGGTTCCACAGAATAGTGGTAAACCTTATTGCTGTTTTCTTGGTCATCGGAAGTTTGGTTCCCAAAGTGACGGGGATATCAGTCGCAAAAGAGCGGCAACTTAAAGGGACACAACGCTCCCTGCAAGAGACTGTATCTGAGGGGTAATACCCGACCAACACGACAGAGGCCACATAGTTGGCCAAAGTCAGACCAAAGACTTCTCTGGAGTACTTGGGGCGCCCCGCAATTGACAATGGGGTTGCCGCGGCTATGGGTAGAGAATAAAAAAGCCACTCGTTGGTATGTCAGCAGACGTGCAGTGTGGTGTCGAGCCGGAGTTGGGCCCCATGTTGATAGATAACTTAAAAGGTCAAAATGTTTTCGTAATTGCTTCTTAAGTAATTTTGTGAACTCGATGCAAATAAAATGTTAATATTTTTATATTAAAAATATATAAATGTGTGATCACTAGTCAGAATTATTATACGTACTCGTAAATCAAAGCTCAAACCAAAACCCATTAAAATTGGTGTTGAAATGAACGCAGGTTAATATTACGTACTGGAAGTGATGTGGACCATGTTACAAATAACATACAAAAAGTATTGTCTTAAATTAAACATTGAGAGCAATATACATTTAGATAGAGATCTCAAATACATAAGTCATAGAATTAATGAAATTAGCAAGTTATAGAGCAGCTTTCAATCTATATAACAAGGTTTCTCAATACTCATTGTTTTAATACGTAGATTTACGTTGCAATACGAGTAGGTATTATAGTATATACCTGTATTTTACTACATGGGGCGTAAGGAGAAACTACAAAACAAAATCTTAAATTGAAATGCGCCTATCATAATATATTGAGTATTTGAATAAGCTGCTTAATTCAAGCTCTGCTTAAAATATTTTGTAACCAATAAATATTGGCGAACATACGCTAATTAATCATTTGGTATTATAGAAACGCCCATGATACCTTATTATTATTATGGATATTTGTTAGATTTTTGTATAATAAAAAAATACCATTGACACAACTTAGGGTAGAGACGCCGGGACCTTGGGGTCCGAGCGCTCGCGGACTTTTTAAATCCATCTCGAAACTCATGATCGATTCTTCTTAAGACCCACTGGCTGGTTACTTTTTAGCTCAAAGAATAAGTACTGCCATACAACGTGGCAATGCTGCCAGCCCTCTGGGGACATTGCCAGCCGGCGACGAGGCGGAGGAGTTCTTTGACGCCTGTATATAGTGTAGATTTTAGTGTGTATAGTATAGTTTTTAGTAAGTGTAAATAGTATTTTCTATATATTTCTATAACTGTTAATTTTCTTTCTTGTATCTATATGAGAAAGAATACTACTTAGATTAAAGGAAAATGCGCAACTGTCATAGTACCCTAGCTCTGGCGCAAATAATTAATTTTATTACATAACGAAACTTAAAACGTTATAATTCAGTAATGGACTATTTTGTATTTAAATAACTCCAGAATTGTTAATTAATCACATTCAGCCTTATAACCATTATATACACATAGGGCAAATAATGAACTACATGAGCAAATGGTGCACCTTATATGAAATGACTTTGGCTCAACTAAATGCTTTGGTAAAACTAGTAAAATAAATGGAGAAATTGCATTAACAGAAATCAATAATAAATAATTGATTGCTTATTGCTTTCGTGTTAAGCCTTTTATGACAGAAAAGGTACTAATCTACTCAAGAGGTTTTTTTTTTTTAATTTACTTACTTCTTGATTATTCCTAGTATTACGTCTCGTGAACTCTTTTTCAAATGTCCATATAAGATCACTCGCAGACTCCTGAGCAGCCGCTAAGTCTGTATCTATGTGATTTAACTTAGCATCTTCTTGTTTAGTAGGCTTCAGGGCTTGCGGCTGAATAGGAAAGAAATACCGAAGTCCAGCACCAGGTAGAGCTTGAGCGCTGAAGACTGTTGGCCCCTCAAAAGCGTCAGCTTTGACCGGTTTCCTTGGGATGTAGGCATTGACAAAACGTTGGGCACTGTTGAGAGGCAGGGGAGCGACTGTCGAAGGGTTCAAGACAATTTGTGTGTATCTGGGATGAGGTATAAATAATGGAGGCCGCCTGTGGACAAATGCAATATTATAGTAAACGTTCATGAATTTATAAAAGTCACCTCAGAATTTAAAATGTAAAAACATAAGATGGATGCGATCTGAAAAGTTATTTCAAACCATACAATATTAGTAGTACTAGAGTACAGTACAGTTAGTACAAGAGAATTTTTCACGATGTTAATTTAAGATTGTTTGATTAGTTAGTATTAAGTGTGAAGTCGGGTTGGTTAAGAGATTAGTAGCTCGAAAACGGCTGGACCGATTTTGTCAATTTTTTTTATTGTGTTCGTGATTATCAGGAGAAGAATCTTTTCGAAGAAAAAAAAGAAAGTTCTGCGCAACTTTAGAAAAATTAAGGCGGTACGAATTTCGCTGGAAAATATAGTTACATAATAAAATGTATGACAGTTTTATGGAATTTTAAACTCAAGATTTATATTGGATCCTTATTATCATTGAAATATATTTACCAATGAGCGTTAGGATCTGGTATATCGTTGTAACGATCCTCCCAAACCGGAGCGGGGTCGCGGCCCGGCTGTGGCGACGGCGACGGCTCCGGCGTGGGCGGCTCGATTGGGCCGTCCTTTGTGCCGAACTTTACCATGATTGCTTGTGCGCTTGACGCGAACACCATCAGGTATGTCAGCATCTGGGAAAAGAAAAACATTGTCATGTCAGTCCATTAAAAAAACTCCAATAGTTTTCGTCTGTATTTGTCTGATTGGTATCACATAATAAATGCAACGTTTTTAAGCACTTTGGGTATTTTTGCCAAACCCTCATCCATTGGCATGGAGATCTTGATATGGCCCCTTAGCACCTAATAAATATTCAAAGATAATATATAATTCAACAACATCCACCCAGCCTTTTCCCAACTCAGTTGAATGGAATTTTCCATAGAGCGACTGGCACCTGACCTGATCCACAACCCATGGGTGATATCGAAGTTCTGTAGTCCAGACGGATTTTGTTCTAGGGCTCCACATACCCGCATCAACTGTCATAGATGTCCGTATGACAACCGGGACCTTCGATGCCTTAGCGTGCTCTCCGAGGCACGAAGATTATTATCTTAAATATCGTACTTAATTTTAAATCTAGGTTATTAGTTTATGTAATTATAGTTGTTTAAATACATTATTATAAAAATATAATAATATATTGTAATTTTTCGAACCTTGACCGTCAATGTGAAGGAAGTTTGTCCATAAAGAGGACAATGGACTGTGTTTAGTAACACACGCTTGCCAAATTAGCCTCGTAAAGATTTTACATGTAGATAACTTGTATTTATTTTAATAATTACGTCACATCTATTCAAATTCGTAGATCTACGATAAACTCAGCTTCATTTGTAATCTATCAGGTCATCTTCAAAACCCTGATCTCTTTTTTTCACATTTATTGTCCACTAGCTGTTGCCTGCAGATTTACACACGAGGAAAAGCCTCAACAGACCACGTATTGCTTTCTAGAAGACGTTTTCTGTTGTTGTTTTAGCTCTAGCTTCATATTAATTGAAGACGGTTTATTAGATGCATTCAAAGCCTCTATCTTCATATACCGGTTTGTAGATATAGTTAAGATAAAAATATTTATTGAGCCCGTTTTGTATGTATTTATTGATTTATCTACGTAATTATAAACATGTTACGCCACATTTTACACATAAAATTGATTACAGCAATAATTACTTTATCATTATAATATCACGGTTTATAATCACGTATTGGATATAATGGACCTTTTATTACAGATTAATCTTTTATCTTTAATGGATGCTTTTAAATTCAATAAATGCCTAGACATGATGGCTATGGAGCTTCAAGTTTAAATGGCATATTGAATTGCCAATGACATTGAATAATGTAGCCGGGACAAAGGCCTTTGCCAGGTTATCGTTGCGTTTATGCAGCTTCAAGTTTAAATGGCACATTATTATTGAATTGCCAATGACATTGAATAATGTAGCCGGGACAAAGGTATTTGCCAGGTTATCGTTGTGTTTATGCAGCTTCAAGTTTAAATTACATATTGACTTGCCAATGACATTGAATAATGTAACCGGGACAAAGGTCTTTTCCAGGTTATCGTTGTGTTTTTTTTTGTTTTATTCTTTATTGTACATTAAAAATATATACACAAGTTAGTAAATATTAAAAGCAATATGCACAAAGGCATGCTTAAGTCAAGAAGATGACTTTTCTGCCAGCAGACCGGTTTAGAGGATAAAGATGGTTATTGTAGAGAGAAGCAGTGTGTTTAACAAGAAGTATGAAATAAATATTTTATTAATAAAGTAATAGATAACTAAGTAAATACATACAATTACAGTATCAAGCAATACAACATCAGATAAATAAATACGTAGATAAATAAGAATAAAGACAAATCTAAAAAGTTTAATACATACGAAATACAATCAAGGAACTATTGGGAGAGGAAATGCTCCTTCACTCCTTTCTTAACTTTTAGCTGGTGTCGTATTTTTCATTTTACGTAAGCTTTGACGTGGGGGCTTCAAAGGCCCGTACTTAAAAATATGTTTTTTATGAATCTAGAGGTTTTATTTAATCCTGATATTTAATAATTACATTAAATAAGTATATTCTATTAAAACAAACAAAATTATTTTAAAAAAATAATTAAAATAAGTTTTCTTTTTAACAATTAAACTACAGTTAACAATTCTTTGGTAGAAATTACTTGAGATCAGAAAACACCTTAAACGATATATTTTTTTATATTTTTTTTACAAAACAAACAAATTAACCTTGATTATAAAAGTTCAATAAATTCTCTAATAAACTAACTAATAAACATACGTAGTACTATAAAGAAAATAAAAAACTGCAAGGCACCAAATCTCATAATTGACGCACACTCTGGGCAAACTTCCTTCGCGGATTGAACACAAACATGCTTTTTACATACGTAAAAGGTATGTGTAGACTTCCTCTGAAGCTTCAGTGGACACGTGTGGCATCTTCTCCTGGAACTTCGGGACGATCAGGCATATCAGAGCCTAGCACTCGCGTCAAACTTAGGCGTAGTTCACGTGGTAGTCTTTCCATTAAAACTCTTCTTTTCATATGCTGCAAAACCATATTGCGAGCCGAATGATGTGCTTGGTTCCATTTTGAGCTAGCTAATCAAATACTGAAAGAAAAAACACAAAATATAAACATAAACAACTTTTCAAAAAGTTACGTACATACTGATTTGGGGCCTGAGGGGCCCTCAAAAAACTTTATAACGAATTTACTCACCAATATTGTGCGCGATGACACGTGCACCACCTTTAACGGCCTTTCGGCGACTAAACTTGAGGCTACAAGAAGCCGCGTATGCGTCGCGTGCGGGGGAGGGGAGTAATTCAATATTATTACTTTTGCTAGGCCTTAGCGGCCCCATCGTCATCAGTTAAAGGTTAAAAATTGCCAATGACTCGCACGAATGTCATGTGGCAGCGAGTTCCACAATCTGACAGCCTGGACTGTGAAGGAGTCATCATAGCAGCTAGAGGTATATACAGGAGTTCGAAGGAGAAGAGATGACGAAACACGACATGCTTTGTCTCTAGGCACCAGATACTCAAAGCGCTCACGGAGATAGCCAGGAGAACTAGGAATGTGAAGGATAGTATAGAGAAGAGACAGAATGTGCGCTTGACGACGCTGCCGAATCGGGAGCCACTCCAGTCTATGCCTGAATTCAGAAACGTGGTCGTATTTACGAAGGCCATAGACGAAGCGGATTCCCAAATTCTGCAGACGTTCAAGTTTGTTGATAAGCTTCTCCGATGCATCTAAGAAACAGACATCGGCATAGTCCAACAGTGATAGTAGAAGAGATTGCGCAAGAGTCACTTTAGTTTGAAATGGTAAGAGTTTCTGAAGAGTTTTGAGAGACTGAAATGAGTAGTAGACCCTCCTACTTACCTCGGCAATGTGTACATCCCAGGAGAGATACGAATCCATGCAAAGACCCAAATTTCTTGCGCTATTAGAATACTTAATAGGTTCAGGTTAGGAAATAACAAGACAGTTGACTCTGAACAATACTCTCAAGAACCTTGGACAGGATGGGAAGAATGGAAATGGGTCGGAACTGGGTGATTGCAGTAGGATTAGCTACTTTAGGAAGTGGGATCACGTGGGTTTTTTTCCACGATGATGGGAAACAATTGGATAGCAAGGAATAGTTAATGATGTGGGTAAGGACAGGGATAATATGATTTAATATAGGCAGGAGCATTTGGAGTTGAAGCCCATCATCACCGACGGCTTTAGAGGAAATAGATCGTATGTGCTTCTTAACACATACGATCGAAGGAAGTATTTAACGGCAAAGGAAGAGTTGCTAAATAATTTAACGTTAATACTCGTATTTTATCGACCTCAGAGATACTTGTCGGAGACCTCGAAAAATGAACATTCATTTCATCGAGGTCCATGTCAGTAGCAATACCATCATCCACGCGCTTACCAACACCTACGGTTCTTAGGAATTGCCATACTTCAGACGTGTTACGACTTTGAATTGATTCGTGGAAGTGGTTACGTTTAGCATCTCTACACAAACGATTGCAGCGGTTACGTAAACTCTTGTACCGACCCCAATTTTCCTCAGTAGGATATTTGCGATAATTGCACAGTTAGGTTGGCGGTGCGTAACATCTAAGGGCAGGACATGCATATCCACAGAGGAAACGAGGGTCCGAAGATTTTTGCTACGAGAGTTATCCCCAAGAATACAGGTGTTGAAGTCTCCGAGGATTCTGTGTTCATATAAAGATTTGGGGGTTGGCGGCCAAGATTTATGGAATCACCCCCACTGCCTGCACTAATAAAACTATCATCAGACACACAAGAAGCGAAGGTGTCACTTCGATCATCTTCCGACATAAAAGACAAATATGAAAATAAAGTACTTTAAGTAACTACTTACCTATAAATAACAATTATCTACTTATATAGGTAGTAAACTATAGTTTAGTTTAATAAAATAAATAAATATATATAAATATTAATAAGAATATTACTGCCAGCTTGCTTCGTCCTCTATGCACTCGCCAGCCGCATACACAAAATTTATAAGATATAAATACTCTTTTATATCCAATCCTATTCCATAGAATTCATTATGTATTCGGACACACACAACAGAAACAAATAACTAAAAATCAAGTAGTATAGGTGACATTTCCCTGGCAAAAATAAATACAGTTCCTGACGTGACAAACACCACACGCCAAAATGATAGACAATACTTTCTATTGTAAAAACATAATGACTTGGCAGAATGGTTGAAGCCTTCGCCTAAATGAATGGTCGAACTATATAAAAAAAATATATAATACAATTGACAGTGTTGATGTTCGTTTGTCATTATCTGTCAATGTGAATTATGACTTTTAGGGTTATGTCATGTGTGTCTACAAACAACGGAGAACGTCACTTTTGCACCTTGCGGTTGCGCTTATCCGAACTGGTAGTATCTGATGTAGAAGACAACTTCGCCGATGCAGGAGGATGTACATTTAAAAGATGTTTGAGCTCAGCCGCCGATTCTATCTCATGCCGTGAGTTGTCAGGCGCCAGGACTATGATTTTTCCATCTTGTGTCCAAGATCATCCCATACCGTAATGCTTTCTGGCACTAACGGCCAGTGCCTTTAAGCTTGGACTTGTTGCACCAGACACCAACATTTATGCAGCTTCAAGTTTAAATTACATACTCAAAAAAGCAAAAGAGCTCAGCAAACGGCTCAGGGAGGTAACGGGAGACTTACGAGCCGGCGGATTTCTCGCGCAGCGGATAAGCATCGCCATACACCGCGGGAATGCCGCCGCCATGATGGGCACCCTACCGCGGGGCCCAAACTTTTTACATTTTTTTTAAAAATAGTAATAATTAAATTTAGTATTAATTTCATTTTCTATTGTACCTAGTATATAATAATGTATATTTTTATAAATAAATGTATATTATTGACTTGCCAATGACATTGAATAATGTAGCCGGGACAAAGGTCTTTGCCAGGTTATCGTTGTGTTTATGCAGCTTCAAGTTTAAATGGCATATTGAATTGCCAATGACAATGAATAATGTAGCCGGGACAAAGGCCTTTGCCAGGTTATCGTTGTGTTTATCGAAACAAAAATATGAACGTATAATTTTACTACTAAATATTGGATTCTTGTAATGCTTTCGTAATTATATGTTACTGGAATAGATTGAACTTGTGCGTGCCGCGTATGCTTGTGTGGCAGGCACTTCGAGCCCAAAATGTACCGGAGCGATACGTCCAGATAGTCCAGGATATGTATCACAGAGTTAGCACAAGAGTACGGAGTCTAGCAGGTCTGAGCAGGGCGTTTGAGGTTAAAGTGGGCGTACACCAGGGTTCCGCGCTTAGCCCCTTGCTGTTTAATCTGGTGATGGACTACCTCACTAAGGACATACCGGCACCGCTACCATGGACCATGCTGTACGCGGATGATATAGTTCTAGCCGCAAATACTGCACACCACCTACAGGAGGTCCTCAATACGTGGACGCTGGCTCTGGAGAAGTACGGTTTACGAGTCAGTAGGAGCAAAACAGTTCATCTGAAATGCCCCTTCAGCGGAATCACAAGGGAGGATACTATATACATCGGTACAACACCCATCCCAGCAGTGAGGAAGTTCAAATATCTAGGTTCCGTGATAACACCAGATGCAAACGTGGATGATGACGTCACTCACCGCGTTAATGTTGCATGGCAAAAATGGAGAACGCTCACAGGCGTACTGTGTGATCCGCGCATGCCCGTAAAAGTCAAAGGCAAGGTTTATAAGACTGCAGTTCGCCCTGCGCTAATGTACGGATCAGAATGCTGGACAATAAAGAAATCTCACGAGCAAAGAGTGCATGTCAACGAGATGAAGATGTTGAGATGGGCGGGAGGAGTAACTCGACTCGATAAAGTGCGCAACGAGCATATAAGAGGCAGCTTTAAAGTCGCACCAATCGCCCAAAAACTCACCGAAAAACGTCTCAGATGCACCATCAGCAGACCATGTGGTTCAGATTGCACTGCGCCTGCCTGAACAGAAGAAAGGTAGAGGCCGCCCGCCACTAACCTGGTGGTCTAAAATCCAAACAGACCTCAAGAAAGCCCAGTTGCCTGAAACGACAATCCAGGATAGATTATCCTGGATTGTCGTTTCAGGCAAAAGTGAGGAGACCCGACCCCAAATAATGGGACAAAGGGCAGGACAAAGAGAGGAATAGATTGAACTTGAAACTTCGTTTGAGGTGGACTTCGTTTGAGGTGGAGTTCGCGAATATCCGCGGACTCCATGCAAACCTCGATACCGTCCACCATCACCTGGAGACGGCACGACCTTCTGTGATGTTCCTAACGGAGACACAGATACGCCGCCCTGACGACACGTCGTATCTCTGTTACCCGGGCTATATTATTGAGGAACAATTCCGCGGTGTGCGATAAAGCCGGGGTGTGCGTGTTCGTTAGGGCGGATGTTTGCTGCCGCCGGTTGCGCTGTCTGGAGAACCCCTCCTACTCCGTCCTTTGGCTGCACGTGGATCATGGCTCCATGAGCCAGATCTACGTGTGCGTCTACCGCTCCCGCACAGGGGACACTGGGACAACAAGGCTTTTCGAATACCTCAGCGAAATGGCTGACGATGCGCAGGTGCGGTTCCCGAACGCTGACCTGGTTTTCCTGGGGGACTTTAACGGTCATCACGTTGAGTGGCTGGGGTCCCTTAGGACCGATCATGCGGGACGAACCGCCCATGCATTCGCTCTCTCCCACGGGCTGACCCAGATGGTACGGAGGATCACCCGGATACCTGACAGGTCAGACCACACGCCCGCATTGCTGGATCTACTGCTGACGAGTCGCCCAGCCGAGTACAGTGTGTCGGTACGCGCCCCACTGGGCACTTCCGACCACTGTGTGGTGCACGCCAGCTTGCAAGTGCCACCGCCTGCTCGTGCTGAACAAATGACTCGACGACTATGGCACTAATCGTTGGCAGACTGGGACGGTCTCCGCGATTACTTTGCGTCCGTCCCGTGGAGCCAGCGCTGCTTTGTAGGGAAGGCGCCTTCGGATAGCGCTGCTGCCGTTGCTGGCGAGATCAGTCTAGGGATAGAATATTATATCCCTTTCACTGATGTCGCCAGCATCCGCAAAGCTCGCCCCTGGTTCGGGCGTGAATGTGCCGAGGCTGTCCAGAAAAAACAGTCGGCATATCGCGCCTTGGTCAGGGCTCGGGCGGCACGTGACCCGAACGCGAACCGCCTCAAAGCAGCGTATAATAGGGCCACTAGGTTCAGCAAGAGGGCCTTCAAGAGAGCGGATGCCCAGCGCGTCGCGCGGCTTGGTCAGAAGCTCACATCCCATCCCACGGGCAGCCGTGGATACTGGCAACTGGCCAAAGCCGTACAGTAAATTTTTTGCTAACACTCGCTGCCACCACTACGTTTTCCTGATGGATCACTGGCTCATAAAGCCCAAGAGAAGGCGGACATGCTCGCAGATCTCTTTGCAGCTAATTCCCGGGTCGATGACCGTGGCCTGCAGCCCCCCGCCATCGCCAACTGTAGCCACACTATGCCTGATATTGTTATCAGGCAATGTGATGTACGGGCAGTGCTGCGGTCACTCGACACGCGGAAAGCCAGTGACCCTGACGGCATTCCGGCGGTGGTGCTACGAAAATGTGCTGCTGAGTTGTCTCCAGTATTAACGCGTCTGTACCGCCTGTCATACTCTACAGACCTCGTGCCGGAGGTCTGGAAGGAGGCGAACGTACAACCGATCCCCAAGAAAGGGGATCGATCCGATCCAGGCAACTATCGACCCATAGCTGTCACCTCAGTCATTTGCAAGGTGCTCGAGCTTCTTATAAATAAGCAGCTCATGCGATACCTGGAGGATCACTCGCTAATCAATGATCGGCAATATGGCTTCAGGCCAAAATGATCAACGGGTGACCTCCTAGCATTCGTCACGCATGTATGGGGTGAGGCTATGGAAAAGTTCGGCGAGTCCTTGGCTATTAGCCTGGACATCGCCAAAGATTTCGATAGGTTCTGGCATGCTTCGCTCCTTTCCAAGCTTCCGGCATATGGTCTACCTCCTCAACTGTGCAGCTGGATTGCCAGTTTTTTAAACGAGCGCCGAGTGCGGGTCCTCTGCGATGGCCAGGCTTCTCGCTTCTTGCAAGTGAATGCCGGAGTACCGCAGGGGTCCGTACTGTCACCAACTCTCTTTCTTCTGCATATCAATGATATGCTTTCCCTCGGGAACATTCATTGCTATGCAGATGACAGTACATTGCACGGGAGTTACTCGGTTCGTCCGACGGCGGGGCGATCTGTGATAGAGGAGGAGAGACGACATCTCGTGGGTGATCTCGAACGAAACCTCGACAGTATCTCAAAGAATCAATCAAAGAATCAATTTCATTTATTCAGTTTAGGCACATAAAGAGCACATATGAATGTCAAAATTTTACAATTTAGTCAAGTAATATTATAAAAATACCAAATTAAGTAAGTACATAAATAACCATTAGAAAATGATTCTTTCGCTGGTTCGGTAAGTTGGTTCTCCTGAGAAGATACCAGCAAGAAACTCAGGTAGATTATCCATTTACTTTTTTAATATTGTTTTGTTTACATTGTTACAATTAGTTTATATTATATTATACGAGTGGCCAACAACCGAAGATTAGGGTGACCATGCATTTTTATCATTAAGATATTCGTCTACATTATAGTAGCCTTTCATCATCAAACATTTTTTAACTACTATTTTAAACTTACTAAGAGGCATGTCAACCAAATCCTGAGGAATTTTTTTATAAATTTTTATACATTTGCCTACAAACGAATTACCAACTTTATGAAGTCAAATTTTTGTCATTGCCAGTTTATTTTTATTTCTTGTATTAAAACTATGGTTATCGGATTTTTTTTTGAAGAGATCTATGCTCTTCCGTACATATAAGATGTTGTCGTAAACATATTGAGAAGCAACTGTTAAAATATTAATTTCTTTAAATAGTTCTTTCAGCGAGTCACGGGGTCCGAGTCTATAGATTGCTCGTATTTCTGTAATATGAATATTGTCTCAATATCGGCAGCTGAGCCCCACAGCAGCAGACCATATGACATAACGCTATGAAAGTAGCTAAAATAAACTAATCGTGCCGTTTTTTCGTCATTCAGTGACCTTATCTTTCTAACCGCATAGGTAGCTGAGCTAAGTCTTCCTGCCAAGGCTGTGATATGAGGACCCCATTGTAGTTTACTATCTATTCTATCTATATATTCTATCTATCTATTTGAACTAATTCATTATTCATAGTAATATGAGTATCCACCTGTCTAACATTAGGCATAGTAAATTTTACACATTTTGTTTTCTTCGCATTGAGCAGCAAGTTGTTACTTGTGAACCAATGCAATATTTTCGAAAGGGTATTATTTACATCGTCAAGTGCTACTTTTTGTCTATCACTTTTAAAAATTAATGATGTATCATCAGCAAATAATACTATCTCACAAAGATTTTTAGTGAAATAAGGAAGATCGTTTACGTATACTAAGAATAAAAGGGGTCCTAATATCGAGCCCTGGGGTACTCCCATGACTAATGAGGCGCCAGAAGAGTCGGTGCCATTAATGTTTACTTTTTGTACTCTACCAGTGAGGTAAGACTCGAGTAAGCCAAGTGAGCTGTTCGAAACACCATAATAACCTAATTTTAGTAGCAAAGTCCCATGATCAACACAATCAAAAGCTTTTGATAGATCACAAAATATACCAATGGCATCCTGCTTTTCCTCCCAAGCATCAAATATATGTTTCACAAGTGCAACTCCTGCATCCGTTGTGTTCCTGCCTTTAGTGAAACCAAACTGTTTGTTATGAAGTAACTTATTGTCTGTAAAATGTGAAAGCAATTGATTAAATATTATTTTTTCAAAAATTTTACAAATATATTTTTAGGTCGAAAATTTGAAGGATCACTTTTGTCTCCTGCTTTAAATAAAGGAATGATTTTACTGTACTTCATAAGATTAGGAAACTGATTTTCATCTATACATTTATTGAATATGAATGCAAGGTGAGGCGCTATAGCGGGCACTATTGATTTTATTATATTAGTTGAAATGCCCCAAAGATCCTCGGTATTTTTTATATTTAGTTGTTTATAGTCACAGAGCCAATATACTGAAAATCAAAGTTAATTCTACATTTATCAACACTAGATTTAAGAAGAGAATTGGCTACGTTTTTTGACGAATTTAACTTATTTGTAGTGGTGATTGGAACATTTGTGAAAAAAGATTCAAATGCATTGGCCACTTCAGAATCAGTTTTAATATTATTATTATTTTTTTATTTAAATATATTTATTTTACAAATTTATACTATCAGTTCCAGTGTAAAAGTTGCCAAAAAACCTTTCCAGGTTTGTCCTGACAACAGGCAGAAATTCACCACCGGGCACAATTATTAGAAACTCATATCATAAAATAGGTACTTATATAAAACAATAACCCTCGGCCTACAGACGACACAGTTAGAAGAACATCAATATTAATTAAAATAGGCGGGTAGATGGAAAAAATATTGCTGGTTAAAGAACATAAACTTGCGTTACTATGGAACGATTGTGCTGCAGTACAATATAAACGAGTATGGCCAGTGTAGTATAGCAATTATAGTTATACCATAGGATACGCATACAGCATGCTCCAAACAAAAGCTTGGTTTTTATCAAGCAGATGTTTATCATCTATTTTTAACTCGAAGGATCGATCACGTGACTTTGCTTTACAAGTTTCTTTGTTAATAACATTCCATATTGCCTTCGTTTTATTATCAGATTTTTCAATTTTAGCCCGTATATAATTAGATTTAGCTGTTGAACATACTTTTTTGAATAGTTTGGAGTACTTTTTAATCTGTTCAATTACTTGTGGCTCATTAGTAGATGCCTTTGTCTCGTATAATTCATATAATTTCCTTCTACTTTTATAGATTCCTGGCGTTGCCCAATCACTAAATTTAATTTTGAATTGATTTACATTTATTGTTTTTTTAGTGAAAATGTTATCACATTCGTATTTGATTACTCCGAACAAATCTCCGTAATGATCATTCGGGTTTTTATCATTATTCAACTCCAAAAGAGGTACTTTATTCTTAATGTTTTCTTTAAATATTTCTAATCTATAAGTTGTGATTGGTCTACAAACAATATTTTTTGATAATGGAACATGTTGGTACTTAAATCTAGCTAACTGACCTGCATGATCTGAATTTATAAAATGTATTATAGATTTCTCATCTACATCGCTGTTAGAAAAAATATTATCTAAGCAGGTAGCTGATGTGGCTGTGGTGCGAGTTAGTTCACAAAAAAGATTTTGTGAGTTAAAAGATTTAAAAAGGTTGAGGAACCTTAGCGAGTTCTGAGAGTTTTCTAAAATATTAATATTAAAATCTCCACATACAACTATAGTTTTCTTACATTTACATACCTTTTTTAAGGCTTCCTCCATTATGGACTCAAACAGGTAGTAATCTCCAGAAGGAGGTCTATAGACGCTAATAATAATATATTGTTCTAGCTCTGCATATGATAGTTCAATATTTCGCTCACTTGTGAGTGCTACTACGTCTTTTCGGTCTTTTGATTTTAATTTGTCATTAATTAAAATGAGAGATCCACCTCTTATAGCGGAATCTCTAGTAAACGCACTAATGATTTTATAATTATCAATATTAACTAAGAGTTCATGTTTTTTTAACCAGTGTTCAGTTAAACAAAGTACATGGATACGTTTTTCATTTAAAAATAATTCTAGTTCTAACTCTTTGCCAGAAAAGCCTTCAATATTTTGATGAATAATATTCATGAACATAGACTTTTCCTTTGTCCTTAAATTTAATTTGCTAGGGATTTCCTCTATTGTCCTACAACTAAGTTTAAATTATTGTCACCCTTTTTTGGAACAGATTCCAAGGTCACAAGACAAACATTGTCACTTTTCTGCTCAATAAAAGCAGATTGTTTAGCCAAGTTTTTGGCTGAATAACTAATAAAATATGATAGCGAAGATGCTATCTGTCTCTTAAAATATCTATTCAAATAGAATTTATCTTCCGTCAATAACAATTTATTTTCTAAATACATGTTAATGTCAATCAGATGGAATTTATTTGGATTATGAAATGTCAATGTATGTATTGTTTGATTAAGCTTATATCTAAGATTGTTTTCGGCCTGTGACAAGCTACGGCTATAAGGAAGTGTGAATAAAATAATGTTTTTAACATCTAATAAGCTCAGTAATTCTAAACAATTTACAATTAAATTTCTGTCTGCATTTCCCCTATCTCCCACCAAAATTAAAAGTATACAGCTGCTGTTTAAATTACAATTTTTAATTTTTTTTATAATGTTACAGTAAGTTAATCCCGGCATACAATAGTTAGTAACATTTTGTTCTAAATATGAACTAAGTAACTGGCCCATTGATTTCCCTAATTCATCACAAAACATCACTATTTCAGATTTAATCATATTTTGTTTGGTGAAGGAACCACTGGGTTTCTTGTTTGACTCAAGTGAAGGGCTTATGTTTGAAGTCAGCGAGGACTTACACACCGGTTCAGGACTAATTAAATGGTTGTTTGATGTCAATGTGGAATTTGGACTCATAAGATCCTTCATGGCCAGAATGTATTCCTGATACTCACTTTTAACATTACAATACCTGTCAGTCATTATGTCTAGTGATTTTTTTAAATTATTAATTTCTGATTCTAACTTTAAAATATTGTTATTATGATCAGAGATATTATTTTCAATTAATAATGAATACATGTCAAGTTCATCGCCTAGTTGCCTTCTCTCATTAATATACTTGACTTTTTTGTACATACTTTTTTGTACATACTTTTTTGTCTTTTAATAAGTTTTTGTGTTTTTCTTATGTATTTATTAATTTTCACTAATTTCTTAATTTTGTTTCTACTGCACTCAACTATGCCCAACTTGTGAATGGAACAATGAGCTGTCTCATCATCCTTTGTTAAATCTATAGTAATTGTGGGTTCTAAGCTGGGTTCAGTAGCAACAAGACTGGGCACACTATCAACTAACTCCTCAAACAAGTTATGGGTATGGGATACTATGGTGTCACGTTTCTCAGCCTCAAGGTGGGAAATGAGGTGGTGGGCTTCGTGCAGTTCCTGTTCCAAGACTGACATGCGCTTGAGACCCTGTTCATACTCGTCACTACACTCTCTGAACCCAGTCACAATATTTTGTAATCTGTCCCGTTCATCTAACACTAACCTATTCTCTGTGTGCATCTCAGCCATCTGCTTTTTTTTGAAGTCGTATTTATTTAGGCTATCTAATAGTTCCTTTTCATTTTCATCTCTTTCCCTATGCAACTGTTTAATCAACGTTTTGGATACCTCTAATTCCTTCAATGTCAGGTCAAGTTTTTTCAAGATATCTTCTTGTTTAGCCTCATCACGGCGAGCAGAATACATGCTACGTGTGACTGGCATTACGATATTATAAATTTATACTGACTTAGATACTAAAAAGCTACCTGATGAATACACTAAGTACACAAATAAATACGTAAGTAATGTCAAAAAGAATCTGATTGAATACACTACAACTTCAAAAACTAACAGGTACGATAATAAGTAGTTATTTATTAGTACGATTACCTATATAAAAATCACTCAAATCACATTAAATCCGAGTTGATAAAGTCCCAATGGGGTGCCGAGAACTTGGTCGAGTTCAATGCCCACAAAACACAGGCGTGCATTTACAGCGAAAAAATCCCCTTTCCTTCCCCTACCCACTCTTCAGAATGCAATATTACCAATGAAGGACAATCTAGACATCCTTGGCATAGACGTTCGTCGAGAGCTCAATAACACAAAATACATTGAGAGATGTATTGGGCTGGCTTCGCGGAAACTAGGAATACTGAACAAGGTAAAGCGATTCTTTACACCGCACCAGAGGTGTCTGCTGTACAAAACGCAGATTAGACCCTGCGTTGAATACTGCTCTCACCTCTGGGACGGCTCCGCGAAGTATTTGCTGGACGCACTCGACGCTATGCAGCGACGCGCTGTTCGCATTATAGACTGTCCGGAGGCAACGGGAAGCCTTGAGCCGCTAGCCCAGCGCCGAACAATTGCTTCCTTGGCCGCGTTCTACCGTATTTACCACGGTGAGTGTTCTGAAGAGCTCTTCAACCTGATCCCACCCTCTCCCTTCCGATCCCGAACAACGCGTGCCGGGCAGAGATGTCACTCTCATACCGTGGAAACCATCTTCGCGAGAACCGAGCGTTTTAAACGTTCGTTTCTCTGCCGAACGATGGTGGCTTGGAACGCCCTGCCTGCGCACGTGTTTCCTCCAACATATAACCCTGGGTTCTTTAAGCGAAGCGTGAAGAGGCACATTACTGGGTCGTCAAGTTGAGGGCCACTCTCTATAGGATTCCTGTGTACGGTGAGAGTCGCCCTCAATTGCCAGACGTCGCCTCAGCTTACCATCAGGCGGGTGGCGTCAATTTGTCGACCTAAATATAAAAAAAAAAAAATATAAAAAATGATTTGTAAGTTATTAGGTGTCTGTGTCAATATCAATACATTGTAGTAGATGAATATTTATTGTTTCACTACATTCCTTGTATTTTGTATATTTATTAACCTGTTCTACACTGTTACATAAATTATAATTACTTATAACATTTAAATGCTGTTTTTATAAATTTACCCGCGAATAAACAATAGGTTGGTACTTTTTTTGGTGAGTAAAAATAATGGTACGAGCAAAAGGTATTACTTAAGACAAAGTATACAGAATGAATTTTTCAAGTGGGCTTGGATGGCCAAATCCGGAACTATAAGGAATAGCGAAAAATGCTCAAAGGAGTCAGTCACGAGCCCGATTTTGATGAAACTTAAAACCTCAGCATTCGATTTTTTAAAAACCTATAATCCTAGCTGGGAATCGAACCCATTGATTTAGAAAAAAATCATACCCTTTATTATTACACCATACGATAGTATTGCTGATTCAAATTCTGGATCAAATTCTGGGAAGTAATGTAATATACGGCAAATTTAATAAAACCTTAGAATTTTAATAAAATTCATATTTCTTGTCTGTCTAAAGTGTAAATCGTTTGTGTGCCAAACGATTTACACTTGTCGTCTAAGATAGAGCTTCGCTTCGCTCCGCTCAAAAAATTAAAAGTGTCCGGCTGACAACCCATATTACCTGGAACAACGCTACTGGCGAAAAATGGGCGTTTAGTGACTCTGCCAAACCCTTTGGGGAAACAGTCGTGATATATATTATGTGTTTTTAGGGTTCCGTATCCAAGAGTAAAACGGGAACCCTATTACTGAGACTTGAGACTTCGCTGTCAGTCCGTCCGTCTGTCTTGCGCTGTATCTAATGAACCGTGATAGTTAGAAAGTTGACATTTTCACAGATGATGTATTTCTATTGTCTCTATAACAACAAATACTAAAAGATAGAATATAATAAACATTTAAGTGGGCTCCCATACAACAAACGTGATCTTTATTTTTGGTACGGAACCCTTTGTGCGCGAGTTCGACTCGCACTTGGCCGGTTTTTTTCTACATATCCAGATAGTATGGAACTCTGTTAAAGTTAAAATACTTGGAGTTTGGTTACCGTGACGGCCTCAAGAGAAACTATGCAATGATTGTTAAAGATCTTCTCATGAGAAAAATGAATATAGTTACTTAATTGTATCAAGGTTACCTAAATATGTTTAGACCACTTGTAAAATTTAACGATTCTAGGAGATTGATTTCTCAGATAATACAATACATGACGTCATATAGGACTACTACCATATAGAGCTTTAATGCCATAGAGTCTGAACATTGGCAGAGGCGAAGTGTGACGTAAATGCTGAAATAATTCTACAAATTTCATTTATATGCTATCAACACGTAAGTATTTTCATCCGGTTTCCCCAAAGGGGTTTGGTTACATCTTGTCCGTTAATCGGCAGGCGGAGTTTGGGTTTTTAAGAACTTGGTAGAACCCACAACACCTACACATAATTATAGTTACCGCGAATGCTGAATTACCTTAATTAGACAATGAGAGTGCACCAGCAGTTCAGCATTCTTGAGGCGGAATTGTTGCTATGCGAAATATTTTGGTAATAGTACCATTTGAAGAAGTAGTCATAAATGGATATAATAGTATACTATATTCCAAATAGATTGAAATAAAAGGTCATAGACCCCGAAGAACAAACCTGTCAAACAAACTGTCGCTGCGGGGTGGGGTGGGCTGGCGCTCATTTTGTGGGTTGTTTTTGGTGTCAATGACCTTTTTATTTCAATGTATTTGGGATAGAGTTATAGTTCAATGGCACAATACAAGAATCACATCTTTATCTCCGAAGGGGTAGGCAGAAGTGCTACATTACGTCCACAGCTCAATAGTTACTGAAGGGGTTAGCCTCCACTGGGAATTCTTTCGAGTGCGCACCTGAGGCGCCCTGCAATGTAGAGGCTGCCGCGGCCTTGGGCCGCAGACTTGAAAAAAAAGGGGCGAGCCTATTATAGACTTTATCCGTCTGTAAATGGAATGACTATGACTTAGGTCCTGTGGATGTTGATAGGGTGAGGGTAAAGGGCTTTCTCAAGAATAATTGTAAGATTGCTTTTAAGTGTTAATCAGTTCCATTATTCATGGCCAAGTGGTTAAAATTCAATTTAAATATGATATGAAATAGCATAATTTCTTCATACCTGTAAACTTCCAGAGACTCTCATGTTTATTATTAATGTGTTGGCTTGAACCTGTAACAAAAATAAAGTATTTTAGTATTATAATAGGTAAGTTTAAGTTACTATTAATATTTACATTAAAAATACAGATAAATACAGATGTAACTTATATTATTATTAATATGCACAAAGTCATCCTTAAGGCTTCATTATCCTTAGCAGACCACAGACTTAGATGAACCACAGACGCACCATTTCGCAAATTCTTTAACCTCCACGTAATAGGTGGCAAGCCTATTGCCGTTCCAGGGAGTAAGCCTCGTCTGTTTGTCGGCAGTTGCACCGCGTGCAGGTGAGGATGACTTGGGCCCTGACGAAACGACTCCACCAGCTTATGACCTTGAAATTTGCAATCGTCTTTCGGCGCAGGGAACTATCACTAGTTCGAATTGGGAAAATATATGTAGGTATATTCATTAACTAAAGTTATTATATTTTAAAAACAACACTAAATCTCATTATAAGTATTGAACACATTATGGACATACAACACCATAATAACTTAATTTCGTAAGAAAGAAAAAGGTGAGATAGATTGGAATCTGCTTTACCATACGAATGATACAAAGAACTATAAACAATGCCAGTTTATGACCTTACACGGAAACTTTCTGAATGTAATCTTATCCATATTTTACCAACGTTTTACTCCTTTTTCTGCATTGAAGTAATAAATATTAAGCTTATACACAACACACAACACGTCGAGCAACGGACGGTTATTTATAGTTATAAAATTTGCATTATTCATTTTGCTTTTACTGACATCTTCGCAGTTCGATCTTACATCGGTAACCTGTATAGGTAAGTTATTGTTATGTATTTTATTATTAGTGTAAAATACATTTCATTGTTATTAGGGTTCCGTACCCAAAGTGTAAAACGGAACAATATAACTAAGGCTCCGCTGTCCGTTCATCCCGTCCGTCTGTCACCATGCTGTATATCATGAACCGTAATAGTTGGACAGCTGACAATTTCACAGATGTGTATTTTTGTTGCCGCTGTAACGACAAATACTAAAAAGTAGAATAAAATAAATACTTGAGGGAGGAGAAATTGGGAACAAGAATTTTTTATCCGAAAAAGAAATAATATCATTAAATACCATTTTTTTTAAGTTTTGCAGCGGAGAACATCTTGCTTCGGCAAAAATTTTAAATGGTCACGTTGTATGTAGGTAATTATTCAGTCTAGAATTCATAAATTGACACTATTGCACTAATTCCTACATGCATGTTTCAATATATCACCGGCTGTGTACAAGTATTTAGAAATATATAAGTATGTTTATCAGTTGTCCCATAGCACAAGCTTATAGCTTAATTTGGGCTAGATGACGTTGTGTGAGAATGTCCAAAAATATTTATAATTTATTTATTTATTATTATTATTTATAAAGTTACAAAATATTAAGAGAAGAAATGTGAACAAGTAGTTCATATCTCGTGCGCATCACAATGCTACTATAGTAAATAGAGCTTGGCATTTATTGCAGCCATACCTGCCTGATACGAGTAGAGTGACACTTGCTTAGTGGACCATGTTGCAATGTAACTTTAATATTCTGTGACGGCTTGTTTAGATAATGCCAATGTGCCTCACTACATAGTGGTCTTACACCTAACTCTTAAACTTAAACCACACTTTGCCACCAATTTTCTTGGTCCCACGTAATAGGGGGCAACCCTATTGCCGTTACCGGCCACTATAGAATATCCTTAACCACTTTGTAAATAGTAAATGTTGGCTTATCGGTGTCCACTCTGACACTAATTCGTGATGAGAATAAAAAATGTCGTTTTACACAATCTGTTCTTGTAAGTAAATCAAACCAAAATTACAACATCCAGGACAGATGTTACATACCACTAAATAGAATATCTGCCATTGTAGGTTGATTGACCATATTAGGTAAATAAAACCATTCATACGCATCTTGGTGTTATTGCTCGAGTACCTACTTCGAAGTCAAATAATAGTGAGTGAGTTTAATTGCAACAGGCTATTACAGTCAAATAACGAATAGCCGAGTATTTAATTGCATTTTACAGAATCACTGAAATCATCACCTAGGTATTTTCTCGCTATACATAAACAATAATGCACTTTGTTTTATCATTTGAAACAATAGGTCAATAGCATTTAAAGACTATTTAGAACAACGGCATAGCTCAAGAGTACACTCAGAGATATAATATGGAGTGACAAATGGTTATTGACACAGATTCTGGCGCATTAACGTCACATAATTAAACAATGTATGCCCTCGTTGTTATGTTGTCATATAGGCGTCCACTCTGACACTAATTCGTGATGAGAATAAAAAATGTCGTTTTACACAATCTGTTCTTGTAGGTAGGTTTTTAAATGTAACCAATGAAAACCATAATTTTTAAGTATAAGCTGATAGTGTTGAATTTATAAATGAGGTTGAGGGTCCTTAATATGTCAGGCAGGTGCAAATATCAAGTGCTTCTCTTGGGGATAATTTATATCACAGTACAAATTAATCATACGTTTTCGAATAATTACCACTTTTGTTAAGCTTAAGAATGTCATAATTAGGTAAGTACTAAAATGACTGCATTCAAATAGTGTTGTATCTTTTGACTACGTGAACCGATTTTGATGTTTTTTAATTGATATCTTCTACTTCCCAATTGGTCCCATTTTCATTTGATCCCATTTCTATAATCATTTGGTCCCATTCCGGTAATTTAATGTAGGTTTTAGTGACAATGTTTGACGTGTTATACGTATCTAGTAATTCAGTTAAGCTTGATTCATTGAAGCTGGAATTTTTATATGACTCACCATAATATACTCACCATAATTCTCAAGATACTTCTAGCACACAGAAAAAAAACCGATTCACCTATATTTATTTTCAATCATTGGAAAAGTTGTTATTAGATATCAGTCAAATCACAGTCAAATTCTTAACATGAGAACCAATCAAATCAAATATTTGAACTCATTAGTTACAACACTGTTTAACGTAAACGATTAATTTGTTACCGTACTTACCATATCCATTCGTGGACACGTTTATATTCACGACACCTAAACTCAAGAATTTAGCTTAATAAACTATGTAAGTATCATGATTGATTACTCCGATAGGAAACGTTTACCAATAGGAGAATGTGATTAAATAAAGTTCAGTTTCCAAATGGAGTAATGCAATCCTTAGATGTGTAGAGGAACGTTATCAATTTTTATGGGCTAACCAATAAAGGTAGAGTTGGATATCTGATTTGTGGTTTACAACTACCATATGGATTTTGCATTTATTGCCTTAGATAAAACGATTTAAAAAAAGAAGGAGATTCTGAATTCCTCTGAACATTTGTATCTCTTGCACTGAAACATGGCTTTTTGGAGCAGTGCGTTAATCTATCTATACCAATAAAAAAATGAAATGCCTCGGTGGCGAAGTGAGGTTGCGACTGCCGTCCCTGAGATCCCAGCTTAAATTTCGGGTCGAATCTATTCATTATTTGTGGGATCCGCAAATGGTTGGTTTCGGAGTTTGAGTATTTTCTATGTATAATATCTATGTATTTAGAAATATATAGATATTGGACTAATTCGAGCGGCATTGTTAGCTAGCAACAGGCTATATAACACGTTAAACAGGAGCAGAAAAGCAATTAAAGATGTTACAAAACCACTTTACCAAGCGTGGATGAAGTCGCAAGCGTCCGTAAGTATTAAATATAAGTAAACAAATAGGTATATCATTATATGCAACGCTGAGAGAGGAATATAATCAAATCGGAATTACCGGATTCCGCACACGCACACCTTATTGGGAAATGGTTGTAGCTGCCGCTGCCAACTCGATACGTAGTTAATTTACAATTGGGACAGTTAATCTGTTATTCGATGCATGCCATAATTTACGATGCAGCACTTTAGAAAGATCTTTATCTGGTATTGCACAGATTCATTATATAGATTTTATCTATATTTTTACTATAGGGAAACGACTTTTAAAAAATAAGGTTCTGTCAGATTTCGTCAGGATATTCGATAATTTTTATGTGGATAATTATGTTCACCGATTACTCGAAGACGCTTAAACCGATTTGAAAAATACTTGTGTTGTTTAGTCCAAGACGCCCAGTACTGTAATTGGCTGTGCCACAGCGGCTGGCACGTAAGATTTTGTTGCATCAACACCTCATCGCAAGGCAACGAGTTTAAATTTTTTTCAAAATTAAGATATACTTTTTATTAAATTCATTCGGCCATTTTGGATATAAACCATTATAAACGTGCCCAGTGACGGCAATAGGTTTGCTCCCTATTACGTGGAGCTAAAATACTGGCAAATTGTGGGTGTATAATGCACCTCTGCCTACCCCTTCGCGGATATAGGCGTGATATGTGTGTGTGTGTGTGTATGTTGTGTTGTTTAAAATAAGTAGGACTACTTAAGCATTTAAAATTTTATTTTTTTTATTTTAAATAATAACCTTAATTAGAAATACCTATTATACGTACATATTTATATTATTGATGCATATTGTAATATCAATTGTAAATACTTTAATTCAACCAATAAAAAAGAACCGACCAAAGTAACATGATTAGGCAGTTCTTTTATTGAGCGAAACGAGCCGAAGGCGAGCGGAGCTCTCAACGGGTGACTCAAATTATTTTTCAAACAATTTATGTTTAATTGTTTCTCGGCGAATACTTGGCCGATTTCGGATTTTCTTGCACTCATCAATAGCTTACAGAATTACCCAGGTTATTACGATACCAGAATTTTGAATTTAAACTCGCTTCGCTCAAATATATGCTGCAGCGTAACGGTAAGCAGATAAAGAAACAATTTTTATATTACAAAAGAGGGCAGTCCGTGCCATTTATTGTTTAGGTAAAAGAGATTCTCTTAGGGAGCGATGTAAAGATATTAATATTTTAACTGTAGCTTCCCAATATATATTTGATAACATACTGTATGTCAGGAAAAATATATCTAGCTATACTAAAGTAAGTGACGTTACAGACAGAAATCTACGTAATAAAAATAAACTACTCCCTCCGTGTTATCGGCTTGGCAAGGTTAGTCATTCTTTCAAGGAGGAAAGTATACGCTTTTATAATAAATTGCCTGAATCGGTCCTTTGTATGCCCGACAATAAATTTAAAAACTTTATAAAGACCACTTTATGCCAAAAAGCATATTATAAGACAGTTGATTACCTTAATGATAAAAGTTTCTGGCTTGAGCATGGTGCAGGCACCTCCTAAAATGCCGTAATTGTAGCATATTCTACTTAGGCGACTATAATAATTTTTTTGTTGTATTATACACTCTTTTTGATTTTGACACGAGACCAATGTACATTCGTCCACATTTAGTCTTAAGAAAATGTGTAAATGAGTCAATTATTTGAAAAGAGTGACCGAGAGTTTTATTGCCAGGTTATTTCTCTCGGTTCTACTTATTGCTTTGCGAATCTGGCAGTACATGTAAATATAGAAGCAATGGCATTTTTAATTTTAAGTACTTACTGACGTTTGTAAGAGCCATTTATTGACCTATACAAATAAATAAATAATATCAATTTCAAATTTCAATTTCAATTTCAATTTCGGTACGTTTCGCGACTGCGGCGACCTAGTATTTTAGTGCAATCGAGAGAATTTATATGAATGAACATTGTAAGATAATGAAAAGCTTATAAAAAGGTTTATAACAATGCTAATTTTGCAATGGCATACTCCTCTGCCATTATGTCAAAGAATTTAAATTATCCATTGCCAAGCGCGATCGAGTACATAATATACGAGTAATAAGACGTCTGTTAACTAGATACCTAATTTAATGCAGTGGTGACATTTAATTGCATCAATTTTATCATCAATATTCAAACAACGCCGTTGTGTGTGATTATAAAGTCTATTGTCCGTTATGTAATTATAGGACAAGATTATTAAATTTGTTTTGTAATTAATACCAAGCCAGTTAAATTAAGGTAAACCTCGGAATTAATCCAAACTGGATGAAAATTTGTATAAACTTATACTTAGACATTCTAAAAGTTGTGTCGAAACCAACATATGGTGGCCACATCTACTAAAATTTGAGGTCATAAAGTCACAAAAATAGTTTTTAGCATAAATATCGCTTTCTATGGGTTTCTTGCTATTTTTATATATTACAATATTGTTAAATACCCTACAATTTTTCCGTCAAAGCTTTTTTTATACGTTGAACCGTTTTCGAGATAGAGGGCGGAGAGAAAGTGGTTCAAAACATAACCATTGTTGATTACTAGTTGTCGTTGATTACCTGAACATCTACGGATATTTTAAGACCAACATTAGCTAATATAAGTACAATTTTATACAAGTTTCCAATCAAATAAGGTAGATAGATACATAGTTTGGTAAAATTTCAAGGTGTACTTTAATTTTACCAGCCTATATTGTTTCTGTTGCTGAGAGATGATAGATACTCTTCAATTAAAGACAAAGAACAGTCTGTCATTTTGCTAAGAAGCGCTCTCTTCCAGACTACTTTTGAATGATGGGTCATATAAATTATAATTCCGATAGTGAACAATTAAAATAAATTTCTAATAAACAATAACAACATTTGTTCACCCACGTTTCACCACCTATTTATTTGGTCAAAATTAATAAATGGCTAACCTATTGCCATTAACCATCTGTAGCATGTGTTTTAGAGATCAATTCTTCCTACTTTCAGATGACAATACCGTATGATTTCTATAACATGTACTTAACCATGGAGGCAAGCACAAAGTCTAATTTACGGCGTACTTTACCTTGGCACCTTGACAGTGCGTTGAATAACAAAAGGAATATAACAGTTAGACAAGAAATATAAATTTATTCCACCCACTGGTTCGTTTTGCTTGCTCAACCGTATACTTGAGGGTCGACAACATAATGATCTGATTTTCAAAAGTTCATTGTATGAATATTTACTCATAATTAAAAACAAGCATAAAATATCAGACATCATACTAAGCTTTGGCTCTTGGACTACAGGTGACACATCTCTAATGTCAAAAAAAATAGTTGTGAGTAATTAGTATTTTTTCAATATAAAACAAAACCACCAGTTCCCTATATGCTTAGATCTTTTAGACTACGCAACGGATTTTAATCCGATTTTCACCAATGGGTAGAGTGGTTCTCGAGAAAGATTTTTGTGTATATAATTTGTCAAGTAGCGTCCGCTACGTACAACAAATCCAAAGTAAACTTAACACAGATAATTAGTTTTACTCCAACTACGCCATCGAGGGGTTTCTGCGTGTATGATATACCGTTTTGTAATCTGTTAAGGTAGGTCTCTGAAAATATACTAATTAAGTTCAGTTGTTTGCAAGAACATAGATTAATTTTAGAATAACTTTTATTTGAAACTTAACATACCTACAAACATATTATTATTATAAACACGCGTTTTAACAAGGATTTTTTTATTTTTTATTAATGATCTGGTTTACCCGTCTTTACATCTTTTGTAGTAAATAGTAGTTACGTATTTATTGTTAGGGAAATAATTAGAAACTGAACTTTAAACTAAATTCCTGTTCCATTTCTTTAATAAAAGATTATTATCATTACATATTAATTGCTTGTTGTTTTCATATTTTACACAATTTCCGACAAGAAATAACAATGTTTACAAGCAACTAAAAATAACTAAGTTACATAACTATATGAACGTAATATTTACCTAATTAATATCATGTTATTCATTCGGATTTAGATTCCTCTAAAATAATCAACGATGTTCATAAGGTTTCGAAGTTTCAAAACACTTCGTAATCTATAGTTTAATTTAATTGAATTATAATTAAAACTATTGGATTTCGCACATGAATAAAACATTTTTCAATGACGGCCTTGAATTTTTTTGATAGAAGGACTCGAAACCTAATTGTTGCTATCTAGATAGGTTCTACTTGTAAGTTATGTTTATGCAACAAAATTTCAATATAATAGGGACAAATTATAGGACGAGAACGAAAGATAAATGAACTTTCGTCGTCAATGAAGAACGATAGTCAATTACATAAGTTGTAACAAGTAGGTAAAATTAACTGCATGTGTTACCGCTAATAGCGTTTAGTTAAGTTTACAAATTAAAGTATACGTAGGTATTATCACCTAACCATCTAATAACCAGTGATAATACCTATGTTAATGAAGATGTTAATACAGACATAAGGGTTATATCAACCTGAAGACACCCTCTTCAGCTGGTGATATATTTTTTCTTGTTTCGCGGTCGACACATATCGAAAGGGCTTCTGAACGACCAGCTGATGGGGGTAGGTAACACCCTGTATGATAGGTACTAGCGTCGGTAAACGTTGATCTGTCATTACAGTTTATGTAATAAATACGCAGGTGTATAGACATGTGGAAAATACTTTGACGCCCTATTCTGTGTTGTCATTCTGAATTGTACCATAATTAATGTCAATTCTGAATATTAATTTCTGTCAGTTTATTGCATTCATACTTGTGGAACAAAATTTTCAACATTATTTCAACAATTACCTACGGAGTTATAATGTCATTGCGTAAAGATATGCTCTGTAAAATAGTTACCCGTAGAGATGAAGAGGTATGCTAAATTTGTATTCATTTGAAAGTAGCGAACGTAGTTTCATAGAGCAACAATCACCATACAGGTTAAGACATATCATATAGTACAGAACTGCTGAACTACAGTAGATACAGTAGCATTAAGTTTACTTTTAATTTTATAATTATATTTTTCTAAGCAATGAAGTTTGTTAACTTCTCTCAAATATTTGTACAATGTGAATATCGACGACGTAAACCACACATTTTTAATAATTTCTGACACAGACAAACAGACCGAAATCATGTATTTATCCTCGAAAGGGTAGACATAGACCGAAGAGGCCACACAGGTGGCCAAAGTCCGCCGGGCACCAATGGAAATACCTCTTGGTGCGTACCAGAGACGCCCGGCAATTGACGTAAACTAGTAACTTAAAAAAAAGGGTAGACATAGAGGTTCCCATTTCGCCAATTCTTTAATCCCCATGTAATAGGTGGCGAACCATTTGCCGTTTCCTGGAAGTATATTTGCCAAAGTTTTGTCCGTTTGTCAGTAGGTGCACCGCGTACAGGTGAGGATGAATTGGGCCCTGGGGATGTTGGTGGGACCATAATAATTGAGCTGAGTTTAAAAAGCTCTTTCTTAGGTGACTCGTGTATTTCGTTCGTGATCGAACTCCTCCTAAACGACTGGACCGATCTTTTTGAAATTTGGCACGGTCATAGTGACCATCACCGTGAGTGCATATATCTGAATTCATAAAGATCGGTCCAGTCGTTTAGGAGTTCGACCCGTATCGACAAACTCAGCTCAATTATTGCAACAGCAGAATGTATTGCATACCTAGTATACATATGATCGCAAGTTTCGAGATCTTTGGCTAGTGGAGTCTTGGTCAGTTGGCAGAACGTAGTTCCTCCCAGAAAGGGAACAGTCGCTGGTTCCAGTCTAGTCTAAGACTATCGTTGTTTCAATTCATATATTGTGAAATTATTAATATTTTGTTAAAAATGTACCAGTACTACTCGTATTTAACTAGGGTCGCTGAAGAGATTAAAGTCAGTGTATACCAAATAGTTAGAAAACATTTAGAGGCTGTTCATCGGGTAGGAATGCAGAGTTGAATTAGTAATTTGTTATACATGGGGTACACTAAAAGTTTTGCACTTCTAGCTAATCGGAACTATTTATATCCAATATTATATTTTTTTAAACGTTGCAACCTTCTTAGTAATAAAAAAAATAATTGGCGGGAAATCATTTGTCAATTGTTTTTTTATAACACATCAAAGTTCTACGTATGCAACGAAAATGGAAAAAGATTTTAGAGCGATGATTTTTTATGATTTTAAAAGTTCTCTTTCTCCCTAAGACTGTGCCGCTCGTCTTCAAAATGCTTTAGGGAGAGAAGCACCTTGTTTGAGCACCGTGAGGCGATGGTTTGCTGAATTTGAGAGGGGTCGAGTTTCTTTACATGACGAATTTCGTGAAGGGCGGCCTTCAACTGCCGTCAACGAAAATAATGTGGCTACTGTTAAGCGGTTAATTGAAGAAAACCCGCGGATTACCTATGAGCCAATTCGAGGATTATTGGGGATTGGTATGAGTCAAATCCAGAAAATTTTACACGAAGAATTGAAAGTTCGGAAACTTTGTTGTCGTTGGATCCCTCATGAACTGACAGCGGAGCAGAAGCGGGCTCGCGTTGAATGGTGCTCACAGATGCTACTGAAGTACGACCACGGACATTCTAATGCTGTTTATAAAATTGTCACAGGAGACGAAACGTGGATTTATTGTTTTGAACCCGAAAAAAACAGCAATCTTGTGAATGGGTGCTTGAAAATGAGAACAAGCCAACAAAAGTGAGGCAGGCGAGAAACGTTGGTAAAAAAATGATCGCGTTTTTTTTCTCAGCTACGGGTCCCATCTGTACAATTCCACTTGAAGATCAAAAGAGTGTTAATGCCGAGTGCTACCATTTGTTTACCCAGGGTGTTAGAAAAAGTTCGCAAAAGACGACCCAAAAGCCGCGTTCTCCTACATCATGACAACGCTTCTTCACACACGGCCAACAAAACAAAGTCATTTTTAGCTTCCGAAAAAGTACAACTAGTCACCCATCCTGCGCATAGCCCCGACCTAGCATGTGATTTCTGTATTCCCCAAAATCAATATAATTTGATGAAAGGTTTCACTTTTACCAACTCCGAAGAGGCAGTGATAGCGTTCAATCAGCACGTAGAAAACATGCATTCAGATCTGTGGTCCTCCTGTTTTAAAAAATGGATCGCGTGAAAAAATGTTTAAAATGTAAAGGAGAGTATTTTGAAAAGCAATAAACATAATATTTTGGTTTTAACATGTTGTTTTTTAAGTTACGCAAAACTTATAGTGTGACCTACGTATTTAGATGTAAAAGGTCGAATAACATGATAAAAAGAATGCAACATACAGATAGCAGTCTTAAAAATAACAAAATTCGGTGTTTATCACTAGGCCGTTTGAAGCAAAACTAAAGAGATTAAATTCCTTCTTAAATGCAGGTAATTATGCATTCAGTTAACACAAATGGATGTAAATAGCTCTTAATTTGTCACATGACATCATTCTTGGGACAAGGTTAGCTTGACAATTCTGTGCCACACAAGTTTGCTCCACTTAGATCCATATAATACTTACGCATTAGGAGCTCGTGCGTGTGTCGTTATAGACAATTGAAAATGTGCGTGTAAGTAATTTAGAATCTCGATGAACGCGTATAACGTTGTGTTTACTATACTGTACAATGAATGGAGTGCTAATGTTATATTGCATGTAGTATTTCGTACTTTTATGGATGAAATTCAATTGTTAACAAGTTTTACAAAGTGTTGCGACACGACTATTTCAGTTTTGTTTATACATATAGGTACGTAAGCCATACCTGCCTTATTATTCGTCTCTTTGAATTAGAAATAGCAATGAAGCAACGGCAATGAGCATTTGCTATGTAAAATAAAGTGCAAAGACAAGGTAGGAAGGACTATTAGACTAATAAGTGACTTAACACAAAGATGGCGTAGGTACCTATAATGTATAAGTACCTACATACCTAACTTTTACTGTCTAACGTTTCGACTACGTTACACCACAGTCTTGGTCACAGGGTGACTGAAGTTAGTATACGATCTAATGTATCTCTGTACCTATTGAATGATAATTAGGTACCTACCTAAATGTATAATATACATTTAGACATTATTAAAAACAGCTAAGAATCACTTAGTTTACAACTGAGAGCATCACTTGATATTTAAACATCACGGCCACACAGTTGCCGCATATTGTAAATTCATTGTTTACACATTTAGCAAAGAAATTGTGCAAGTCTTGTACATTAAGAAAAATTAAGTAAGTACAATATAAAACTGTAAAGTCGTTTTGCATTCAATGCACTTTATCTAATCTTTTGAATCTCATAGTGAGCTCCCACAGTATTACTATTAAATATATGAGTACATTCTTAATACTTGTAAGTATTTCATAAAGCGATTATCTTTTTTAGATATAAGATAAAAGAATTCTAAGAATACTTAACACTATTTCTTTTGTGTCTCGTAAGCTTTACTTAGCACTATCATGACAGTAAAGTTATAAAGACTCGTATTATAACAGATATAGTGGGATTAACTACGAGTACTAACGAAAAGTGGGCGTATAATGTACTTCTATGTACCCGTTACGGTAAACAGGCGTAATTGTATGTTACTCACAAATTGGATTAGTATTAGGAACGAGAAAACTATTCTTCGTAGGCTCACCCGCGTGCATGATCTAGTCATAAAAGGCTTCGATTCTATACAAAGCCTTGACGAGTATTTATTGACTTCCTAATCAGTTCGTTAAAGTAGTTACCATCATGAATATTTAACATGGCCTTTATAAAATGTAAGGTGGTATTACCTAGGTATATATAGTGTGCCTGATGCCACGCCTTAGGATAGGTGACCATTTCTTAAGACACTCAGACCCCTCCGTTCATCGGAGAGCACGTTAAGGCGTCGGTCCCGGTTGTCATACAAACATCTATGGCAGTCGTTACGGGTAGTTGGAGCCCTAAATTAAAAATCCGACCGGTCTATCTACAGAACTTCGATATCGCCCATGGGTTGTGAAGGTCAGATGGCAGTCGCTTCATGGAAAATATCGTAGTTCAGCCGAATCGACTGAAAAGCCGACCCCAACTGAGTTGGGAAAAGGCTCGGTGAATGATAATATAGTGTGCCTGATTACTTTTTACATTCTTACGCTTGGAATGCAGAAATTCTATTCAGCGGTAAACATCATCTGTCATGACTGCTGGAATTTTGTTAAGATTATTTGGTTTTGGATTTTCTATTATGCTCGGTAACGGCAATAGGCGTGCTCCCTTCTACGTAGGACCAAAAAAATACTGGCTATGTGTGGGTGTGTAATGCACCTCTGCCTACCCTTACGTGAATATAAGCGTGATGTATTTATGTCTGGCTGCCTGATTACTTTGAAATATCGCAATATTAAACAGTTCACAAGTTTGTTTGGACCTTACGTAAAAACTACCAAATTCCATATTTCAATTTTGATCCATATTTTGCTATCCGGGTTTGATAATTCCATCAAATTCTGTCAATGTCAAACTGGAAATTGTACGAATTATCAATCCCAGATAGCAAAAATATGGATGGAGATTACATAATATATTTTCCCAGTAACATAATAATAATTATTTTCCTTTAATAATAAATTTCTTTTTATAATATATATATATCTAATTATAATAAAGATTAAACATTACTACCAGGTATGGCAATACTTATCCTTTCTACTAAAATGTAACCAGTCTTCTGCAGTGCGAGTACGGCGTGTTCACATTTTTTGTCATTTTGTGCGATATCATTGGTGCAAACAGGTGGAACGACAATATGTCGACAAGATGTGCTCGCACTGCAGGTGTTGAGAACAGTCGATCATGAGTTTCGGTATATTTTTAAACAGGCCGCGAGCACGGGGCTCTTAAGGTCCCAGCGTCTCTACCAAACGGCTCAAATATGTAGTCTTCTGATAAATTGGAGTATTTGCGCCGTTTGAGGCTTTTCACTGATGCAGCAGCAGCGCCGGCACACCTGTTACTATTATGTAATTATTTATGACACGCGCAAAAATCAAGTCAAGTTACGAGTTAGACTATTTTATTAGTTTTAAGAAGAAAAAGATGGCGAGATAAGAGAATATATCAAAACAAACATAAAAGTGCAATGGAAATGTAGTATAGACAAGTATAAAACAAACACATTAATAACCAGGCGGTGGTATTGTTCTAACTAGCCATTGTATTAACGCAACTGTGGAAAGAAGTACTTGGAATATTTATAGGACATAAAAAAAACAAGGAAGTCGTTATTATTCGCTTAGGTACTATATAGTTAAGATACCTACGTATGTTAGTAGGCCATATTTATCGTTTTAGGTTGTCTTGAATATATTATGTATCAAAAGCTTCGGTGGCTTAGTCGGTAGAGCACCCGATTTCGACGCCGTAGTCTCGGGTTCGATTTTGTGTGAAGACATATACGTTTGTACCGAAGTCTGGATGTTTCCTATGTATAATATGTATGTATTTATAAAAACAAAATATATATAAGTATTTATATCAGTTTATCTAGTACTCATATTACAAGCTCTTAGTTTGAGACTAATCGGCGTTGTGTGAATTGTTGTAACATATTTACAACAAAAAAAAAGTACAGCGAACCTTTGTACCTATGAGGATGTTGATGACAAAAAACATAATTTGTAAGAACCGCATTATCGGCATTATATTTTTTGTATAAATGTATGCTATAAAAAGGCTTATGTAATTTACAGAGCAGTCATCTAAGGATTTAATTATGAGATAGCACTTAATGGTATGGGAATAAATATAACTCTGAACCTTTCCTAGGTAAGTAACTTAAGATTATTTGTAAATAGCTGATTATTAAATAAAAAAATTAGTTTGGTTAAGACGACCATTAGATTAAACTACATTAAGTACTAACTACTTTTAATACATATACATAAATAAATACAAATAAGTGTCTGTTTTCACTAAACTTAAATAAATAACTAGACAGTTTAAAAAAAAACTACGTCTGGCTGTCTGTTTGTCCCACTAAAATCGGTCCAGCCGGTTCAATAACAAAACAGTCTTTTACTAACAGATAGCCGATGAAATAAGGTGTAAGTTAGGAGTAGGCATTTTAGAAAAAACCCCGGCCAAGTACATGTTTGGCCACGCATAGAATTGGGTTCCGTATGGACCCATAATGGCCTCTCAAAGTTATATAAGCCGTCATAGTTGTCATTGTCATGCTATCACATGGTCGACTATCATAAATTCTGATTTTTAGATAATATATCTCGCAAACTGATACTTAATCGTTGAAAACCCTATTACAATAAAAAAAAATATCCTTTTAAGTTAGCCACACTGAAATTAACATTTTTCATGACTTTATTTTAAAACTCAGTCGACGTGTAACAAATTCACATTATCCATGCAAATTTAATCTTTCTAGCATCAATTGTTTGGACGCTAAGCCGAGGGCGGACACACAGGCGGACATGAGGAAACTATAAGAGTTCCGAGACTAAGGAACGGTAAAAATCATAGCGAAGCTGGGTGGCAGGAGTTCCTTTGTAAAATATTGTAATAAAATATTGCAATTTGTAAGGTGTTCGTTCTGTACAGGATATGTAAAATCAAGTAGATTTATCTAGGTGGCAGAATATTTATTAATAACTTCCAGGAAGGTAGATATTTGAATCAGTAATTTTAAACTTTAAAATGTCAATATTAGATTTTGCATAATTAATGGCTTGTAAGCCTTGTGACACAGGTACAAATATTTATTGACATTCAATCACAAAATGAATACTTGTCATAAGATTATTGAGCTAAGCGAGCGGAGCTCCTTATCGGGTGACTCAAATGCAACTCGATGTGAAATTGTTTCTCGACAACTACCCAGCAGATTTTCATGTTTTTTTCACTCAAAAATCAAGCATTCTCAGGAGCAGGTTTATTTCGAGACCGAATTTTGATTAAAAAAAAAAAAGGTTATTGATCAAAAATATGTCAATAACTTTTTGAGGGTCCTAAATCAAAACTCGGTCTCGAACAAAACCTGCTCCTTATAGATTGATAAATGCCTTAATATAAGTAGTCGCTTCGCTCAATGCATGCTGCAGCGCAGTACCACGGCAGCGACCGCAGCTCCTAGTTTTATCTCTTACTAGCTGTCTCGGGGAACTTCGTAACGCACAAAATTAAAAAAAAAACATTTTAAACAATATTATTTTATTGACAGAATATTGTGAAAGTTTTAAGCCCGTAGACATTTAATTGGGGTTTTGTTTACTCCATCTACAAATACATCAAACTGTACAATTTATGTCATGCCATTTGTGAATTCCGTTAGTCAATAAACTGGTAGTTCTGCGAACAGTAGACCTCGCGTTAGTTTCGAGTCCCTAACATCCTTTTGGGACGTGGTCTGGTGGCTGACTTTCCATGCGCACCAACAGAGGTACCAGCAAAAAAGTAAATGAGAAATGATCATTTTTTCCGCATTTCTTCCCCATTTTCCCCCCAATCGAAAAATCCCTTCGACAAAAGTTGCGCCTGCAACATAGAACACTTGTGCCAAATTTCATGAAAATCGGCTGAAAAATGCGGCCTGTAGACCGGTACTGACACACATACATACATACAGACAAACAACGCCAAATCGGCCAGTCTTCGAGTTGAAACTGAGACGCTTCACTCGCTCGGTCAAAAACCTTATTGTAGATTTAGTTATTTTCCTTTACTACCATTCAAGCTATCGGTTTTACCAGATACGACTGAAATTATTTATTTATTACAATTCTGTTTCGTAAAACAATGGTAAGTTAATAAAGTGAAGATGACTTAATGTTAATTTATAAATGTACATAAACTAAAGGTAACTATAGGCTATTGTAAAAACATAAAATTTATTACCATAGCAGAAGTATTATCTAAACAATAGCAGGAAAACGCCAATTAAGCAGGTAGTTATTCGTATAATTAGGCCGCTAGATCACGGTGTGCTCGAGTTCAAGGCCAGACTACTCTTGCATAACTCGATACTCACATGTAAAAGAAAACATATAATATCGATAAAAATCTTTTGTAAAAACATCATAAATCATTCGAAGGCTACGAATTTTGCAAGTACCTGTGAATATCTATCTTAAATCGAGTGGGAACTGTTTCGTGATAACGTATTCTTAATCCGTGTAAATAAAAAAATATACTTTAAATTGCCGTGTGAATCTTTGTGATTAATTGGTAAATTTCATTAGACCTTTATCCAAATTGATTTTTTTCGTAAAGTTTAGATTAATTATGTAAACTGAATCACTGGTAAAGTACTCTTAAATATGAAACTGAAATAAACTGCATTAAAAAAATTTTACCCCACGAGCGTAGCAGTGAGCATCCGCTAGTATTACTAGCTTGTGAAACTGTCTAGTTTTTGTAGACTTGTATTGTAGGTACAGAGTAAACTGTCACACTGGCGGAGCTGCTAGCATCAGCTAGTATGCTAATATAGTGTATAATATACTCGTATTAATATTAATATACACTGTAAATACTTACTAACACAGTTTCTAATGAGAGCTCAATATTATAATCACTATCCGACGTAAGTTTGACAGATTAGCAGATACGTTTGTTTAAAATCTAGGCTAATTTGTTAAATAAGAATTTTTTTTTAAATATTCATATTCATATTTATTTAAAAAAATTAGAAATATGCAGTAAGTTCTAGGTACATTAGTTTATCTCCATACCAATTAAGTAGGTATAGTATCTAAAGAAATTAGTGGTTTGTGTATGTGATTAAAAATAATACCAATTAAACTTATTTAAATTAAATAAATCTAACTACTTTGCAATATTCCGCCACATGCAAATTACCCAACTCTCGTATTTATTCATGCACAAGACTGCCCTCCAAACCCACTTAGGACGAAAGAATAGAGAAAGAATAGAGAAGAAACTCGACCTCTCTCAAATTCAGCAAACCATCGCCTCACGGTGCTCAAATAAGGTGCTTCTCTCCCAAAAGCATTTTGAAGACGAGCGGCACAGTCTTGCGGAGACAGAGAACTTTTAAAATCATAAAAAATCGCTCTAAAATCTTTTTGACTGAATTCCATTTTCGTTGCATACGTAACTTTGATGTGTGATAAAAAACAATTGACAAATGATTTCTCGCCAATTGCTTTTTTTTATTACTTAGAAGGTTGCAACGTTTAAAAAAATATAACATTCGAAATTCAAATAGTTCCGATTAGCTAGAAGTGTAAAACTTGTAGTGTGCCCCATGTACGCCTAACCATAGATAATGTGGGTTACGGTTATAGTATCAAGGTAGCATACATTAAAATTGGTTACATGAATTACACAGTCCAGTATCTAACCCTCGTCACGGCGCGGGGTGCAACGTACCAGGAGGCAGCACTCAAGGTCACGACGGGTGTTGCTCGAGTCGTGGGTCGGATACGGCAGCTGGGACTGGAGGTGGCCTTGCACAAGTCCGAGGTTCTGTGTTTTCACAGACCTCGGAACGGTCCACCAGAAGGTTCCAGCATAAATGTGGGAGGCGTTAGCATCGGCATCAAGCCCTCGATGAAGTACCTAGGGATCGTACTTGATAGCCGATGGAACTTCGGACCACATTTCCGAAGTTTGGTCCCCAAGGTGACGCAGGCATCGGTCGCGCTTTCGCGACTGATGCCCAACCTAAAGGGACCCAACGCCTCCTACAGGAGACTGTACCTGGGGATCGTGCGGAGTATGGCCCTATACGGGGCTCCCGTATGGGCGGATAGGTTGGCGGTCAAGGGGAACGTGACTCTGTTAAACAGACCACTTAGAACCTTGGCCGTCAGAACCGTACGGGGGTACCGCACGATCTCCGGAGAGGCTGCATGTCTCCTAGCCGGGACTCCTCCATGGGACCTGGAAGCGAGAGCCCTTGCGTCATTGTTCCAATGGCGCAAGGAGGCGCTGGAGCGGGACCACAGGCCTGCGTCTCGAGAAATCGAGGACCAGCGGTCCCAACTCCGCCAGGATCTCATGGAGTCATGGAGGGTGCGACTTGAGCAACCCAAGGGGGGTGCCATCTTCATCGCGGCGGTGAGACCGATCATGGACGATTGGCTGCAGAGGCAGCATGGTGACCTCACGTACCGTGCGACGCAGATGGTTGCCGGGCATGGATGCTTCGGTAGCTATCTGTTTCGCATGCATCGTGAGGTCACACCCCGGTGTCAACACTGCGAGGTTTCCGACGACGACACCGCACTCCACACGTTGGTGGAGTGCTCAGCGTGGGCGAGTCAGCGCCGGGACCTCGTAGTGGGTCTGGGCGTGGATACCCTCTCGCTGGGGACCATGCTTCAAGCCATGGTATCCAGCGGGAGTAGGTGGAACGCGGCCGTGTCCTTCTGCGAGCAAGTCATGCTCGCGAAGGAGGCGGCCGGGAGGGAGAGGGAGCGTACCCTCCCCGCCGAGTTCCGTAGTCGGCGGCCAGGCCGCCCCAGACTACGCGACTACGCCCAAGACTATCGTCCTCCATGATCGGGGCCTGAGGACGGCGGGATCGCCACCCACCGTCCTTACAGAAGCAGGCTAGAAGGGTTGCGTGCTGCGGGGCCTTTGCCCCATAGCACGCAACCAGATTCACTCACTGACGCGGGATAAAACCCGACCCCAATGACGCGGGATTCTCGTCCCGACCAAACACCCGCAGAGACCACAGGGGTGGTCAAAGTCCGCCGGGTGCCACTGGACATACCCTCTGCTAGTAACCAGGGACGCCCGGCAACGGACGTTAGAGCGGCCGCGGCCTTGGGCCGCGGCCGCTCTAACGTCCGAATTAAAAAAAAAAAAAAAAAAAAAAAAAAAAAGTCCAGTATCTATTATATCAAAATGTTCATTAGTGAGATAATGCTGTGTAAAACCGATTTGCTTTTTAATTAGGTTGCGTTATACTTTGACCGTAGCTCATCAAATAAAACGTGTTGTACGAGACCACGCTGTGAAATATCTTAGAATGCACGTTTATGACTTTTACCTTTATCAAGGCTGATTTGTTAGTTATTAAAGTTTTCAAAAGTTCTTCTATTTCAATAACAAAGAAATCTAATTAAATACATAATTGATATATTTGTTAGGATCTGTCTATACCTGTGAGTTCCAGTCATTTAATTGTTCAAGCAAGCGATCTGCAAGCGAACTGCTAATTGTGGTTGCTGAAGTAACAGATAGAAGTTTTGAGGAGAAAATTCTACTAAATACGTTGATACTTGGAAAACATATAATTAATCGAACCTTGAGCTGGACATTGCCATTGCAATTTATAAGGAAAGTAAACACGGTCAGAAAGGGAATACACTATCTGATTTTTCTTGGCGTATAATTTATGTGAGTGAGAAATTTTTTTTTTCTATTTGTTTTCCTATAAAAATAAATGTTATTACTTATTGTACAACGACTTCAGCCTCAAACTGAGCTGTGTTGGTGTTATGTAGAATTGCATGCTTATTTTGGTAATTCACATTGGTATAGGTATTAGGAAACACTTAATTAGATACATATATATACAAATATTTACTGATCACACTAGGATTTGTTCTGACCTGAGAATCAACCCGTGACTTTGACACCTCAGGCGACTAAGCCACCGAAGCCCTTCTACTATAAATATTTCAAACAAACCACCACTATCATGTGACTGTAAGGCATAAACGAATAGAGACTCAATGTTACTAATACTGGTTTATTGTATACGGATCTAAAAGCAGAGGTAGGCCCAAAAAAATAGGATGAAATCGTTGAAAGAGGATATATAAAAATTTGTGGACGAGAAATTATTACATGTGCCAACCCCAAATAATTAGGAGAAGGGCAGGTAGATGATAATGATCGTACTAATAGGGGTTGTATAATGTATAAATTCTGTCAAGCACCTACTCCACAGGAAAGAAACAACCTATCAATTTCAAAGTACGGGGCCTATTAAATTAAGAATACTTTCTATTTGTATAATTTCGTGTGTCGTACGTAGGCCATTAATTAGCATATAATAGGCGTGCGAGGCTGTGTGCAATGACTGAATTAAAACAAACTGTTACATTACTAAGATTAAGTAACAGAGTCTTTGTAATAGAAGACACACGATACTATAACAATCTCATGATTTATTTGAGGATGGTAAAATTGAGGAAACCAAAGCAAAATTTAGATTATTGTTAATAGCACCTTATTCAATAAAGTATGTGTTTTATGATACATGTACATACTTGTACATTCTTTCACGAATTAACCTAAATTTTATGAACAGCTGTCAGTAAATTACGAACAAAAAACTTTGTCTGAAGTACTTTTGTACCTGTTAGTATAATTTTCATAATTTGGACTCTAATAAAGACTATTCCAAATTGTGCTTCAAAGGGGCTAAGACAAATTATTTTCAACTTGTGTATATGTACGGCAAAATAATACCTAAGTACACATACATTTTATGAAACGGGATAGTTTAAAAGTTAATCTTGGTTCCTTATTGGAAACATAAAAGGAATATTATGTTCCCAATAAGGAACATATTTTTCATTTCATCAATCAAGTGCCTTAAGTTGGTGTTGCACTTATACTTACCTAGTTACTTATTCAGTCATTAGAAATCCATCAATTAATATGTCAATTTTGATATAAATATAATTATATGCATTATACAAATTGAAGATGTATTACTTTCAATAAATATAACTCGCAAAACAGATAGGCTTGATGATTGCAATTGCGGCCAATGTCGAACCGTGAACTCATTGTAATAAGATCGTGGTTACAATATTGACCCCTATCTAACAACTGATGTTCAATTCATTCATTCTGTTCTAGTTTTTCTTTATTGCATTACATTATGTACAAAAATGTAATAGCAAATTGATGAAATCAATTACGACGATTGAAAACGATATTAACCTCTATTACAATAAGCTCGGATATAGTTAGTTATAATCATAGATAGAAAAGTAATAAACGAGATTATATTAGCTACCTGTACTATTATAGAGTTTATAAGAAAACGATTCAGAATTGAAAATAAAACAGAAGAAAATAAAACAGAAGCTTCGAATAATAATGAGAAACATACCGTCACGCATTTTTCCTTTTGGCGTAGAGACTTCGGATTTATACCTACTTGCATAACTATTTCGCGTCTTCAACTTTTACAAGTATTTTCATGCATGCTCTGCTGATACGGCAAGACATCTCCGATTTGGTTGAAGTACGTCTTCTCGGCCGACATAACAGCTTCATACATACTCGCTTTGTGTACCTGTTTCGTCAATCTCCTTACATCCATCTTCTCTACATGACCGAACCATGTAAGCATCCCTTTTTTCTATCTTAGTCAGTACATCTTTACAATGTTCCCAGATATAAGATAGTATATTTTTTACCAAAGCCTGTTACCCTTTTTTTTTTTTTTTTTAATTCCGCGGCACAAGGCCGCGGCCGCTCCGTCCGTTGCCGGGCGTCTCTGGTTACTAGCAGAGGGTATGTCCAGTGGCGCCCGGCGGACTTTGACCACCTCTGTGGTCTCTGCGGGTGTTTGGTCGGGACGAGAATCCCGCGTCATTGGGGTCGGGTTTTATCCCGCGTCAGTGAGTGAATCTGGTTGCGTGCTATGGGGCAAAGGCCCCGCAGCACGCAAACCTTCTAGCCTGCTTCTGTAAGGACGGTGGGTGGCGATCCCGCCGTCCTCAGGCCCCGATCATGGAGGACGATAGTCTTGGGCGTAATCGCGTAGTCTGGGGCGGCCTGGCCGCCGACTACGGAACTCGGCGGGGAGGGTACGCTCCCTCTCCCTCCCGGCCGCCTCCTTCGCGAGCATGACTTGCTCGCAGAAGGACACGGCCGCGTTCCACCTACTCCCGCTGGATACCATGGCTTGGAGCATCGTCCCCAGCGAGAGGGTATCCACGCCCAGACCCACTACGAGGTCCCGGCGCTGACTCGCCCACGCTGAGCACTCCACCAACGTGTGGAGTGCGGTGTCGTCGTCGGAAACCTCGCAGTGTTGACACCGGGGTGTGACCTCACGATGCATGCGAAACAGATAGCTACCGAAGCATCCATGCCCGGCAACGATCTGCGTCGCACGGTACGTGAGGTCACCATGCTGCCTCTGCACCCAATCGTCCATGATCGGTCTCACCGCCGCGATGATGGTGGCACCCCCCTTGGGTTGCTCAAGTCGCACCCTCCATGACTCCATGAGATCCTGGCGGAGTTGGGACCGCTGGTCCTCGATTTCTCGAGACGCAGGCCTGTGGTCCCGCTCCAGCGCCTCCTTGCGCCATTGGAACAATGACGCAAAGTCTGTTACCCTGTTAAGTTACTGTCGAAATATAGGCACAAACCGTGCCTCGGCTTACCTCTTCGGGGAAAAAACGTGATTGTATTTATGTATTATGGTCATAAGGAATTATGTGGTGACGAAACTAAATTGGGTGTAAGTGCCCCAGCCTTGGTAACTAAGTAACTTTAGAATTAGATTAAGCAACGTGCGAGCAATAAAGAGCATCATTAACGTGCGTACGTCAACTCATACATACCGTGTCTAAAAGGGATAGTAAACTAATTAGGTGTTGTCAATAACTATATTGAGTTTGCTTCAACATTGCTTATAATACATACTTAGTATTAAACAGAAAAATCGAATCTATTACATATAACGCGTGTACGTCCCTAAGATAATTTTTGTCCCAACTCTTGGATAATACTCTAGGATAGAGAGTCGAATTGACACTGTGTCATGGCGGCTAATAATGTGTATATATATAATTCTACTGTACGTGTATATGTAATTGAACTCCTTCTAAACGGCTGGACCGATGTTGATGAAATTTTTTGTGTGTGTTCAAGGGGATTCGAGAATGGTTTAGATTCACAATTTGGTTCTTTTTTTTGCAGGAAAAATTCTGCCGGGTCCACTAAAAAAAAAAGAACAATTTAAGTTTTCCTTAAATTTGCCGTATATCATTACTTCTCAGAATTTGATCCTAAACAGCAACACTATCGTATGGTGTAATAATAAAGGGTGTGATTTTTTTTCTAAAACAATGGGTTCGATTCCCAGCTAGGATTACAGGTTTTTAAAAAATCTAATGATGAGGTTTTAAGTTTCATTAAAATGGGGCTCTATTCCTTATAGTTCCGGATTTGGCCATCCAAGCCCACTTGAAAAATTACAATTATATTGACCAGAGTATATATATATGTATATATACTCTGGTCAAAATTCGTTTATTAAACTCGTGGTGAAAAGTATAAAATTAAGTAACTTTGATCATTAGGTACCTATTAGCAGTCATAGAGCTACAAATTTAGTCCTGTGTTGGTCGTTGGCTTGAGTAGTTCATTCTCTATTTTTTCCCGTTTTGGGACGGAACCCTTTGTGCGCGATTCCGACTCGCATTTGACCAGTTAGGTATTTCTAAGTATTTCTACATTATTAAGTTAGTTATATTATGGGATTAATAATTTGATTGAAAATCTACTTTAATAGGAATTTAGTTGATATAGTAGATTGTTAACCAAGGGAAGAAAGCATCCCATTTCTGAACACCTATTTTAACGAACTATTGGCGCTCTCACTACGTTCGAGCGCCAATAGTTCGAGGCAGAAATAGGTGTTTTCACCCGAGTTAAACACTCTACTTTTCATTTTGAATACGAGGAAAGCAAATAAAAGTCAAATATAACAATTTTTTGAGATTGATCACGTATAAAATATTGTACTTCCCGCCTTTTTTTTAATTTTTGTTTTTCATTCGCACTTTTTTCAGGGCAGGCAAGTCTTTTGGTCATACCGCCTTGTCATTAGTTATATTTTTCCATACAATATGGTCTTCAGTTATTTTCTTACGCACATATTTTAGCCCCTGCGCTTTGTCACTTACTGCTGCACCAAATGTCGCCCTGTCTTCACGCTTCTTCTTCAAAATCTACAATGGCAGTGCAACAAAAAAGAAATAAACGTTACACAGCGGCCCTAGGAAACCCCACAACTTCACATTTCGAGGTGGAGTTCACTAACGTCCGTGGACTCCATGCGAACCTCGATACCGTCCACCACCACCTTGAGACGGCACGGCCCGCTGTGATGTTCCTCACGGAGACACAAATACGCCGCCCTGACGACACGTCTTACCTGTGTTACCCCGGCTATGTCATCGAGGAACAATTTCGAGACAAAGCCGGGGTGTGCGTGTTCGTTAGGGCGGATGTTTGCTGCCGCCGGTTGCGCTGCCTAGAGAACCCCTCCAATTCCGTCCTTTGGCTGCACGTAGACCATGGCTCTATGAGCCAGATCTACGTGTGCGTCTACCGATCCCACACAGGGGATTCTGAGACAACAAAGCTCTTCCAGTACCTCAGCGAGACGGCTGATGAAGCGCAGGTGCGGTTCCCGAACGCTGACCTAGTATTTCTGGGGGACTTCAATGGCCATCACATTGAATGGCTGGGGTCCCTCAAGACTGATCATGCGGGTAGAGCCGCCCATGCGTTCGCTCTCTCCCACGGTCTGACCCAGATGGTATGCGGGATCACCCGGATACCAGACAGGTCAGATCACGCGCCCGCTCTGCTGGATCTACTGCTGACGAGTCGCCCAGCCCAGTACAGTGTTTCGGTAGGAGCCCCACTGGGTAGTTCCGACCACTGTGTTGTTCACGCTGTCATGAAGGTGTCACCTCCTGCACGTCCTGTACAAACGTCACGACGACTATGGCACTACTCGTCAGCGGATTGGGACGGTCTACGCGATTATTATGCGTCCGTCCCCTGGAGCCAGCGCTGCTTTGTAGGAAAGGCTCCTTCGGATAGTGCTTCTGCTATTGCTGGCGAGATCAGTTTAGGGATGGATTATTACATCCCTTTCACTGATGTCGCCAGTATCCGCAGAGCCCGTCCCTGGTTCGGGCGAGATTGTGCCAAAGCTGTTCGACAAAAACAGTCGGCATATCGCGCCTGGATCAGGGCCCGGGCTGTGCGCGACCCAAACGTGGGCCACCTCAAAGCAGCGTACAACCGGGCCACAAAGTCGAGTAAGAGGGCCTTTAAGAGAGCGGATGCCCAGCGCGTCGCGCGGCTTGGTCAGGAGCTCACTTCCCATCCCACGGGCAGCCGTGGATTCTGGCAACTGGCCAAAGCCGTGCAATCTAACTTTTGTCAGCCCTCGCTGCCACCGCTGCGTTACCCAGATGGAACACTGGCTCACAAAGCCCAAGAGAAAGCGGATATGCTCGCAGACCTCTTTGCGGCTAATTCTTGGGTCGACGACCATGGCCTACAGCCCCCCGCCATCGCCAACTGTGGCCACACAATGCCTGATATTGTTATCAGGCAATGTGATGTACGGGCAGTGCTGCGGTCACTCGACACGCGGAAAGCCAGTGGCCCTGACGGCATTCCGGCGGTGGTGCTACGAAAATGTGCAGCTGAGTTGTCTCCAGTATTAACGCGTCTGTACCGCCTGTCATACTCTTCAGGGCTCGTGCCGGAGGTCTGGAAGGAGGCGAACGTACAACCGATCCCCAAGAAAGGGGATCGGTCCGATCCAGGCAACTATCGACCCATAGCTGTCACCTCAGTCATTTGCAAGGTGCTTGAGCTCCTTATAAATAAGCAGCTCATGCAATTCCTAGAGGATCACTCGCTAATCAATGATCGACAATACGGCTTCAGGCCAAAGCGATCAACGGGTGATCTTCTGGCATTCGTAACGCATGTCTGGGGTGGGGCTATGGAAAGGCACGGCGAGTCCTTGGCTATTAGCCTGGACATCGCCAAAGCCTTCGATAGGGTCTGGCATGCTTCGCTCCTTTCCAAGCTTCCGGCATATGGTCTACCTCCTCAACTGTGCAGCTGGATTGCCAGCTTTTTAAACGAGCGCCGAGTGCGGGTCCTCTGCGATGGCCAGGCTTCTCGCTTCTTGCAAGTGAATGCCGGGGTACCGCAGGGGTCCGTACTATCACCAACTCTCTTTCTTCTGCATATCAATGATATGCTATCCCTCGGGAACATTCATTGCTATGCAGATGACAGCACACTGCACGGGAGTTACTCGGTTCGTCCGACGGCGGGGCGATCTGAGATTGAGGAGGAGAGACGACGACTTGTGGCTGATCTCGACCGTAACCTCGACAGTATCTCTCAATGGGGTACCGAGAACCTGGTCGAGTTCAATGCCCGCAAAACACAGGCGTGTGCATTTACTGCGAAGAAATCCCCTTTCCTTCCCCTACCCTCTCTTCAGAATGCATTATTACCAATGAAGGACAACCTTGATATCCTTGGCATAGACGTTCGTCGAGAGCTCAATAATAAAAACTACATCGAAAGATGTATAGGGCTAGCTTCGCGGAAACTAGGAATACTGAATAAGGTAAAGAGGTTCTTTACACCGGACCAGAGGTGTCTGCTGTACAAGACGCAGATTAGACCCTGCGTCGAATACTGCTCTCACCTCTGGGACGGCTCCGCGAAGTATCTGCTGGACGCTCTCGACGCTATGCAGCGACGGGCTATCCGTATTATAGGTTGTCCGGAGGTAACGGGAAGCCTTGAGCCGCTAGCTCAGCGCCGAACAATAGCTTCCTTGGCCGCATTCTACCGTATTTACCACGGCGAGTGTTCTGAAGAGCTCTTCAATCTGATCCCACCCTCTTCCTTCCGATCCCGAACGACTCGTGCCGGGCAGAGATGCCACCCCCACACAGTGGATAGCATGTTCGCGAGAACCGAACGTTTTAAACGTTCGTTTCTCTGCCGAACGATAGTGGCCTGGAACGCCCTGCCTGTGCACGTGTTTCCTCCTACATATAATCCTGGGTTCTTTAAGCGGAGCGTGAAGAGGCACATCAGTAGGTCGTCAAGTTGAGGGCCACTCTCAATAGTAATGTGTGCTGTGAGAGTGGCCCACAATCGATAGACGTCGTCACGACTTACCACCAGGCGGGCGGCGTCAATTTGGCGAACCAAATATAAAAAAAAAAAAAAAAAAAAAAAAAAAAAGGATGCGCTATAGAGTATTTTTTTTATGATTTGACGCGTTTCGGCGGTCGATTTAGTCAGGTTTGGTCGGAGTCTCAATCTTAAAATTCTGAGTAAAATACTCAGTATTTTAAGGTATAACTGTCCAAATAATTATAGTTTGTGCTATTTACGTTTTATTTTATTGTAACTCAACTCTTTCTTTGTTTATGATCATTCAAAAACCAGAATTTTGTATTGACTATCGAACTTTGGCTGTATACGTTTTATGCCATCGCCTCAAGATATGCTGATGATTTTTTTTTACTTTTCCGCCCTAGGGCCGAAATGTATCACTTTCAACCCGCATATTAGGTAAGCAATGCATGTTGCTAATTGCAAATGTTGAGCGGAGCAAATGTTTTTATTACATATCAGAATCAGAATCGAACACTTAAATTAATTAATCGAATGAAAAAAAAAAATTTTTCATTGTTGACGCACGTGTTTCCATGGCAACCATTTAATCATCTGGTTTTTCAGTGATGTCCAGGACATTTTCGGTGATTATTCCTCCGTGGTCAGCTCTATTTTCATGATTTCAGAGATATGCACTCTCGTGTATGATGTCGACCAGCATGCCAAATTTGGTCAAAATCGGTCGAGCCGTTTCGGAGGAGTTGGCACACAAACGATTTACACTTATCGCCTGATTGAGCTCCGCTTCGCTCCGCTCAATTATATTTATAATTTTTTTTGACATTCTCACACGACGTCATCTAGCCCAAATTAAGCTAATATAGGCTTGTGCTATGAGATCTAGACGACTGATAAACTTACTTATACATTTCTAATTAAATACATATTATACGAGCCACACTCCGAAACAAACATTTGTGGATCACACAAATAATTTGATTCGACTCGGAACCGAACCTGGAACCTTAGGGACGGCAGTTGCATACACATACCACTGCGCCACCGAGGCAGTATAATATTATTGTCTAACTCGTGACACCTCTGTAATGTTAACGCCTCAGATTTCTACCGCAAATTTAATAGCCGTAAACGGTCAAATTACATTAATCAAAGTATTCTACCTACTCATATATGAATACGAGATTCTGTATCTATTACAGATGTAAGCTTCTTCAATTATTGTTATTTATTACATACCTACTCGACATCTCTGAGAACGGAATCACATTTTACATAATAATATGTATGTTGTAATTTAGGGATGTTTTCTAAGAGTGTTATTATATCTTACTACTAGCATAAACATTTATTTATCCTACTTAATATTATAAACGCGAAAGTTTGTGAGTGGTAAGTATGTAAGTATGTATGGATGGATGGATGTTTGTTACTCTTTCACGTAAAAACTACTGAATGGATTTTAATGAAACTTTACAATAATATAGCTTATACATCAGAATAACACATTATATACTGAGTCTTTTCAACCGACTTACAAAAATAGAGGAGTATGTTTTTTTTATGTAAATTTAAAACTGTACAAGACAAATTACACGTCAAAAATTAACACGACAACCGACTTCAAATAACTGAAATGGGACCGAATAATTGTCGGAATGGGACCAAATTTAAATGGGGCCACTTCGGAAGTAGTAGTTTTCATTAAAAAAAAAACAATATCGGTTCACCCAGTCCTGAGATATAAGGAACAAACATAAAAAAAACATACAGTCGAATTAAGAACCTCCTCCTTTTTTGGTAATCGGTTGAAAAGCAAAAGAAAATACGTATTTGTAACTAGAAGGCGAGTCCCTGTAAAATACGTGAAGAGAAATTCCTCTACTCACCGTACATCTATATATAGAAATGGGGAATGTCCCCCTTAGCTCTCGAGAACTGCTTATGCTCCAATGATGGTTGACCCCTCTATGGATAGCCCTCGATCTGGAGGCAAGCCAAAAAATTGAAAATTTGACCTAGCTCTAAGGGGTTAAAGTTATAGGCCAAAACCTATGGCGTGGTGCGGCGCGAAGCACCGCGCAAGTCACCGTACTAGTATTTATAGAAGTACTTAGCACAGTATATACTCTAAAGATAATACATAGATTGTGATTTCATCTCGACAATAGTAATGTTAGAGATGAAACACAAGCACAAAGTGACAGTTAAGACTTTGGACACTTGCATCGTTGAGATGAAGTGACAATTACAAACGACATCTGTCACTATGACAGGTGTATTGTATGAATTGTATTGTATTTTATCCAAATGAGTAAAATGTAACGATTCCGCCCTAAGTCTATAATTTATTACCTAGTCCAGTGCATCACATATAATTTTAAAAGTATAATAATTATATATGGTATTAATTAAGTACCTAACTGCTATTAAATAACACACAAGTAACAAGTATATAGTAATCATGTCTTTGTCCCCGTAGGAGTAGACAGAGGCGCTTATTACGCCTAAGTTTCGCCAGTCACTTCGTTAATCTTACGTATTTTAAGATAAGATAAGATATTTATTTTGAAGAACATGTGTCTAGAATAGTACAAATTAAATCTTATGATAAGGTCTTAGGTAGGGTTAGTATCAACATGTTGCACCATAATCATGGTGTACAAATTATTAATATTCATATTATTCATTTAGTATATGTAATTCAATAAATTATTTAATTTTTAAATGATTTAATTATTCAATCGATTACCAATACATTAAGTAGTATTATTACAGTCAAATTAGAAAAATAAAACAATCTTAGAGTTCACAATGTTAGATCCTCAAGAAAATCCTTTACATTATAGTAGAACTTTTCGATCATCAACTTTTTTAACACGATCTTAAAGTTAACATTATTTAGCAATTTAATATTCTTGGGTATTTTATAATACGAGTAGATTAATGGGGCTATGCATATCACAGTTTTATGTAGAAGTGTAGTCTCATTGGGCGGTATATAGGTAGTGGTGGCAAGATATTGAACTCAAAGGTGGCCAGCCTATGGCTGTTTCCGGGGAGTAAATTTGACAGAGCCTTTTCCGTTTGTGTAGATATTGGTAGGGCCCATTGACACCCTTAAACAATAACATTGAAAAATATCAAGTTTAAAGTTTTGAAAGCAACTTAGTATTTTGAATCGTAACATGAAATATTCATGTTACTAATGTTGTGTTGATTGATAATAATAAAAATATTTTTTTTTTTTTTAAATAAGCAAAAAGTCAATAAATAAAGGATTTTATACTATTTTATAACAATAAACAAAGTCTACAAAATTAGCATAGAAGATTTGACAGATGTCATATGAATACCTACGAAAATATCAACAATATTATGGCTAAATTCAAAATGAAGTGATTGAGATGCAAACAAGAGCCAGAAGCAGAAATGCACAATTAACACCCCCGGACTCGTCACTAAACTCCGCCTCGCAGGCACCGGACCGCATATCGCTGACACAGGTGCTCGCAGAGGCGTCGAGCTCTTCAAGTGACGAGTATTTCTCTCCGCCGACGTCGCCAACACCTGTACGCCGGCGAGGGAGAGGCCAGCCGCCGAGCAGTTTGGGGCCCCGAAGCCTACCAGCTTTGAGTAGGGTCCCCACTACCGGTGGTATTGTGCACCGCATGCGATGGACTTCATCCATCAATGAAAACGTCATGCGGGCATATTATGAGGCTACAGATGGGGAAACCAACCTGACTGCGTACCGTTCAAGGATGCTTCCTTTGTTTCAGGGTCTTGAACCAACAAGGACCGTTGCCGTCCAACGACTATCGGATCAAGTGCGGGCTATCCAACGATGTAAGTTGTTGGATCAATCTGTGCTTGATCGACTACGCCTGGAAGTATTATCTACTCGTACAGCTCCAGTGTCAACGAGAGCACCGTCACCTGTGACACAGACGGTTGCTACAAGTGTGACGTTAGCGACGCCCGCACCCGACGCGGGAAATGATACGAGTGATACATCTATCCAGGTAAGCGAGCAATTGAGGAGTACTTTGGAAGATGTGATCTCGCAGTATAGGTTTATACCTAATTCTAGACCGCGGCTACCACGCTTGCCAATGCATAAACGAAATCTGGCGTTGATGGGAGCCCTGAATACTAGAACCGTACTTACGGACTAGCAGTGATTTGCTTGATACTCACTCGATTCTTTACTGTGGAGCCATTGCTGCTTGTCGTGTTGCACGCGTTAAATTCCCCGAAGTTAACCGTGCACCACAACCGGATGGTGTTCCCGTATGGCAGACAAGAATCGAGCGACATATCGGCACATTTACGACTCTCATTGCAAAGCTTATCTCTTTCAGCCGGGGAAATAGTCGTCCCCGGGTCATGCGTTTCGTGACTCAGGCATTTGCTGGGACCGGTATTCGTCCCCAGCAATACTTAGCCAATGTCACGGAACGTATTGACTTTCTGAAACAGAAAGTGTATGCATGGGCAAGCCGTATCCGTCGTTATAGAGAGCGTGTAAATAGATACTGGCAGAATCGCATCCTCCAAAGTGACCAAATGAAGGTGTACCGAGAGTGGGAGGGAACTGGACAACGTTTGAGCGACGGACAACTGCCAGATGCACACGCCATGAATCAATTTTGGCGTGACATATGGTCGGTGCCCGTTGAACATTCGGAGGGCGACTGGATCTGTGTCGTCGAGCGTGAATGCAGTATCATCGAACCCATGGAGTCTATTACCATAGACTCCGAAGACGTGTTGTGCAATGCGTACGGCCCCGAACTGGAAAAGTCCTGGGCCGGATGGATTGCACAACTTTTGGATAAAGTGGGTTCAGAGCTCGCATGAACGCTTGGCAACACAGTATCAAGAAGCCCTTGAGTCTGGTTCCTTACCCGCTTTCATGACCACTGGCATTACCTTCCTGCTCCATAAATCAGGTAGTACCACGAAACCTAAAAACTATAGACCCATCACTTGCTTACCTACCATCTACAAGCTCCTTACATCTATTCTGAGAAATAAAATAAACTCGCACATAGTATCTAATAATATCTTAGATAACGCTCAGAATGGATGTAGGGCTGGGTCTCGTGGTACTAAGGAGCTACTCCTCATTGATATGGCCATTAGCCAACAAGTCAAGCGGAGTAGGGGCGCCCTCTCTACTGCCTGGATTGACTACAAGAAGGCCTATGATTCGGTGCCTCATTCATGGCTGAGGAGGATTTTAGAGTGTTTAAAATTAATCCGACTCTTAAATCCTTCTTAGTCTCGTGTATGGGACAGTGGACCACAGTCCTTCGTCAACCAGGTAGTGGTGGGCAAGCCTCTGACCAGCAAGGCTTGATAAGGATCGAGCGTGGTATATTCCAGGGCGACAGTTTGAGTCCATTGTGGTTTTGTTTAGCACTGAATCCACTTAGGATATTGCTGAAGGATTCAGGGCTAGGCTATCGGTTTCGTAGAGGGGGTGAGGTTCTATCTCACCTGATGTACATGGATGACCTTAAACTGTTCACACTGAAGCACCAAGATTTAGTGACATTATTAAAAACTACGGAAGTTTTTAGTAATGCCATTAAGATGGAGTTCGGTGTTGATAAGTGTGCGGTTATGCATGTACAACGGGGGAAGGTTGTAAATTCACCGAATTTACAACTTTCTGAGATAATAACTCTCAGATCTCTCTCCGAGACCGAAACATACAAATACCTAGGTATGTCAGAGTCATTGGGTATAGCGGTAGAGGATATCAAGAAATCGGTGAAAGAACGTTTTTTTGGACGCCTGACAAAAGTTCTTAACAGTTCTTTGTTCGGTGTTAACAAAATGCGGGCTTTCAACGGTTGGGTGATACCTTTATTGTTATACTCCTTTGGCATACTTAGGTGGACTCAAACGGAACTAGACGCCCTGGATAGGCGAGTCCGTCAACAACTGACATCGCATCGAATGTTACACCCACGATCTTCTGTCATGAGACTGTACATTCCTGCTTTTTGAATGCCAAGAACCTCCACAACCGTGAAGTGTGCAGTCTGAGAGATTACTTTCTACAGAACGGGTGTGACATTCATTGCGATGTCGTGATGGTTGACACCTCTTTCCTTGGCTAACGAGAACTGGCGTAAACCAAAGGTGCTAGGTACTGAAGACCGTAGGGACGTATGGAAGAGTAAGGAGCTACACGGGCGGTTCTACCGGGTCTTAGCAGGACCCGACGTAGACCTGCTCGCTTCGGTGAACTGGCTGCGTTTTGGGGACCTCTTTGGGGAAACTGAAGGTTTTGCCTGTGCAATTGCAGATGAGGTTATCAAGACGAACAACTATCGGAAATACATCATGAAGGACGGTACGGTCGACATTTGTCGAGCATGCCACCGTCCTGGTGAATCACTTCGCCATATTATTTCCGGTTGTTCGTATTAACTAAATCATTGCAAGTATATGTATATAAATTAAACATCATATTCTCCATTGTTTTATACTATTAAAATTTAGTAGTATGCATCATCTATCCTGGCTGATAGAATTTTGGCTTGAATTACAGATTTATGGATTTTCTATAGTGCCCAGTAACAACAATAAGCTACCTAAGTATTACGTGGGATCAACAAAAGTACTGGCAAAGTGTGAATGTATAATGCGCACTCTTCGGGGATATTACACATGATGTATGTCTGTCTGTCTGATTACTTTGTTTACATTTTTTGAGGTCAAAATGTCAAAATAAGTTACTCATTAGTCAATAGGCTAGATTGTAATATAATTAAGGTATTGTTTTAATACTCTACCTCAACACAAAAAGAAAACGTTGTACGAATTATAATTTCTATTTAAATATTTTTTATTTGAATAATAACAGTAACAGGCTACATCCTGCCTTAAAAAATAAAATAAGTAATTATGCATGAATGATGTAATTTGTCTCTAAATTTCGTTACTGCAATTGTAACAACGCTATTGGTATCTTATTTAGTACAAATAAATTACGTCAATATAAGTTAACAATATAAATAATCTTAAAATATTGTGCATTTATTTTCGTCATAATAATCGCGTTTATTGAGCAGCGGGCAGGGCGGCGCGCGGCGCTACACATCGTCGTCAGCAACTCTATGGCGATTCTATAAATTTCGTTACTGAACAAGGCAATTGTAACAACACTATTGGTATCCTATTTAGTAAAAATAAACGCAAATAAATTATGTCAATATGAGTCAAAAACAAGCCTAAAACATTGTGCATTTATGTTCGTTATAATAATCGTGGGTATTAAGTGGCGCTACGCGTCTCAGGCCTGCCTCTGCTGGCAAGGGCCTCAATCATTATTTATTAACTAACATTTGAGTTCTGTGGAAAATGTGTATGTCACGAACAATAACTGGTCATCCTTTTCCTAAAACAGCATACCTAATAAACAATGTTCTAAAGTTTGTCTTCGACTAATAATAAAAATGTCAGAGAACGTACGCCTATATAGGCGCATAACACACCCACAATTTGCCAGTATTTCTAGTCTCACGTAATAGGGGGCTATTGGTGTCACCTGGCCCTCTAGAAAGTGGATTATATACACAAATGGCTGACTTAATTAAAAAAAAGCAGCTATATAATAATTATGAAAACTATACACCGTGTAAGTAACACCGTTTCAAAAAAAATTGGACTCTGTTTCGATAACAGAACCGTCTGGAAGTCTTACTTTGAAAAATAAACATATTTTTTATAAAATTCTTTAAATTAATGTACTTTCTTTTTTTGAATTGCGATGAAATGTTGATGAAAGGCAACAAAATCTTGCGTGCCAGCCGCTGTGGCACAGCCAATTAAAGTCCTGGGCGTCTCGGACTCATTGCATACTTAATAATCTAATACATACTAATAAATCGAATGATTTAATGTTATAGAACTCATTTATCTAATATTATAATATTATTGACTACTAATATTATATATATTATGTATATGTTGCTTACAAATAACTATTACTGCCACACAGTTCTTCACACCCGTTGTACTTATAATGAATAAAACACATGTAGATACTTTTAGTTCGTACAAAGTGACTACTACTCATTAGAAATTTAATTCAGCGTAGTTACCCATTCTTCCTCCGTTAATAACTATAATGTGGTAATTAGAAACGACGTTCGTTCCGTCGTAAAGTCGTCCAATAGCCGTTTAATTGTAATTACAACACTTCAATAACAGCTATAATTAAGATTAAAAATAAAGTCACTTCTACATTCCACAATTTCCTTTATTATTTAAAATCCTGACTGGTTCAGGCCAAGACAGTCCAATGACAGCTATGGGTAGCTGCAAGATGAATTTGAGTTAAATATCTCAGGAATATTAATTAGAAAGTGGTTACCTATGTAGTGTGAAAGTGAATACCTTTGATGATACCATATATTGGGCGTCAGGATTTTAAATAATAAAGGAAATTGTGGAATGTACCAGTGAGTTTTTTTAAATTGTATAATTATAAGTTCCACCAAGTGCTGACAATCGAAAGCATAAATAATATAAAGTCATATCTACTCTAGTCTATTTACATTAAATAAATATTAGTTATGCCTCACCTTGTATTTCATGGTATCAAAACCTTTTCTGGTAAATTTCTATCTAGTTATTCACTGTAGTCGGATTGCGTGTATGAGTGTTATCAAACTTCACTTAAAGTAATTCAATTAAATATAGTAATTGAAAAAATTAATGAATTCAACAAAATATAAACATATCTACAAAATCATCGATATCATATCCTCATCATCTACAGTAAAAATAATTATTAAAACCCACAGTGTACGTAAACAATTCTTTGTCGATTAGTAACAATGCATTCATAAAACGATTGTTCAAGCATCAATAAAGAGAAGTTTTAACAGTCACGACTAAAATGAAAACAACAGCACGCAATGAGGTCGATTAAAAAGATTTAAAAAAGAAATGAGGAAACGAACTCCGCTCCGTTGATAAACTTCGTATAAACAATGTAATAAATCCTCTTTTATCTCGGAGATCGGCAATCTGATTGGATTGTATCGACTAATTAACTTCCAACGACACAATGATCATTTATACTCATCATAACTATACTCGTACTTTATTTCGTCACTACGGAAGTAAGGTGGACGATGATCCATGAAATTATAAGTGTAAGGACCTATATTATGTATAGACAGGTATCATTAGCGTAACATTATACTTATTCCATCCAACATTGCCTGCTTGACCTGAAAGTCAAACAAAGTCAGTATCAACTGACCTAAGTTGTAGAAGCACATATTCAAGTATTTTAGTTTTTACATGACGACACAATGACCTTGTGACGAACCAACTTATCAATTAGTAATTACTCACGACCGGTAAATCCCTACTTACCAAATTAATGATTTTGCGGAAGAAACACGTAATTCAGAAACAGAATCATAGAAGTCTTATCTTTAAAAATTCAAAGAAAACAATCAACCTCTTTTCCGCCTTATAGCGTTTATATATTTCCGCCTTATCGTCAATTGCCGGGCATCCCGGGTACGCGCTCGGAAAACTATGTATGTACATAAAGATATACGTGAAAATCATTACATTACCTTTAATTACATCGGATAAGAATCGTCAATGTATGCTTGGAGGTATCTTTAATTTCCATGACCCAATACAGTGATGGGAAAAAACAATTATTGTCATGTCAATTCACCACAAATCGCCATGAACTGAACACGTTATTCTGCATACGTAGTTGCCCGTAAACGGGTTAGTGTGTCATTCGTTCCAATACAATGGACGATGAGAGAATTATACCTATTCGATTTAATCAAATTAGCTATAATTTGCACACGTAAGGTATGATGATAAATAATTGGTTAGTTACTAAGTAACATCTAATTTTATACTTAACTTAAAATTAACTTAGGTAGTCATGATTAGTTACGATGATATTATATTTTTATTGAAAAGTTAAAATATCTTGTATATGTAATGGAACTGAGTTTTAGTGTAGAACGTGTTGTAAGTATCTATGTATTTCAATTTATGTGAGTAGCTAAATTGGTCAAAGTTAATATAAAAAATTACATAGGTATTATTATATTATTATTAAAGTGACTGTGCGTAAAATCTACATGAATATTATCGAAACTACTGGACCGATAAAACACTTCTTTCTAAAAAAAACTCAAAAAACGCAGTTGGGCCTTTCCAGTGTAAGTGCGATTCGGTAGAACTTCGATATTTTCCGTGAAGCGACTGCCATCTGACCTCTACAACCCATGGGCAATATCGAGAGTCGAGAGGTTGGAGTCGCGCCATAACACTAACTTCAAGTCGTTCGTGATTAGGGTACCGACTCAACATCTCGACAAATTCCTTATAGAAGAGTTTTGGCCGAAAAGTGTCGTGTATAGACGTTTTCGCGGCACGTTACCTAACGCGAAGTGTCACACGACACCCGTCTTTTTTTTTTTTTTTTTTAGTTCCGTGACCAAGTCCGCGGCCGCTCTAACGTCCGTTGCCGGGCGTCTCTGGTTATTCAAATACAGTGTTAGTGTTTATATTATAAGATAATTTTATTATTATGTACCTATTCTTAGTTTTAAGGTATGTATCTATGGGCCATAGAATAAGTCAATTACGATCCGTAACTTTTCTTGTGTAGCCTGAAAATAAATTACTAAATAAATAAATAAAAATAATTAAATATCGAAGTTCTGTAGTTAGACCGGTCGGGTTTTGGATTTAGTGCTCCAACTACCCCTAACTACTGCCATGTTAGTATGACAACCGGGAACGACGGCTTAGCGTGCTCTCCGAGGCACGGAGGGGTCTCAATGTCTTAAGAAATGGTCACCCATCCTAAGACCGGCCTGAGTCGATGTTGCTTAAGCTTTGCAATGTGTTAATAAGTATTGTCGGTTACCACAAGACCACGAGCCCTCTTGTTTCTCTAATATGTAGATCTATTATTCCGGAGTGTAGTAGGCTATGTTTTATCCTACTACTAATAATATCATTATCATATTATTTATACAGGATGAATTTTTCAAGTGGGCTTGGATGGCCAAATCCGGAACTATATGAATAGCGAAAAATGCTCAAAGGAGTCACGAGCCCGATTTTGATGAAACTTAAAACCTCATCATTAGATTTTTTTAAAACCTATAATTCCAGCTGGGAATCGTACCCAATGATTTAGAAAAAAAATTCCGCCGTTTATTATTACACCATACGATAGTGTTGCTGTTAAGGATCAAATTCTGAGAAGTAATGATATACGGCCAATTTAAGGAAAACTTAGAATTTTCATAAAAATTGTATTGAACTACTCTTAAGAACTCTCTCTTTTTGTAGGGTTATGGATAATTCATCACTTCTCTTTAAACTATACACCAGCTGACTGATGTCCCTGGTTCTCACTCAAGTGGAATATAGTCTAGGATTGATATTGAGAAATGGAATTTTAAATATTCAAAGGGTATTTTATATTATACGCATACTCATTTAGCTTTTTTGGTATATAAAGAAATAAATAAATGGTCATTTATTTCAGGTATACCAGTTGGGGTGCTTTGGTCAGATCCTCCACGTGGTGCACCCCGGGCAACGGCAGTGGCTGCAACTCTGCGGCAACGTACCGCAGAGTTGTAGCTACTACGGCTAATTCTGGCCAAGGTGGGGGTCTTGCCGCCTCGCATGAGGAACGCAGACCCACCACGACGGGGGCCTAGCGCGGCCCAAGTCTCTCCGCCGACACTCTGCAGAGCAGAGTGCTGCTGTGCGGAGAAACCACCAGGGCGACGGGTCCGACATCACTGAGCTCATCAGCGGTGTCGGACACGGTCTCGCAGAGACCACCGTTCGGCCGAACCCCGCCTGACAGCAGGCGGGAAGCCAGTTCTTCGGAACCGTGAGGAAGAAAACCTCGTTAAAAAATAAAAAAACGGGGCGGGCGGAACGGTCTTGTAAAGACCCCCGCCCGGCCCAGCCGTAATCCTGAATTGACAGGACCGGTGGCCCCTCGGGGCCGCGAGGATGAACACCTCTATAAAAAATTAACCCAATCCCAAGCTCTGACACCCGGTGAGGGGATGAATCGTGCAGGGGAGCTGTCACGCCTAGGGTGTCGCCCGTCGAAGGACGTTAAACTATTTAAAAATGGCTTTGCAAACTACGAATAATAAGATTACCCAACGGGGAACTGGAGGTGAGGAATCCCTCCACGAACACCCGGCTGTGACTGATGCGGGGCTCAGGCCCGGCACCAGTCACAGCGACCCCCATCAGGTATTTGGGAGGGGTCAACAAAGCCCGACAGGCCAGGGGGTGTGCCTCAAAACCACCCCCCAAACCGACGCGGAGGTCGCGTCGACCACTGCTGGGACAGACGTCGTTCCCAGCAGCATGGAGACGGAGGGTTCTTCCTTGTGGAAGACCCCAGTCAAAAGGACTCGGGAGAAGGTAGTCCCGAAGGCGGGGTCGTCGCGTGACCGGAGCACCAGTTGCTCTGGGGGGACCGCATTCAGCGAGACCGAGGAGGGGGTTCCGACGAAATACCTGGCGATTACGACGTCCGGTAAATACCGAAAGTCGCCGGTATTTAAAGCCCCCGCCCCTACAGTGCCGTTCCTGCCCAGTGGCAGGGACAAGGAGGTGCCAGCCGCGCGGGAGCTCATGCTGGCTCTTACCCGAATTGCAGAAGCCATGAAGGGTGGCACCAAAAATCTGCAGGGTAAGAGGCAGGTGGTGAATACGGCAGTGACTCACGCTCAGTCTTCCCTGGATGAGCTCCTAGCGCGGAGCGTCCCCGCAGAGGAGCAGAAGCTCCGGGGCCAGGTGGCCAGCCTGGAGGCGAAACTTGCCGCGTCCCGGCTACAGATGGAGGCCCTGCGACAGGAGGTCGCGAACCTGACCAAGCTGGTCAAGGGGCCTACCGGGACCCAGACGGACCAACCCACGCCGCCTTCCCCGAAGGCTGGGCCATCAAGGACGGCACCCAGAACCGCGCCCAATGCGGCGCCCGTATCGCCGCCACAGCCTGTGCCGCCTACTCTTACTGAGCTCATGGCGGCGATCGAGAGGCGCCTTGGCGTCCTTGAGGACCGGGCGTACCGCCCTGCGCTGACGCAGCCCGCGTTGTCCTACGCGGCTGTTGCTGGCGCCGGCGTTGCGCCCCGTCCGAGAGGCCGGCCTCCTAGCCGCCACCCCACCCTGCCCCCGTCCGCTGTCCCAGCGAGGCGGACGCCAGCCGAGGCTGCGGCCATTTCGCGGAAGGGCAAGGGGAAGGGCAAGAGGAGTGCCACCCCCGCTGCCTTCAGGGCCACTCCCGCTGCTGCTCCTTCTGCCTCTTTACATCCCTCCAGACGGGAGGGATGGGAAGTAGTGGGTGCCAAAAAGCAGCGCAAGAGGGCCAAAAAGAAAGCAGCCAAAGCCGCCGCGGCGAAGGCGCCGAAGAGGCCCCGCCCTCCTCGCTCCACCGCCGTCGTCCTGACCGTGACGCCGGCAGGTGTGGAGAAGGGTGTGGGGTACGCCGATGTCCTGAGGCAGGTTAAAGCCTCAGTGAACCTCTCGGCCCTCGATATTCAGGGGGGGCTCCGGTGTAAAAACACCCGCACCGGTGCTCGCCTCCTCGAGGTCTCCGGCGCCTCCAGCGGTCCCAAAGCGGACGCCCTTGCGGCTCACCTTAGGGTCGCGCTGGACGCAGAAGCCGTCCGCGTCACCAGACCTACCAAATGCGCCGCATTGCGCATCACGGGTCTGGATGACGCGGCCACGACGGAGGAAGTAATCTCCGCCGTCGTGGAGGCGGGCGGCTGCCCCCATGACCAGGTGAAAGCTGGAGATATCTCCTTCGGCTCCACCGGTCATGGGATGACAGTCGTCCAGTGCCCCGTCGCGGCGGCACTTAAATTGGCGGACGGACGAAGCCTCCTTGTAGGGGGCTTCCTAAAGGCGCAGGTGCACCTCCTTCGTGCCCGGGAAACCAGGTGTTTCCGGTGCATGGTGGTGGGGCACGTCGGAGTGCAGTGCACAGCGGAAGACACCGTGGGCGAACGGTGCTTCCGCCCGGCCCGGTCATAAGGCCAATGGCTGTGAGGCCCCGCCTCGCTGTTATAGATGCGAGGCGGAGGGCAAAACGGCGGACCATTGGGTCGGCAGCCGTACCTGCGCCGCCTCGAGGCCTAAACCTCGTCCGTCCGCTGTAGGCAGCGGGGGAGCCGCTTCTGCGCGGCCATGTTCGCAGCGGGATGTTGACATGGACGTACATTAATGTGCGCCCATGTCCGCATCCTGCAGGTGAACTTGAACCACTGCCGCGCTGCTCAGGATCTTCTGTACCAGAGCATCGCGCAGTGGTCCATTAACTTGGCCGTGGTCGCCGAGCCGTATTATGTCCACCCGGGAAGCCCGGTGGACCAGGACGGCTCGGCCTGTTGCATTTTTGGGGGTTCCGCCGTGGACACCTCGCGCCTTGCATTGATTGCAAGCGGCCGGGGGTGTGTTGCGGCGGAATTTGAAGGGTTTGCGGTCGTGTCGGCCTACATCTCGCCGAACATTGACGAGTCTCAGTTTCGTCGACGTCGTCTTCGCTGCGTGCCGTCCTCGCCCTGTACTGCTCAAGACCATGCTTCAAGCCATGGTCTCCAGCCGGAGTAGGTGGAATGCCAGATTCACTCACTGACGCGGGATAAAACCCTTCCCCCAACGACGCGGGATTCTCGTCCCGACCCAACACCCGAAGAGACCACAGAGGTGGTCAAAGTCCGCCGGGCGCCACTGGACATACCCTCTGCTAGTAACCAGAGACGCCCGGCAACGGACGTTAGAGCGGCCGCGGCCTTGGGCCGCGGAATTAAAAAAAAAAAAAAAAGGTATACCAGTTATACAATATATTATTCACAAAATTATGTCAAATTATTACAAAAAAATTATCGTATATATTCTATAATATATCCGTAGCCTGATTGGCTAAGGTGCTGACCCCTGAACTTACTCCTTACACAAGCACTCTTTTCTTACATGGAGGGGATTAAATCTATGTAATGCTATAAGCATTTTCGAATGGTAGTATTCTTTTAAAAAATCCAGCCCTATTGAACACTTGGACATGAAAGGAAAAATTGTCTGACTCATCTCATTTCACTGTCACGACACTATTGTGATATTATAAGGACAGAATGATAAATGTTTGAACTAATACAGAGAGAAGAAAGAGATACAGAAGAAAGAAATACAGAAAGTATCATTTATGGAAGGAACTATCTAGAGATACAATACAATAATGTATGTTACTACAATGATAAATGGTCGAAGTTAAGTGTACGATATTGGAACGAACGTACGTTTATATTCTAAAGAAAGCTTATAAGCTGTGCATATTGTCCTACTCGTATATCATTGTCATCGAGCTGTGAAGATATTGTACAGACTATAATAGGTTGGTTCTTTGGAATATATAGACTGTCCCGTTCTGTATTATTCATAGACAGAAATATCTCGCTAGATATTCCAGAGACCCGATTCATGTAAAGATTCATGTACAAACGATCGTAATATAGTTAACGGTCCAAAGTCGTTAAATCAAAGCTCTATCCTAAGTTGGTATTCATTCATACCTATTGCTTGGACGCGTTTCGATAAGACATCGAATAAAACTCAACGACTTGATAACGACAGACAAAAAGCTGCATATTCAATATTCAGTTAACTGAGAACTTATACATAATTTTAACTGCCTGACTGACAAATTGGTAACTTGGTGTGTTTGAAACAATATTACATGATATAGTTCGACTTGTCGTTGAAAACCAGAATACGGTGTGTCTAGTACCAGTTCCTTGCGTTAATTTGGTCGAAATACGTTTTCGTATTCTTCCATACATTTCACACAGTTCCCTGACGTTACCGCAAGGGGCGCTGGTTCAAAGGACACTTGGTTCAACAGTTCACGTAACTACAGTCGAAAAACGTTACAAAAGGTTGTCGTTCAATTTCTATAGACTTGATTTGATACGAAGAGAATACGAAATGGGTTTCAACGACCCAGTCGCTACGGTTTTGATTACGAGAATCGGCGCTTTATTTGCATGTACCTACTCCAAAAATATCGCAGATCTAACGAATAGGAATAGATATCATTATATTAGGTATAAGGTTTAATGTTTCATTATTATGTTTTACTTCTATGCCTGCGACCTTCAGTTTCAGACTAATGATGTATTTTGGATCATCTATTAATTGCATATTGGAATATAAAATTAATAAAAAACATAATATCAGGCTCAGAAAATTAAATAATCCATATATTATGTTAAAAAGGTTAAATTATGGTAATAGTGTATATACACAATTACCATAATTTAACCTTGAATTTCAAGTAAACGCGTCCTCAAAATGGTACCTACTTATCATACTTGTATATTATATTTTTATTTATTTTAAATAATGACAGGTAACGCAGTTTATTGATACTCGTATATTGTTGTCTGTTTATTTTAATAATATTTACTTATAAAATCAAAGGTTATTATTATAATAATGATTTAGTTAGGTTAGGTTCTTTATAGGTCTTTTTTTCAATCCCAAGCCTAAGGCCGCGGCCGCACCTACATCCATTGCCGAGCGCCTCCGGTTAGCACTGAGAGAATTTCCAGTGGTGCCCGGCGGACTTTGGCCACCGGCGTGGCCGCTGCGTGGTGGTCGGGTGTTACCCCGCATCTTTGGGTTCGGGTATTATCCCGCGTCGTTGGGGTTGGGTTTTATCCCGCGTCAGTAAGTGAATCTGTTCTCAGGCCCCGATCATGAAGGTCGATGGTCCTGGGTGTAGTCACGTCTGCGGCGCCCTGGCCGGACACTTCAAAACTCAGCGAGGAGGGTACGCTCCCTCACCCTACCAGCCGCCTCCTTCACGAGCATCACCTGCTTGCAGAAGGAAACGGCCGCGTTCCACTGGCTCTGGCTAGAGACCATGCCTCGTAGCATGGTCTGCAGCGAGAGGGTATCTACGCCCAGGCCCACAACGAGGTCCAGCCGCTGACTCGCCCATGCTGAGCATTCTACCAACGTGTAAAATAAATAAATATCAAATAAATAAAATAAAATGCCGTGTCTTCACCGGAAGCCTCACAGTGTTGACACGCGGGTGTGACCTCACGATGCATTCGAAACAGATAATCACCGAAGTTTCCGTGCCCGGTGAAGATCTGTGTGCAAAATATATATTTGCCACTCTTTCGGAGGTGATTTCACTCATCCTAAAAAGAAATGCAGTTCTATGCAGTTAAATTCCTCGTCCAAATCTGATCAACCCATATTTCCCAAAACTCAGTTTTACAACTCAACGTACCGCATATTATTCCATTAATTCACTTGTGTATCTTTTCTAAATAGATAAACTTCAAATATAATAAAATCCTTACCTACTTATCATTAGATTTTTTGTAAAAAAAAGTGTTTACGAAAATTCTAATGATAGGTAATCTTCCGTGTTTTTAATTATAGCCCTATAACCTAGGCTAAAAGCTGCTACGTGCTGTTTTAAGTAAACAGGTAATAAGATACCTTGTTAGATATCTAATTACACTACTTTGAATTGCTACTCGAAGTAGGCATTATTTAAAACTATAATTACCGTTTTTATGAAGGACCAAAAAATTTGGGAAGTATAAAAAAAAGGTACTAAAAGACGAGTATATACTTACCTAGTATAATTATACTAATATCACATACAGTAATAAAAAAAAATACGTAGGTACAATTTTTTTGAAGTTAGTTTTGAAAATATATACCGTCTGTTTAATATGTTACGTCTGTTTTCCGAGGGTAAGTAGAGGTTAATTATACCTATCTACGTATAATTAACCTCTACTTACCCTCGGAAAACAGAAGTCGTATTTTGAAAGATAATCCTTTAAATAAAATTAACCTTTACTTTTCTGTACATTAGGTTAAGTTTTAACGAACGTTTTAACTTTAGGTTTTCTTAAAAGAAGACATTAAATGATAATCAAGATAATAAATATTAATGAGCGGAGTGCATTTTTTTTTCAACTACAATAATTGTTACATATTCCGTAAGTAACTTATGTACGTTGGTGTAACATTGTCTGATTTACCACTAATAGCTTTACCACATCTGTATTATGTATAGGTATGTAGATATTACTGTATTGTAATGTCTCGTTTAAAATATTCGTTACGGGCAACGATTTTGCATTCGTTTTTATGTCCATATATACTTATGTAGAGAAAGCTTATTATTTCTTTCCGTAGGTAATTTAAATTACGTAACGATATTTGATATTTAAAAAAATTGACAACCTGTAGGTACTCGTACATTATAGCAACATCTTATCATAAATGTTTTGTGTTTGTTTTTAAAATAAACACTTCAGTTAGTGTAACCGTAATAAAATATACGATAAATATCGTTTAATTTATTGTTGTAGTTGTGCATAAAAATAAATTTTCCATTTGCAATAAATAAATAAAAATATAAGTTTATTTAGTTGCATTACATAATTGACATGCATTATTGGTATTCAAATTTCAAGAAGTACCTATAACTATTTTTAATCAGTGTACACTGCTGCACTGGTTGAAATGACACAACTGTATCTATATCGTAATTTACTAGGAAATTAAGTACTTATACACACTAAAAAGCTGTGAAGTAAATTATTTACAATCACACGAACTTATGAATATTACAAAGCACTTAATAAATTATAAGAAGTTGTCATACATACTTCGATGATATCTCATAAATGCTTAACCACCATTTAATAAGTAACAAAACACACGCACCCAAATAAAACACCGGCTTTCACGATAGTAATGTTTTATCACTCAAAGTTATCGATCACAAGTCACAAGCCAACTGTACAACTGCTAGCGGTTGTGTCTTCCTTGCGACGCGCGAACATCAACTGTTCGTCTGCGCTAGTGCACTGAGACTCGCCTGATAACCGATAGCTACTATAAACACGGTATATGTATGACAAAAATGTAACGATAAACACACTAGCTTACAAAATATATTTCTGATATTTATAGATTTTCGAAACTGTTGGCCATCCGAGAAAATATATAATTTACCATGCATAAGAGATTTTAAGCTACATTGCTTTATATTATAGTACGAAATTGAAGTTTTGAAACATGTACATAAGAACTTTGATTATCATCCGTAGTAGGTAGAACTGAGGATGGTTTATTTCTTTATTGATCAATACCAACGTAAGAATTACACTGGTTTGGATGAACTTTAGAGACTTGTCTGCCAATTTTGACACTTTCCTGGTAATTAGGTACACATTATTATTATGCCAGACGAACAAAACCGCGGTAACAAATAAGCTAAGCTCACTTCTACCTGTGACTATTGTCTGTGTCTACTGATATAATAATTTGAATATTGATTGTCTGTTCGATATTTACCTATATTGTAGGTGAATATTAATGTATTTACTATGCATTTGGCAACTAATGTTTTTGTGCTTTGCTGCGTCCTTGCAGGGTTTCATGTTGAGTCTAATATTATGTAAGCATCACCTACTATGTAAACACATGAAGGCAATAAATGAATTGAATTGACTATATCAATTGATGGAATCCAATCGAAACATTCTAGAAACCACAATGTATGTATCAACCCTTTGAAACTTTTTTCAGCATCTTTGACGTCCCGTTTCTATAACAACAAAGTATTTATAAATCTATACAATACTGTAGAATAAATAATAGTTACACACAGTACACTGGAATCAAGAATAGTAAGCTGGTAGTACCTATATTCATATAACAAATTACATAATATTATTGTGTCTTTGTCCCTGAAGTACCAAACAGTGATATTGTACTCCCACATTGTGTGTATCTTGCTATAGGTGTGTACGCTTTATTTATTAGACTTTGCTTTAGATAACTGTCATTATTTTAGTTCCGGAGCAAGAAAGTGAACAATTGAAAAGTTAAAGAATATGATTTCCTTAAGTATTTATAACCGACAGTTCCTAATCGCTCGCCATTCTTCTGTCATCATAGTGTAACAGAAAAAATTAACATCAGAATGTACTCGAAGATTAATAAAAAACACCATCTCTGCTCTCTGTCTTAAGTATTTGTATGTATGTATATTAATTGTTAGTTTAATATGTATGCATTTTGTGTGTATTTTATTCTTATAATATTATGTATTTATATCTATATAATTATATGTATTAGTAGTTATATCTATGTAGGTAGATATCTCTATGTGTATGTATATTCTGGCGCATTTGCGGTGTATTTATTGTATATTTGAATGATACACCTACACACACATAAAACTTATTCTTCCAAGCATTTCCTTCCCTTGGCCCACTGGAAGAGATTTCTTATGAAATAAGTGGTGCCTTTGTACTGTTAATCTATTCTTAGTATTCCTCTCCTCTTTTCTATAACCTCATATGTGTATATAAACGAATAAATAAAATAAAAAGCCTTAGTTAATTTGCTTAAGATCCATGCAAAACACGCATAATATTATTGTATTACTGGCATGTTTAAATCGTTAGCCACGATTGCAATCGGAATTATTTCTTTGAAGTAAGAAGTACACATATCGATACCTATCGGTTGATTTCTATCCATATCTAATACATATTTGGAATGTGGAAATTGCTTCTTGCCACGCCATGTCGTATTCATTTGATTACAATGTTGTAATGTTGTCGACATGTACACGGAAGAATGATGGGTTACCTTTCACTACCTTTGGTTTTATTACGACCTTTCAACCTTTTGTAACATCTTACGATTCATTAAACCAATAGAAATCCCTTATGGCGCTGTATTGTCATAAATTAATGATCTAACAATGGTAAATTGTACGATATTTGCATTTCATAGCGGTAATAATCGAAATGTCATGTCATATTTTGAATTTGTTTGCAAATAGAAATAACTTTTGAATGGGTTAAATAAAATACGAATATGCAAAGCTTGAATACGTAATAGTACGTATGTAGTGCATGTAAGCAAAAGCTCGAAGCTGAAAGATGATGATAGACAAACAATAACCAAATTTAAAAAGACAAAAATTGTTATACTATAGACAAAAGGACTGGTTATTTATGTATTATGCCCGTTTAAAATATGTTTAAAATTTTGCCTGGAATAATGGAACTATTTTTACAGTAAATTTTTAGCTTTTAATATTACACTTTCACAGGCACTGGACTCGTACAAGGCCATAATGTACGTCTTACACCGAAATATTATGACAAACCAGTTACATATGGCTGGAAAAATAGAATGGTGTTTACGGAAGTTTTGTAAACAACAAGCTTTTGAACAATTCTCGACAATTTTATGTCGTCTTGCTTTTGGATTTTTGTTTGTTGTTGGCTCGAAGGAGGGTTATGTATTCGCCGTTTGAGTTGAGGTCGAGTCCGTTCCAGTCCAAAACCTTAAATATAGATATATCACAGAACAGTTTCGGAGATATGACGTCTCCCTGTCGGGTCCATATTGGCTCACCTAAAGTTCTTTACCCGAAATTGTTCTTCCTAACGATTTGTAATCCGAATGATCACTCTTCCTAAATTTTTTCAACCTAAAGTTTTCATTCATACTATTTGTAGTGCTGCCGGCGATGTTCATAACACTCATGTTTCCGAAAATTGTGATTAATAATATCATTAATGTAAATATATTTAAACTCCTACTGTTTTTTATCATAAAGCTTTTATCCCTAAACATAATTAGGACTTCTGGCACTTCGCTGGCCGCTGCCGCGGCACGCTCGCTACGATCTCGCTCGGCTCGTGCATTGTGGTCACAGTTCTAACCTAACCTAACCCAAAGAAATCTAAACAAAAAAGAAATGACTTTGAATAATAGTGTAAAAGATGGTTTTATTGAAAAAATATAGGATAACAAATAAAAGTATAATAGATGTTTATTGCTACTGACATTATGAAGTTGAATGCTTCGAACTTATGAACATTAGAGACAGAGTAGTTAGGAATTGTGATTGTTAGGATGAAAAATGTTAGGAAGAACATTTTCGGATTTCCAATTATCGGAGTTGAAAATTTAGGTGAACTTTGGCGCACCCAATAGATGTATTTGTTCTATGTAAGATTAAAACCTTGTTAAGGTCTCTACTCTCTTTATAACAGTGTCAGAACCTTAACTACCTGTTGAATATTATTCTAAATAAACAATGATAAATTATATTATTATTTTATTATATTATATTACCTTTAAATGAGTGTACTATCGATTATTGGCACTTGGTGGAACCTATAATAGTTATGAACATTAACATAACTTATGAACATTAGAGACAGAGTAGTTAGGAATTGTGATTGTTAGGATGAAAAATGTTAGGAAGAACATTTTCGGATTTCCAATTATCGGAGTTGAAAATTTTGGTGAACTTTGGCGCACCCCTCCCTGTCTCACGTCTTTCTGCAGCTAGATAGGATTCTGATTCTGATGTCTGGTTTCAGATTCTGTAGTCCGAATTACATAATGGCGTTTTTGTACAAGCACTTTAACACTTCGATATACCGATAGTCGATTTGGCACCACTGGAAGGACTGCAGCACTGCCCAAGTCTCGATCGAGGGTCTATATACTGGCTCACCTAAAGTTCTTTACCCGAAATTGTTCTTCCTAATTATTTGTAATCCGAATGATCACTCTTCCTAAAATTTTTCACCCTAAAGTTTTCATTCATACTATTTGTAGTGCTACCGGCGATGTTTATAACACTCATGTTTCCGAAAATTGTAATTAATACTATCATTATTGTAAATACATTTAAACTCCTACTGTTTTTATCATAACGCTTTTAGCCCTAAACATAATAATAAGGACCGACTCGGTTCTGGCACTGAACTTTGGCGCACCCCTCGATCGAATCTACGACCTTCTCATAGTCCACAAACGCTAACCATAGAGGCCGGTTATATTCTTTGGTTTTTTGTATAACCTGCCGCAGCTTAGGGATGTGGTTTATGGATCTAGGTATACCTTTTCGGAAACCGACTTGTTCGGGAGGCTGGTAGTCATCAAACCTGCGAGCGAGACGGTTCGTAGTGATACTAGAGAACATATTGACATGCTTAGAAGTGAGATAGGCATGTAGTTCTTCAATAAGGTTCTATCGCCTTTTTTTTTGGCCAGCTCCATTTCGTAAATTGGGAGGGTTGTAAATCAAAAAAGTGTTACTTGAACGCAATAGATTTTCATATGTATGGGGTATTCAGTGAACCCTACAGATGCTCCAATTTCTTAATCTGTCGATTTGGAAATCACGAAAAAATTAATGATACCCACCACCATAGTCATCAGATTTTTGCTCAATATGATTTGGAACGTCATTATGAACTTACAGAATTCTAATCTGACACGCTAGAGTAACTACCGAAATTCCTTCCACGCTACCCTTACCATAAATGGGCCCATAAATATCCTAAAGGCTCGAACCAAAATAACCTGTAAGGGGTGCGACTGCTGGCCAATAAGTATAGGCTCACCCCTATTACATGCGACGAACAGAGCTAATTATGAAAAGTGGGTATTTACACATCTGCCTACCTCTTCAAGGAAACAGAATTGTATGATTGAATTCACTTATTATTTGTACTAATTTTTTTTAATAGTTATTATAATATCACATTGCTTCCGAAGTTTTGCGTCCAAAGGACTGCCTGAACCCAATATACTGTGTTTATGTGCTAATGCGTCTTATTTGGACATTATGACCTCGGCCCAATACACTCCTAACAGACTGCCTCGGTGGCTCAGTGGTATGAGTATGCGACTGCCGCCCCTGAGGTCCCAGGTTCGATTCCGGGTCGATTCAAATTATTTGTGTGGTCCACAAATGTTTGTTTCGGAGTTTGGGTATTTTCTTTGTATAATATGTATGTATTTAGAAATATATAAGTATGTTTATCAGTCGTCTAGATCCCATAACACAAGCTTATATTAGCTTAATTTGGGCTAGAAGACATTGTGTGAGAATGTCCAAAAATATTTATTATTTATTATATTTATTTATTTATCTTCTTTTTTGAATTGAATTGAATTAAATAACAAAAATCTTTTAGTTTTAATGACTAAGTAACTGTTTTTGTTTTTTACGTAAAACAGTTTAGTCATTATGATATTTCACATTTTTAATTAAATAGTAGGTATTAGTATGTAAGTTTTTAGTAATCTTCCAACTAGGAAATAACCTATTTCCTAGTTGAAAGATAATATTACTAAAAACTTAGGTTTTATTTTTGTGAATATGCATATGACTCAAAATACGAGTATGCACTATTAGTCATTATTACGGACAAAGAATACCTACTTTAATTCAGTATTTCACTTTTTGAACCTTTAGTTATGTTATCATCATATCAGTTATTCCGATTAATAGTCCGAGACAGCCTAGGACTTTAATTGGCTGTGCCATAGCGGCTAGCACATATGATTTTGTTACCTTTAATCATTATTTCATCGCAAGGCAACGTTTAATTTTTTTTGCAAAATACTATATATATCTGCTACTTTTTATTAAATTCATTCCACCATTTTGGACATAACCCATTATTGTGTGATGTAAATAGGCTTGCCCTCTATTTTGTTGGACTAAAAATACTGGCAAATTGTGAGTGTGTATATAATGCACCTCTGCCTTACCCTTCGGGGATGTAGGCGTGATTTGTATGTGTGCATATCAGTTATTAAAGAGCAAAGTCTTTGAACGTCAATTTCAAAAGATTGAAACATAAACTATGTATATTATTACTTTATTGATTTCATGTCTATCTGTGTTTAGACGCAAATTCCCGAAATGCCATAAGGTGGACTGACAACCTTGTATGAAGCCACTGGACGCCGGCAGAACGGACTGAATGTTGTAGCGATCTTTGTAGAGCCCAGAAGTGGGCGTCAATGGGATGATACCACTATACCACTTATGTGTTAGAGTAATTTATAGGTAAGAATATCTTCTTACAAATTATTAATAAATAATTACTACATACTGAGTTTAGAGTTACGTATCAGGGCTAAAGTGACCTAAACCATGTTTTATACTGGTTTTAAACATCACGTAATGCCTGTATTTTATCAGTAGGAACTTAGAACTTCGTGATGGTACATGCAATTACGAAACTAAACTATTTTTATTTGAAACAATGGTAAAACAATGGTAAGTAAAATGTTTTAAGAAAAAACTTTTTAAACAGACAGACACATTAATTGTTGTTGGTTTGTGTGTGTCATTTGGGTTTTCTCTGCAACTTATCAAGAGACAGTAATTAAATCAAACAGATGAGGTCAAGTATTGGTGAATACCTATTTTTGGAACTTAGTTAGCATGATCTGAGGTTTCTACCCACATTAGTTATTGTAAAGAATCCTACATCGCGATAATGAAATTTGCACGCGTTTACTTATAAGCAAACACGTTCCAACCACGAATTTTGCTGTTCTCTCTGAGACAGTCTTGAAAATGCCTCGTTTAGAGGCGAAACAATTGTCGACGTTTTGTTGTCTTTTTGATTCTGCGAAAAATTAATGCTATTATATAATTTAAAAAGTTTTTTCTTAAAACATTTTACTTACCATTGTTTTGTCATGGATTTTCGCCAAGTAACGCCTGTTTCTATCCAATATTTTTATTTGATAAAGAACTTTATTCTTAACTAGTATCTACCCGCAGCTTCGTCTTTGCGCCCATACATCCCATCATATGCCTCGTAATGAACACCTATGTCTACCCCTAAAGTTGTTGTGTTTACTAGCAAAATAACTAAATCGATGGAACCAGCAAAGGTTTGGTCCAATGTCTTTCCTTTTGTAAGGACAGCTTTTGATTTTTTGCCTGCTATCTTCTAGGTAAGTGTGCCACAATTTATGTGATTAAAACCTATACTAACCTTTCACCTGTAAATTACCAGTCTTCCGAACAACTAACGAAAGGCTCTGAGAAATAATTACACAAAGTTCCCTATTAGTGGCAATTTTAGGCTCATCCCCTGTTAAGTTGGACCTATATTCACATGATATATACAAACACTTACTAATATTGTCCTTAGCAAACTGTGTTCAATTTGCTTGTGCCTGTGTGTCTGTCAGTCATTGTGCTGCTACACTGGTAGTAACTTATACTATAATAGGCAGAGATAAATTCTCCTTGATGGAATCTTATTTTGATCCGAGTATTTACATTGTCTACCGAAGTACTATTCATAGTTGCTTATATAATGTAGGACTAGTGATGGGTAAATACAATGTTTACATCTATTTATATACTGTGCACATGTACTTGCTACTGCTGGCTCTGTCACCAACACATGATGGTATGCTGCATCTGGTTTTTATAAACAGATCTAAAAATAAGTTTTGTAAATTAGTTAAAATGTTAATAATTGTGTGTATGACATGCAATTGTCATAATGTGTTATATGTTTTGAAGGTGATGCACTCGGGTAGTGCTGACACGGCAATAATTCCATGTTTATTCGTTTTTTTAAATGTAATGTTGTTATTTGTTTTTCTAGTATATTCCAATGCTTCACAGTAAGTATATAAAGTTTGGACTATTTAATGCAGGTTCATTGGGTAACAAGCATAATGAGTTTTTAGTGTCTATGAGCCAGCATGCTGTTGATATCATGGCCATAAATGAAACCTGGTTGTATTTGGGGGAAGATGGGAGGGCTCCCCATGTTCCTGGGTACAAGCTAAGGCAGACTCCGAGGCCCACTTCTATTAAGCGTGGTAAGGGTGGTGGAGTTGGGTTTTATGTAAGGGAGGGCATTAGTGCAAGAACTAGACGACATCCGATTGATCCACTTGTGGAAGAGTACTGGATGTCCATTAGCTGTATGGGAAAGACAGTTTTGATTGGCACAGCATATAGACCGCCATGGCAGGGTATTGATGGATTCTTGGACAGTCTGACAGATAGCTTGTGTGCGCTGGCCCCCTATGATCATGTCATCCTAATGGGAGATTTCAACGCTCACATGTTGAGGCCTTGGGAACCGGACACACAGAAGCTGCAGCAATTCTTGGACTACACAAACCTGCGTCAAGTTGTTGACTCACCTACGCATTTCTATGACAGTGGCAGCTCTCTGATAGATGTCATATGTACAGACATGGATGTCTGCAGTGTCACTGTGACACATGTCCCTGAGCTCGGTAGGCATGCCACTGTCACATGTGAGTCATCCTTCAGAAAGCCCAAGTTAAAACTCAAGTGGATCACTTGTAGGTCATACGGAGATATCCTGATGGATCTCTTTGATGGAGACTTGGATGGGATACCCTGGCACATTCTGGCCTCACAGGGTGAAGTTGGTGGTATGGTGGGCGGTTTGTCTGCATGGGTTAATTGTTTATTTGATATGCATGCACCCGAAAAGCAGATATTTCTCAAACAAAAGTACACACCATGGCTAACGGATACTGTGAAGTTGCTTTTCAGTCTGCGTAACAAAGCCAGGCTTATATATCAATCAGCTAAGTCAGAATAAAAAAAAAAGTACTACTTAGACCTTAAACATCAAGCAGTAGTAGCTTTGCAGAATGAGAAGGCTGCATACTTTTCAAAGCATATTAATGAGAATATACATAATCCCAAACTCATGTGGAAGAATTTAAAAAACCAAATACTTCCACCGCACGGAGCGTCGTCGTGTCTCCCTGACCATTTTAATGACCCGAATGCTATGAATAGGGCTTTCATAGACATCCCGGGTCAGTGTGCAGTGGCAATTTCGACGCTAACATACTATGAACACCACAGACACAATGCAAATGTCTTTGATCTGAGACCTGTTAACCAAGAAATAGTTAGGAAAATACTAAATAATATCAGAACCTCGGCGCAAGGCACAGATAAAATTAATATCAAAATGTTGATGCTAACACTGCCAAATTCACTTAGCGCGATCACTGCCATTGTAAACACATCCATCTCTACACAGACTTTTCCTGAGATGTGGAAGTGTGCAGTGGTAAGACCAATACCTAAAGTTAGTCCGCCAAATACTGTGAAAGACCTGCGACCAATCAGCATATTGCCTTGCCTCTCTAAGGTGCTTGAAAAGGTTGTTCATATGCAGGTAATTGATTTCCTAGAGGCGAATAATATCATTCCTGACAAGCAATCAGGTTTCCGTAAGGGAAGAGGCACTGCAACAGCATTGTCTGATGTGGTGGGTAATATCCTGGAAGCCAGGGATCGTGGGGAAGGAACGGCGCTGGTCCTCTTGGACTATTCACGTGCTTTTGACGCCCTTGACCCGTCCCTTTTGCTGTCTAAGTTGGCATACTATGGATTTTCGCCTGATACCATCAAGTGGTTCCACAGTTACTTGACGAACAGGTCTCAATTTGTGGAGGTATATAAAGAGGATGGCACAGCGCTAACATCAGCCAACCTCAAAGTGACAAGAGGTGTACCACAAGGCTCAATATTGGGGCCACTCCTGTTCATTCTATATACTGCTGACATAACCAAGTGTATTCGGAACTGCAATTTCCATATGTATGCCGATGACACACAATTATATTTGTCCTTCAAGCCAGGTGATACAGCTTTGGCTGTATCGCAAATCAATGAGGACATTCAGCGTATAGTTGGCTGGTCAAGGGAGCATGCCTTGATTCTTAACCCATCCAAGTCCAAATGCATGGTACTGGGTAGCAGACTACAAGTCCAGGCTATAACGCACTTAAATCCAGTAATCATAATAGACGGGCAGCGTATAGAAAGAGTTGAGCAGGCAACCAACCTGGGGCTTATAATGGATCCTCATTTGCGTTTCGAGTCCCATGTTAATAAAATAGTTAAAAATTGTTTTTATAGGCTTAAGGTTCTGTACAATATCCGTGAGTGTCTGAGTGTAGCTTTGAGGAAGCAACTGGTGGACACTCTTATTCTATCTAGGTTTAATTATTGTGACACAGTGTATGGGCCATGCCTACTATCAAGTACTCGGAATCTAATACAGAGGATGCAGAATGCCTGTGCCAGGTTCTGTTTTAAAATTCCTAGACGTCATCATGTGACACCTTTTATGAATGACCATAATGTGTTGAAGATGGAGGCCAGAAGGAAGTTGCACATTGCAGTTATGTTGTTTGGTCTTTTAAAAAATGAAACACCTCGATATCTATACGATAAAATAGCATGGAGATGCAATAAATACCGTTACCCAATCAGGTCTATGACAAGTGTCTTGTCTATACCTCGGCATAGGACTACAGCATACAGGGGGTGTCTCAAGTATGCAGCGGCACGAATCTGGAATGACCTGCCGCCTCCCTTAAGGAACCTGAAATCAAAATATTCATTCAGGTCCAAATACAAGGTTTTCCTGCTATTAGGACAAAAGCAGCAAATTTAATACCTATTTACACAAACAGTTTGGCTTGACGTACCTAATTTTCATGTCCCTTTGGATTCGCCGTTCCGGATGCGTGTCGTACTTACGATCAGCTGTGTTGGTTTTGTATGTGTCATACCTATAACAGACATTGCGTTTTAGTTGTATAATTGTGGTGGTATCTTGGGTGTAATTTGCTTGTCACTCTAATTCGATTCTATTTGTATTTTTGTCATTTTAAAGATTGGTTGGCTATAATCCTGATAAGTACCTATCTACTATTGTACTATTTTATTGTACTATTTTAATATGAATACGACAACCTTACTTACCGTACTCGAGGGCACTATTGTTCCAACTTTTGTTGAATGTAGATGTAATCTTTTATGACTCCGATCCATGGTTGCGTGTATTTCTTATAAATTACTGGCTGTCGGCGCCAGATATCGCTATGGGGTAACACTGAAAACCAGATGTACTGAAATAGGCAATATGCTCATCTCAGTACAATATGCTGAGTGTTATCCCATATTGTGTGTCGCAATTTTTACAAGTTGCTGTATGTGGGTACGTGTGAGTGGATTGAATTATAAATAATTATGTTGTAAAATAAAACGCGGCACGTGTTTGACACGTATTTCCTGCCACACACACGTCACTCATAAATGTCAAACCAAGCCACACTGTCAAGTGTCAGTTATTGTGACACGACCGTGTCACTTATGTCAATTTTACGTCTGTGGTCGTTGTGACCATAGATAAGTTATATTATTCTTTGTGTAACGCTGAGTGTAAAGTTGTGATGCAACAATAAAAAAATATTTTTCTTTTTTCTTTCTTTCTATTTATTAACTTGAGAACTGTGACCTTGGCGGTAAATGCTTCTCAAGACCAGAAGACTGGTAATGTAGTGGCTCATTATTAGTATAGCCATTCAAACCTTTCCAGTCAGCAACGACACGAATATCTGTAAAAGCATTGTATTTATTTTTTACTTTGTGTTTTAAATAACATAAAGCTTTTGTACTTTATAATAAGCAGCAGTTTGGATTTAATTGGAAAATCATCAAGAGTATAGCACGCCGACATGATTAGTATCAAATTCATAGTGGAGATTAGAGATAACTACGGTCATTAATGGCATAACTGCCTTCAAATATTTATTGTCTATTACATAAGTATTATAACATCATGGTTATGATGTTACGAGAGATATATTAAGGATAATTATCACAGATTGGTGTCTTCTCTTGAATAAAGTTTCATCTTGTGTGGCAATTATTTCTATTACGATAATAGGAATGTTATATATACTTTTATAAACGGTTTTTTAATAACGAGATATTATATTCAAATGGTTTAATAACATTTCAATAACTTTTATAATGTACAGAAGATATTATCTGTATAAGGGGTATAAAAAGATTGATAAAACGTAACTAAACAGATCTATTTTAAATTCGTCTGTCTGTCTGGCTTTCTGTGCTCTACTCTATGAAGATATATGAACAGGAATTATGGTGAACTCAGCTCAATGCAATATTTTACTCCCCGAAAACGGCAAGCCACTATTACGTCGACGTCGACGACGACGACACCGCACTCCACACGTTGGTGGAGTGCTCAGCGTGGGCGAGTCAGCGCCGGGACCTCGTAGTGGGTCTGGGCGTGGATACCCTGTCGCTGGGGACCATGCTTCAAGCCATGGTATCCAGCGGGAGTAGGTGGAACGCGGCCGTGTCCTTCTGCGAGCAAGTCATGCTCGCGAAGGAGGCGGCCGGGAGGGAGAGGGAGCGTACCCTCCCCGCCGAGTTCCGTAGTCGGCGGCCAGGCCGCCCCAGACTACGCGACTACGCCCAAGACTATCGTCCTCCATGATCGGGGCCTGAGGACGGCGGGATCGCCACCCACCGTCCTTACAGAAGCAGGCTAGAAGGGTTGCGTGCTGCGGAGCCTTTGCCCCATAGCACGCAACCAGATTCACTCACTGACGCGGGATAAAACCCGACCCCAATGACGCGGGATTCTCGTCCCGACCAAACACCCGCAGAGACCACAGAGGTGGTCAAAGTCCGCCGGGCGCCACTGGACATACCCTCTGCTAGTAACCAGAGACGCCCGGCAACGGACGTTAGAGCGGCCGCGGCCTTGGGCCGCGGAATTAAAAAAAAAAAAAAAAAGCCACTATTACGTGGGGGTTAACTAATTGGCGAAATATGAGCGTTATAAGCGCCTCTGTCTACAACTTCGGGGATAAAGACGAGATTTGTGTCTGTCAGCTTTAAATATGATAATGTATTAAACTTTATAAAGAAAATACTATTTACACTTACTAAAAACTATACTATACACACTAAACTCTACACTATATACACAGGCGTCCAAGAACTCCTCCGCCTCGTCGCCGACTGGCAATGTTCCCAGAACGCTGGCAGTATTGCCACGTTGTATAGCAATGCTTATTCTTTGAGCTAAAAAGAAACCAGCCTTCTGATCTTGAGAAGAGTCAATAAAAAGTCCGCGGGCGCTCGGACTCCAAGGTCCCAGCGTCTCTACCCCAAAAGGCTCAAATATGTAGTCTCCTGTTAAATTTGAGTATTTGTCCCATTTGAGGCTTTCCGCTGATGAAGCAGCAGCGTCGGCGCAACTCGCTGTACTAGGAAGGTGAGTAGGCGCCAGAGTTAATGAGTTAATACCTTATGAGTTAATGATATATTTCCCCTGTAGGAAAATACCTCCACGGGAAATATCTCCAAGGGAAATATCTTCTGATATATTTCTTTCTGGTAGTTCTTTCTGGTAGTTTCCTTCAGCAACAGATTGCTACTTACCTACTATAATTCTGATTTCGCCTACCTATAGAATAAAATATAGAGACATTCCTAATTATGTATATACTTACATTCGTAAATAGTTATCAAAGCTATCTAGCCTGTAAATTGTTTAACTACTACTGTCACAAGCTAAGGTGGTGCGAGCAAAATGTCTGAACGTTTTCCATTCCATATTTTTTTTATGGCACGCATATTTCAAACATATTAAATTTTAAACCAGTCAATCGTGTTTAAAGTTAGCGAGTCGCACTTCCTCGTCGGTGTGTAACCGTTTAGTGGTTGTAATTATATGTGTGGTAACTGCAGAACCACCATAAATTGACCTAAAGAGGTTGTGGGCACACTACCCACGTAGTATTCAATGTTTTACATTTGCTACGAAAGTACAACAACCCAAATTGGAACAAGTTATCAGGTATAATTGTTAGTAACATATAGTAATGTTTCCTATTTATATTTATACTTCCTCGTGGTTAGTAATTTAAAAAAATAAAAATCAATCATTGCGTTATGTATTCTGTTCTTTCAATAATAACACGTGCAAAGCAGAGGGTAAAAGCTGGTTGTTATATAAAGTTACTAATTTAGGTCAACACAATAAATTTATACTTTTTACTTTTATACTATAAGTGATTTAGAAAGCATATCTTTATCTTCATAGGGGTAGACAGACACGCTTACTATGCCCACACTTCACCCGTCCCCTCGTTAACCCACACGTAATAGGTGGCAAGCTCATCCTTCAGATTTTTTGACACACACATATCACGCCTATATCCCGAAGGGGTAGGCAGAGGTCCATTACACACCCACAATTTGCCAGTATTTTTAGTCCCACCTAATAGGGGGCAAGTCTATTGCCGTCACCGGGCACATTTATAATGGGTTATGTCCAAAATGGCTCAATTAATTCAATAAAAAGTAGCAGCAATGTTGTAATTTTGAAAAAAAAATGATTACCAATGCCTTGCAATGTTGATGAAAGGCAACAAAATCTTACGTGCCAGCCGCTATGGCACAGCCAATTAAAGTCCTGGGCGTCTCGGACTATATAAGTACTATATAATTGAGATGATGATGACTTGGACCCTAGAGAATTGGAATCAGCTGTATCAATTAACTTTGTAATGTATTTTAATTACAAATAGCTGACACAAACCTACTGCCTACTTAAATTGGATTTGTTACCGATCTTGACCGATCCCTAAATATGGTTACCTAAGGTACTAACTATGAACCGTTTTAATAAATTCATCATTAACATGAATGTATGAGGACGTTTTTATATAACATTACATTGTACACATGCCCTTACATATAAACCGGTTATCGCACAGCACCGATGAACAGAAATCAAGCAAGACGAACGAGCTTAATTCAAGGTGAATGTTAATAGAAGTACGCTTAGATGCGATTCTTTAATTTCCTAGTTGACATGGTCATGTATTGTTGCGAAGGAGGAACGCTTGGATGATAGTTAGTTGTGCATCTCCTGTATAGAAAGGGTTAACGACTGTGATTAGTTTTACAGTACTATTCCCTATTCTGTGGTTATACTATAATATATTTTACTTCACTTAGATAACCCAAAGTATCTCCGCCGGGCGCCACTGGAGATACCTTCTGCATGCGAGCCAGAGACGCCTGGCAGGCAACAGACGTGAGAGCGGAAGCGGCGTTGCGCCGCGGAATTAAAAAAAATGCCCTAAGTATCTCAATATTAATGAAATACAGCTTAGAAATTATTTAGTATTATTATATTTCAAAATACAAGTTTTTAATGTAGACAGACAGACAGACATAAATTCCAACAGCAGGACAGATTCTGATGTTAAATATACCATAATTGTAGTTTTTAACGTAAAAGTTAGATAATGTTAATATATTGTATCAATGTACTTTATTTTTAAGTGTTATTGTTTTCAGATAGTTACGCATATTAAATTTTAAACAACTAGGAAGTAGTTAAGTTTTAAATGTTGATATAAATAAATGAATATTCATAGAATATAATATTTGGCAACATCTGTGTTCTTTTGCATGTTAAATATTCAATCTGATTAAATTAAAAAAACAGAAGCTCATTATTGGTGGTCGCTAAATATTGTTTTATTAACTCATTGCATGCATTACCGCAGGGCGCCCCTGCCTTCTGGTACCAGAGACGCCCGGTAATGGACGTAAGAGAGACCGCGCTTGCGCGGATTTAAAAAAAACAATTGCTTGCATTATAAGAAAATATTTTACTTTGTTTATTTATTTCTTGACAACCTATGTCTATGTTAAAATAATATATATAGAATAGATTAAACTTTATTGTACACCAATAAAAAATCTCAAGATACACACAATACACTAGTAACACAGTAGAAATTGTATCCTGTAAACATAAAATTATTGTCAAAAAATGTAGAGGACGCCCGCGGTTTCGCCCGCTTGACAAATTATACCTATACTAAACCTCCCTCTTGAATAACTCCATCCGTTTAAAAAATCGTATTAAAAGCCGTTGCGTAGTTTAAAAACTGGCAATTATTCCGCACCGAACTAAAAAAGAATCACGTAAATTGGATCAAAAATTTCTGCGCAATCGATAAAAAAAAATATACCGATCGAATTGATAACCGTCTTTTGAAGTCGATTAAAGAAGCATACAATATAGGGACAGACAGACAGTGGAAGGGAGTTTGTTTAATACTATGTTAAGATGAGTCCAAGATGTGTAAAAGAAAGAAGAAAACACAAAAAATAGATGTTGCTTTTAAACGGTATGTCTCTACGTACACACAGGCTAACCTCCGTAGCTTCTGACCGGGTTAATTTGCAGATTTCACAGATAGTCGCTCAGCTTGGCTTCAGCTGCAACATGATTGTTTTTTTAATTTGGATGGCAGGAAAAAGGTATATATAGAAATATTACATCACAACCTTATTAAATATCAAATAAATAACACGTCCCAGACCAAACCAGGCACAAAAGTGCCCAGAACGCATGCCGCGCAACCCCGTTGAATGGCGATGGCCAATCTTTGCGCCAGATATGCCCCGGAGCGAGAGTCACCTGTTCTCTTATACAACCTATTACCTATCTCCTTAACTAATAACTTGGCTTCTGTGTCCCAACCGCCCATCGTCTCAAAAGCCAACGGGATCACGATGTAGTGCGTCTCTAATACCGCGTACATATGCCGCTTCCTTAGCTGCCGCAGAAGGTGCGCGCATTGTGCGACAGAGGTAGAGGCTAACGATGAAAACCTTATAACCACTCAGCCGTCCCTGGGAAAAATATGTCGATACTATCGAGTATTGAATAAGATAAGTTTCATCTATACACGCTATTTTTCAGTGTTTTTATTTTCGCTGTAGCTATTATATTTAAGCTGTTACAAAGGACGTTATCATTAAACGCGGAAAGGATTTCCGCCACTTTCCGCGCCAGTGGGGAAAAGGCTGAGGTGTTACACTATAATAAATAGCCCGGACTACAGAGTGGATAGACGATAAAACATTTCTGAATAGAGGCCAGGTTAATAGTACCCGTAAATGGCGAGCAAAAAAAGTTTATCAACACACTTTTTTTTAATTCCGCAGCCCAAGGCCACGGCCGCTCTCACGTCCGTTGCCGAGCATCTCTGGTACTCACGCAGAAGGTATTTCCCGTGGCGCCCGGCGGACTTTGACCACCTGTGTGGCCTCTTCGTGGGTATTGTCGGGATGAGAATCCGCGTCGTTTTGATAGGGTTTTATCCCGCGTCGGTGAGTGAATCTGGCTTCTGTAAGGACGGCGGGTGACTATCCACCATTCTCATGCCCCAATCATGGAGGTCGATGATCTTGGGCGTAGATGAGTTTGCGGCGCGCTCGCCGCTGTCTTCGGAACTCGGCAGGGAGGGTACACTCCCTTTCCCTCTCGGCCGCCTCTTTCGCGAGCATGACCTGCTCGCAGAAGGACACGACCGCGTTCCACCCACTCCCTGTCCCGTCCTGGAGACCAAGGCATGAATCATGGTCTCCAGCAAGAGGGTGTATGAAGACACTAAGGAAAGTTGAGGAAGCGAAAAAAGTACCTATGTCAAAATTGTAGCATGTGAAAATCCGTAGTCTCTGCGTTCCTGCGTCTGGGGTACGCGTATGTGAGAGGCGGAATTTCATGTTTTTTACATCATAACCTTTTTGTGTCCTGTGAAGTCCTGTCACGAACCAATCAATCACCGTTTGTCACACTGAAATTATACAGAACACCTTATGGTCGATAATGTTATGTTGCATTTCATGCATGTTCATGACCACTCAACCATTTGTGGACGTATTGAAGAGAATCAATAATGCATTTACTCGCAATGTTTTGTGTACATATAGGATAACATACATTTATAACAACGACTTCGTTCTAAGGTAGCTTATTGCTTGACAGTCACGTAGTGGTCTTGTTTTTGAGAAGGACACGAAATTGTATTTTTATTTGGTACTTCTTTGCACAATAGTGCTTTTATAGTTGTTGTTTTTTTTACTTTAGAATTGTAGAGGAAGCTGATTGTACCTACTATGAATACACCTTTGACTTAGACTTAGACTTAGACTTAGACTTAATGTATTTATTTTTTCTTTAGTTTGAAGAAAACATTGCAGCCAACACTTCTAACTTTTTAAGTTATTATAAGTTAGATCTGGGATAATTGAAATTTATTTTTGACTGACTTTGCCCGTGTGAAATAGTTTTATTGCCTAAAACCTTCCTCCAGAAACACTCTATTGATGAAACAGCATGAAAAACGGTGCAGTAGTTTTTGGGTTTATTGCGAACAGACAGACGTGGCGGAGCACTTTGTTATATAATATAATGTAGTCATAATTGTACATAAGTAGTACTCCGCTAATTCTTAAAAAAAATCGTAAAAATATAATAACTATGAGTTTTATATAGGTAGTTGCTTGTTAAGGGTAGCTAGTTTACAAACGTATATACATCAGAACATGTCATGTTAAAATTATGGTTCAGTACGATGTGCCGACATAAACACGACGTCTGACGAATTCTTCCAGAGTAAGGTTTACAATTAAATTGAGTGCAAAGATATAAATCATTACAATTATACAGCGGGATGTTATTAATGTGTCTGAACTTCAGTTTGTGTTGTAATCACACACCAAACACAGAAAAGCCATGGCCGAATACCATCAAGATTACTTACAGTGTCCAAGACAATAAATATAAGTACTTTTTAATTGTATTGTATCACGATGTACTGAACATTTATTGGTGTACTGCAGACTATGATTGGTCGGAATATATGAGTGGGTTGTTAGTTTCGTTGATAAAAGAAGGCTCTTGAATATATTTTAAAATTATTTTACTAGTTATCTTTACTGTTTTTGAGTAAAATATACAATAAAAAAACTAATACCATTACAAGGTCTACTCCATATCGGGCTATGGTAAAGGTAGCCTATAGACACAATAGCTGGAGAGACAGAAATGCGTTTTTTATCTGTCAAAATCCTTTACTAGAACCGCATTCCGCAGTTACTAAAAGAAGATCGGGATTGGGTAGGTAATCATTGTAACTACTTAAGTATAGCCTGACAGAGTACCAACACTAAATTATGGTAATTTTCGAGATTTCTTATACAACAGATTTGTTTTTTTTATTACGCTGACTTTAGAGGCATACTAATCAGTATTACGCTACTTGAGAGGTATAGGTTCTAATAAAGTACCTATATGAAATAGGTTAAAACTTAAATTCAAGAGCCAGAACAACATCTCTATGGCCAGGACACATGTTATAACTTGCATATTATAATGATGTAATCAGTAGGTATATTACTTGTAAATACATAATAATTATTATTATGCCTCCTGGTCTATAACCTCCAATAACACAGAGGCTCATTGTATGGTAATATCTTTGACAGTTCGTGATGTTTGTCAAATTGTGTGTCAAATTTGACGCGACTTATTGAATGCTTGCTAATTTACGACGCACAATGAAAATAACATTACGCCCACTTACAAGCCTATTATTGTTATAGATAGGAGATACTGATGATGACATTATTATGTAAAGTATTACCCTTTAGTATGTAGGTACTGTCAGGTAGTTTGAAATGTCCTTGTTACTGAATTATAAATGTCATGCTTCATTTTTTGCTAACTTTTTGTTCGTCTACTCGTCGCGTTTTTCTTACACTAATACGGAAGTAAAAATTAGTCTACTTAGTTCTTGCGACTCGCGTGTTAATAAGCTCCAAAAGAACGAATGCTAAGTCAGGAAAGGTCATGTTTGTTAAAATAGTTTCTAAAATAGTCCTCCTATTTTTTATTTAAGCAAAGAGCAACCACAGTTCCTAGCATACATGCATGTCTTTATGATAAAATATTGTACTAATTTTAGCTTCGTAGAGCGATGTTACTTACTTACTTACAACTTATAGTTAGTCGTAAGGCCTCCAGCCTTCTCCATTAATATGAACTGCTTCTTAGCTGTCTTGTACACCCAGCTGGGTGTGCTATTAAGTAGGCGCGTTAAGTATTCTGGCAAATTTTATACTCCAAGTACCTATGTAAGTATGGAAACGAGTTAACACACGTCACGTCATGGTGTAGGTACTTTAACACATTTGTTGGCATTACGCACACATCATGTGTATGTGTGATTCTTTGACATCAGATCGATGCAATGATTGATGTCCAAGAGAGTACTTTAGGACAAACGGTCGAGGGGCTGGAAAAAATACAATGAAGATTGAAGTAATAATGAAAAGAGTAAAACCGTGAATGAAAAAAAAATGGCACAATTACGAACCGGGTATCGAATCTACCGCTGGTATAGCAAGCATAATGTCGATCGTTAGTTCAACTAATGTCGCCAACGAGATTGTCAAAAATTTAGATCTGTGACATCACATCAAGGTTTACATCTGCCAACCATAGCATTTACTATGTGGTATAAAGCCAAAAAAATCACAGGTCACTCTTGAACGAAACAGTATTGACTAGAAGTAATTAAGATAACATAATATTTTACAAAAGAAGCCGCTGGTATTTTTATAAGCTAACCATTACTGTTCATACAGTAAAGGCTGAATGACGAAACGGCGTTACTTCACACCTCAAAACAATGAGGACCATGTCTCAGTACAAATGGTAGTACCCCAGTTCCTATAAGGAATAATGAATGTTTTGGTCCAAATTGTACGGTAGACTGATTACAAACACCTTTATTAAGTCCGGACACGTGTTATCTGAGATGTGGATCGAATTTAAATAGATTTAGTCACAAAGTTACAATTTTAAGTGGATTACAAAATATTTGCCAGTTTTAACATTTAAGCTTGGAGTTTTTTTTATAACTATTGAAACTCCGTGGCTACACCTGCGTTTTTTAAAATCAAATACCTATTTCCCACACATAATGAAATCTAAGTATCTTCTAAGTTTCCTTTCTGGATATACTTAGGATATAGTTTAAGTAGGTACCAAATTTGTCAAATGATATCAATACGTAAGCTTAGGTACTAGTGTATTGGTACAGGATACAGGGATTGATAAACTAATAAATGGCTTGTATTGAAACTCTACAATAGTCTACAATAATAAACCTCACACTGATTCAGGAACGAAAAAGCTTTTTCACGCCACAGCAGCTTATAATGGCATTTCATAATTGAGTTGTAAAATATGACGTACGTCTAGTACATAACTAAAAGTAAGTAAGTATGACTTTAACACAATCAAAATCTTGTTCTCCATCATTATATTACCAACAAGACTCTTAATTCAAATGTCTTAGGGTATTACAAATCTGATTATTACATTCGTAGACTGTAATGGCAATCAGACATCGTTTGCAAAATTTAAAGAGCACAACTCCAAATGAAAAGATCCCCATTATTTTTACAGGTACTCGTATTACGAAAGCATTCAGCAAGCATTCTAAAACTTTAGTGATGAAGCGGAAACATGACAAAAATCTATGAGAATCATCAAGGAAGTGTTCTTGATACACGAATTATATTTATCATTATACAGGTTTAACTTCACATACAGGTTTAATGTATAATCTGCAACAGTATAGAGAAATTACTTCTGTAGCCTCTGCGCTGCGGTTTGGTCGGGTTTCATCCCGCGTCGATGAGTGATTTTGTGCGGTGAGCGTTCTGTGGGGCTGAGGCCCCGCACCAAGTGCCCCTTCTGGCCGGCTTCTGACGGCGGGTAGCTACTCCGCCGTCTTCAGGCCCCAATCATAGAGGTCGATGGTCCTGGGCGTAAATGACTCTGCGGCGCCCTGGCCGCTGACTGCGGAATTCAGCGAGGAGGGTACGTTCCCTCTCCCTCTCATCCACCTCCCTCGCGAGCATGACTTTCTCGCAGAAGGACACGGCCACGTTGCACCTACTCGCGCTGGAGACCATGGCTTGAAGCATGGTTTCCAGCGAGAGGGTATCCACGCGCTGACCCACTACGAGATCTCGGCGCTGACTCGCCCACGCTGAGCACTCCACCAACGTGTGGAGTGCGGTGTCTTCGCCGGAGGCCTCGCAGTGTTGACACTGGGGTGTGACCTCACGATGGATGCGAAACAGATAGCAACCGAAACATCCATGCCCGGTAACGATCCTCGTCGCACGATAAGTGAGGTCACCATGCCGCCTCAGCAGCCACTCGTCCATGATCGGCTCTCGCTTCCAGATCCCATGGAGGGGTCCCGGCTAAGAGACATGCAGCCTCTCCGGAGATCGTGCGGTACCCCCGTATGGTTTTGACGGCCAAGGTCCTCAGTGGGCGATTTAGAAGAGTCACGTTTCTCTGGACCGCCAATCTATCCGCCGATACGGGAGCCCCGTATAGGGCCATACTCCGCACGATCCCCAAGTAAAGTCTCCTGCAGGAGGCTTTGGGTCCCTTTATGTTGACTCACTTTAGGGACCAAACTTCGGAAATGTGGTCCGAAGTTCCATCGGCTATCAAGTACGATCCCTAGGTACTTCATCGAGGGCATGATGCCGATGCCAACGCGTCCTTACAGTTATGCTGGAACCTTCAGGTGGACCGTTGCGGGGTTCGTGGAAACAAAGAACCTCGGACTTGTGCAGGGCCACCTCCAGTCCCTCCGACCCACGACTTGAGCAACACCCGTCGTGACCTTGAGTGCTGCCTCCTGATACGTTGCACCCCACGCCGTAACGAGGGTTTCGTCGGCGTAGCACGTCACGCCGACGAAACTCCCCTCAGGCAACGCACCCCGCAGCACCCAGTCGTAGCCGATGTTCCACAGAAGCGGTCCCAGTACCGACCCCTGCGGAACACCGCACGACACATCTCGCCGAGCTGGCCCGAGCCAGTTAGGGTAAGCTATGGCCCTCTTCGAAAGGTAAGCCCCGACAATACGACAGAGGTAGAGAGGCGTTTTGTGATACACGTGCGACTCCCTAACGCAGCTCCATGGCAAGGTGTTGAAAGCATTGGCTATGTCAAGAGACATCGCCACCACCACCTTGCCCTGCGAGACAGCTTCCTCCGTCAGGCCCTTCACGCGCAGTTCCCAGACCCTCACTTATACCGAACAACGTTTCATATATTGTCCTGCACCTCGAGCAAGTTCGAAATAACTAGTTCTTCTGTGTGTGGGACTATCAAGCAATACCTTGACGTTGGCGAAATCATCGATAATAACGATGGAGCCACATTTTTAAAAAAAGGAGAAAATGAAGATCACTGTTGGTTCACGAGTTTTGTTAAATATACTAAAACCACAATAACTTTTAGCTAACGTTTCCCATTAACTTTTTTATTATTTATAGTCAAGTTTCACACATGCATACTTCTTTTACAAGGAAGTATTGTGGCAACAAGATAGATGATTAAAATTTGCATATTTTTATACAAAACTGAAACAAAAAATTGTTTCGATTGTGAATTCGCTTTGATCGCTGCAAATATCAAACTAAAGGTAAAGTATAAATAAGAAGGTGGACAAATTTTGTTGAAATAGCCGTACCTACGTAGAATTGAGTACGTGGGAGTAAATACTGGCAAATTGTGGGATATGTGTGTGTGTGTACGCAGAAGTGATGAGCTTCTATAGTGTGATTTTTTAATTTTTTGAAAGTCATTTTCCAAGTAAGAGCCCCGTCCGCGTCTTAAGATGGTTTTTTTAAATATTTTTTTCCATGGTTTTTTAATTTTTTAATAATATGAAAACGCATAATACATTGCGGCACAGTAAAATTAAAAACGGATCTTTAAGTTTGATACAACTTAAGCGTAAATAACCAATAACAAACGAATGGCTGTAATAATTACAACTAGCTTTTTCATGGCAATCATTGGAACAGTATTTGAGTAATAACTCACGACTTTGCTCACAGATTTCGACACGGCTGTGGCTCACGTCAGTTCTGGCGCATCCGAATACTTAGTAAAGTACCACCCTGTTTGTAATTCTGCAACATTACCTTGGATGCAACTGATTAGTTGCAATACTAATAGCCCTTTTGCTTGAGAACTCAAAATTTATTTTTGTGCTAGAAGATCGGTTCAATATAAGTTTTCTGAATTAGAATTATGAACATCTTAAGCATTTTAGCTTTTTGACAATGATCCGGCAGATAACAGGACGAGCTTGTAATATACGAGAATATATATTGATATATACTCGTAAATTAATATTATACTGACTCGGCAGAAGTTGATATAATATTTTAAAAAAAGGGTCATAATGGGTGAAAACTCTTTTACGACTATTAAAACCTACCAAATCTGCAAAAAATCATAAAAATCAGTAGAGCTTTTTTAGACCACGAACCGTCGAGTCAACATAATATTAATTTACTTGTATTTAAGAGCTTATGATATACTCGTATTAGACTGTGATACGAGAGTTTTTATATGTAAGTTCAGAATTTGAAATTATGTAAGATTTTTTATACAAATAAATGGACAAAGGATCTACATGGTCTAGTTGAGATACCAAACTAAACGTCTATAGATTACGCGATTCTATTATCTAATTGACCTGGAAATGAAAGTATACATAGTCTTAAAATTACTTCCTGCCTTTAGTTATACATTTTCCTTTCACCCTTCGCTTACCTACTTGCTTATTACCCGCAAGGAAGGGCTTGTCTGCAGTTTGCAAGAATTAGGTCACTGTGATACTAGTCCAATCACATAATTATGCACGAAGTATTTTTACAAAGATTACATTGATTTAGTACTCACACTATTAGCACAGAACAGGGAATAGTACTTACATACTATTAGTGTGAGATTTAAAATCGGTGTTTAAACTCCTTTTTTGTATTTAAAGCAATGAAAAGTTTAAGTAAATTTAAACTTTTCTTAAAATATTAAGAAAGAAATTATAAATAGATCACAAAAACTGATGTCGTCGGCAGGACTCGAACCAATGGCCTTTCCCTAACAGGGGGAATGCCATACGATTACGACTAAACGATGACCAATACCGACAACATCGAATTTTTGCTTCATATCATCTATATATATATAATACGCCAGTGAAGCCGCTTCTTCTCCTAAACTAAGAGTCGCACAGTCAAGTGTGGCACACCGTTGGAAAGGTCGTGGTCCCAAGTAGTGCGATAAGATTAGAAATTTGACAAAAAGTAAAAAAAAAAAAAATATTACTTGCGCAGTTTGCGCTAAGGGTTGCTAGTATTCATAATTTCTAGATCGCGCTATTAAGGTTAACGTTGGATCCACCTACCGCAGTTCTGGCAAACTAACGCTACCTGGTCATCATAGCTCAGTGGTCAGAGCATTCCCCCTGGGAAAGGCCGTGGGTTCGAGTCCTGCCGATGACATCAGTTTGTGTGATCTATTTATAATTTCTTGCTTAATAATTTAAAACTCCTTGTTGAAATTCTTAAATATCGCAATAAATGCGAGCAACAGACACAGCAAATTGAAGTGCCCAGTTCAAGAGTACATTTAGTAGGTACCTCAACGAGATTTCAAGGCCGATTTTGCCTTAAAGACTATTAAAATAATATTGGAGGAGTTTTTCTAATGTAACACCATAGAAATGGTGTCAACCACCTACAGAGGAATAATACTGTAGTACTATAGAACAGAAATTGTTTTCGTTTTAAATTTCAGGATCGAGAAAACTATTCTAGGCGGGTGGAGCAAGTCCTATAATATTTTTTCTCAGTTCAGGTAGTCGTCGGTTATAAGAACTAAGAACTAAGACTTATATTATTGTTGTCATAACTAAAGATGACCTCGATTGGCTACCGGTAATCATAATTACCGTAAATAATTTAATCAATTAAACCATTCCTTGTAGTAGGAGCCTAGTTTCCTTCCTGGATTTCCTTATTTATATTTTAACAAAATGGTATTGGAATACCGTTACATAATTGTTTAATAAACTTACATAAAATGATCTTTAAGATTAATTATATATCATCCTACATCAAAACATAGTATAGAACAAAGTCGCTACAGCTGTATGTCCCTATGTATGCTAAGATCTTTAAAAGTATGCAAGGGGTTTTCAAGAACAGATACAGTGGTTCTTGAGGAAGGTTTTAGTACAATGGATAAATATTTGATTGTTTGTTGCATAGAATAGGCTCAGAAATTTGAGAAGCGATTTTGAAATTTTATCACTAACATTATGGCGTGGAATTCTTTTGTCAACATTTTTTTATTGCTGCTCTAATTTTATTAGTACCTACTAACGCGATGTTACTAATGACCTTCCTCGATAAATTATCTATTCAATAGAAAAGTAATTTACAATTCGTACCAGTGAGAGAATTTTAAGTTAAACTAAAACTTACGCGTGCGCATGTCACTCTAAATAATAATTTGTTACAATACATTATGAAAAAAAACCTCACTTGTACTTTTATTCCACTTATGTTCTATACTACTCAACGCAGAAGGTAGTTGTGTACGTATGTATATATAAATTCGTCTACATAGTTATTTAGTTATTGAATGAACGGGTATAGTTTGAACAGATTTATGTATGTGTTAATAAATAAACCTCAAACTATAATAAAACAGCAATAACCTTATTTTATGATACTGTTTACTGTTTTGTAATGCAATCATATCAAAATGCTCGTGAGAGATAGGAATTTAATTACAGATTTGATTCTAAAAATAATTACCTACAAAATAGTGACATTGAACGTAAAGTGCAGCTAGTATGTTGTTCAAGGCTAACGTGAGGGTACTTTAGTGTAAGTTAACACATAAAATTTTATTCCTATTAATTAATGCAAGTTTTCAGGAGTAGGTAATACAGAAAAAGCACTTAAAATACCCACATTTATGATAAAATAGCAACACACACACACACACATATCACGCCTATATCCCCGAAGGGGTAGGCAGAGGTGCATTACACACCCACAATTTGCCAGTATTTTTAGTCCCACGTAACAGGGGGCAAGCCTATTGCCGTCACCGGGCACATTTATAATGGGTGATGTATATTGTAATTTTAAAAGAAATGTATTTCTCAACGAGATTTCAAGGCCGATTTTGCCTTAAAGACTATTAAAATAATATTGGAGGAGTTTTTCTAATGTAACACCATAGAAATGGTGTCAACCACCTACAGAGGAATAATACTGTAGTACTATAGAACAGAAATTGTTTTCGTTTTAAATTTCAGGATCGAGAAAACTATTCTAGGCGGGTGGAGCAAGTCCTATAATATTTTTTCTCAGTTCAGGTAGTCGTCGGTTATAAGAACTAAGAACTAAGACTTATATTATTGTTGTCATAACTAAAGATGACCTCGATTGGCTACCGGTAATCATAATTACCGTAAATAATTTAATCAATTAAACCATTCCTTGTAGTAGGAGCCTAGTTTCCTTCCTGGATTTCCTTATTTATATTTTAACAAAATGGTATTGGAATACCGTTACATAATTGTTTAATAAACTTACATAAAATGATCTTTAAGATTAATTATATATCATCCTACATCAAAACATAGTATAGAACAAAGTCGCTACAGCTGTATGTCCCTATGTATGCTAAGATCTTTAAAAGTATGCAAGGGGTTTTCAAGAACAGATACAGTGGTTCTTGAGGAAGGTTTTAGTACAATGGATAAATATTTGATTGTTTGTTGCATAGAATAGGCTCAGAAATTTGAGAAGCGATTTTGAAATTTTATCACTAACATTATGGCGTGGAATTCTTTTGTCAACATTTTTTTATTGCTGCTCTAATTTTATTAGTACCTACTAACGCGATGTTACTAATGACCTTCCTCGATAAATTATCTATTCAATAGAAAAGTAATTTACAATTCGTACCAGTGAGAGAATTTTAAGTTAAACTAAAACTTACGCGTGCGCATGTCACTCTAAATAATAATTTGTTACAATACATTATGAAAAAAAACCTCACTTGTACTTTTATTCCACTTATGTTCTATACTACTCAACGCAGAAGGTAGTTGTGTACGTATGTATATATAAATTCGTCTACATAGTTATTTAGTTATTGAATGAACGGGTATAGTTTGAACAGATTTATGTATGTGTTAATAAATAAACCTCAAACTATAATAAAACAGCAATAACCTTATTTTATGATACTGTTTACTGTTTTGTAATGCAATCATATCAAAATGCTCGTGAGAGATAGGAATTTAATTACAGATTTGATTCTAAAAATAATTACCTACAAAATAGTGACATTGAACGTAAAGTGCAGCTAGTATGTTGTTCAAGGCTAACGTGAGGGTACTTTAGTGTAAGTTAACACATAAAATTTTATTCCTATTAATTAATGCAAGTTTTCAGGAGTAGGTAATACAGAAAAAGCACTTAAAATACCCACATTTATGATAAAATAGCAACACACACACACACACATATCACGCCTATATCCCCGAAGGGGTAGGCAGAGGTGCATTACACACCCACAATTTGCCAGTATTTTTAGTCCCACGTAACAGGGGGCAAGCCTATTGCCGTCACCGGGCACATTTATAATGGGTGATGTATATTGTAATTTTAAAAGAAATGTATTTCTCAACGAGATTTCAAGGCCGATTTTGCCTTAAAGACTATTAAAATAATATTGGAGGAGTTTTTCTAATGTAACACCATAGAAATGGTGTCAACCACCTACAGAGGAATAATACTGTAGTACTATAGAACAGAAATTGTTTTCGTTTTAAATTTCAGGATCGAGAAAACTATTCTAGGCGGGTGGAGCAAGTCCTATAATATTTTTTCTCAGTTCAGGTAGTCGTCGGTTATAAGAACTAAGAACTAAGACTTATATTATTGTTGTCATAACTAAAGATGACCTCGATTGGCTACCGGTAATCATAATTACCGTAAATAATTTAATCAATTAAACCATTCCTTGTAGTAGGAGCCTAGTTTCCTTCCTGGATTTCCTTATTTATATTTTAACAAAATGGTATTGGAATACCGTTACATAATTGTTTAATAAACTTACATAAAATGATCTTTAAGATTAATTATATATCATCCTACATCAAAACATAGTATAGAACAAAGTCGCTACAGCTGTATGTCCCTATGTATGCTAAGATCTTTAAAAGTATGCAAGGGGTTTTCAAGAACAGATACAGTGGTTCTTGAGGAAGGTTTTAGTACAATGGATAAATATTTGATTGTTTGTTGCATAGAATAGGCTCAGAAATTTGAGAAGCGATTTTGAAATTTTATCACTAACATTATGGCGTGGAATTCTTTTGTCAACATTTTTTTATTGCTGCTCTAATTTTATTAGTACCTACTAACGCGATGTTACTAATGACCTTCCTCGATAAATTATCTATTCAATAGAAAAGTAATTTACAATTCGTACCAGTGAGAGAATTTTAAGTTAAACTAAAACTTACGCGTGCGCATGTCACTCTAAATAATAATTTGTTACAATACATTATGAAAAAAAACCTCACTTGTACTTTTATTCCACTTATGTTCTATACTACTCAACGCAGAAGGTAGTTGTGTACGTATGTATATATAAATTCGTCTACATAGTTATTTAGTTATTGAATGAACGGGTATAGTTTGAACAGATTTATGTATGTGTTAATAAATAAACCTCAAACTATAATAAAACAGCAATAACCTTATTTTATGATACTGTTTACTGTTTTGTAATGCAATCATATCAAAATGCTCGTGAGAGATAGGAATTTAATTACAGATTTGATTCTAAAAATAATTACCTACAAAATAGTGACATTGAACGTAAAGTGCAGCTAGTATGTTGTTCAAGGCTAACGTGAGGGTACTTTAGTGTAAGTTAACACATAAAATTTTATTCCTATTAATTAATGCAAGTTTTCAGGAGTAGGTAATACAGAAAAAGCACTTAAAATACCCACATTTATGATAAAATAGCAACACACACACACACACATATCACGCCTATATCCCCGAAGGGGTAGGCAGAGGTGCATTACACACCCACAATTTGCCAGTATTTTTAGTCCCACGTAACAGGGGGCAAGCCTATTGCCGTCACCGGGCACATTTATAATGGGTGATGTATATTGTAATTTTAAAAGAAATGTATAATCCCGTTGCCTTGCAATGTTTATGAAAGGCAACATCTTACGTGCCAGCCGCTATGGCACGGCCAACACTGCTCCCGCACTGCAACTGCTTTTGGTTTGCCCAAGTCTTTAAAGTCCTGGACGTCTAATAGCGTGGCGAGAATCTAATATTTCGTCTTAATCTCTGATGATGCCGTGAGGTGAAACCGGTCAGTGAAAATAAAATCATAACAGTGGAAAAGTATGTGTTTTTGTGCAATATGTTTACACTAGCAACCCTTAGCGCAAACTGCGCAAGTACCTAATATTTTATTTTTTTTACTTTTTGTCAAATTTCTAATCTTATCGCACCACTTGAGACCACGACCTTTCCAACGGTGTGCCACACTTGACTGTGCGACTCTTAGTTTAGGAGGAGAAGCGGCTTCACTGGCGTATTATATTATATAGATTGCAAGCATTTTATTCCATAAATAACGTAATAACCATAAACAAAACCCCATCGTCAGCGTCAGACATACTAACATCGATTTATATTACTTAGTCGTGAACTATAAAAAATACCTATATGTAGCTACTAACTTATTCATGCATCAGTCTTCGTGGTCCACAGTATACAATTACAGGATTATTTATAGTCAGTAGCCCTACTCACGCACCGATGGTACTGGATAACACTTTAATTGAAGACTCGTCTGCCGTCGTTCACAGCTCAGCTCATGGCCGGCGTGTGCATGATTCAATACTTGAATGCTCTAGTTCTTGGTATATAAGATGTTGCTTTACAATCCCTTGAAATATTTGCATATTCTAATATAATGGTATAGATAATGTGTAGAATTAATATCAATGGTACTCATTTTTTCAAATTAATACACATTTTGTAGAAATACTGGGAACACCAACTACTTACCAAGTTTAAATAATTCACCTGTTTAACTTACTTTATCGTATAGGTAATAATCAGTGAGTACCTACACTTATTATGAGTTAAGTGCTACTAATAAAGTATTATTAACATCAATGTCAATCATCATTGCAACGCCACATGTCATGATATTTTTGTAATCTTATTAGGCAAATGAAGTAATAAAATGAAATTTTAATCGCTAACGGGTGCAATAAAATTTTATGAAACCAGAAACATTTTTGATAAGTATTGGCAGTAAAACATTCTTCAAAACAAGTGATCATTTGTAATAAATTCATGTCCCCACTTTTAACCTCCAATGAAAAAGGAGTGGTGTAATTAGTACCTGTAAGCACGGGAATACTATAAGTACGCTATAGACTATTCCCTATTCTGTGTTATTAGTTTAACTTGTGTGAAAGCGTAGACCAATATTCATAGAGAATATTCTATTCGAAAGCCGATGTGATCTAGAAGTCATCACTTCATATTATGTGTGATGTGTGTCCAATTATTTTAAAGCTTTTTTAAATTGAATTACACTTACTTATACGGAAGTAATATTACAACGTTTTAAAAGGTTATTACATTTCAAATTCCACCTTAACTTGTGTGTGAGACTCTAGTGACCTATGCAACCATCCTGCCAATACCGAACACATTTTGAAACTAAAGTTAGCTACGTAACATTTTTTCTTCCAGTTATGTAGTAAAGTTGTAGGTATACTCATTACAAAACTAAATAATAGAAAATAGGTATTGTTTTTGATAACAAAGACAAACAAAAAGCGCCATTTTAGCAAACGCTTCCATTTTAAAGCACGACCTACGTTTAATCGTGATAGGGATTCTATCGATGTCGGTACATCGTGTAAGTATTCAAATAAGATTTATAAAATATGGATCGAATACAAAAGAACAGATATCACAATAACTTTCATTATAAACCGGATACTTATCATGTATTGTTTTTCTAAGCGTCCGATATTACATAATACATTGCAAACTCTGCAGTACATGACGTTTGCAATATTTTCGAAATATCGGACACAAAAAAAATATATTAAAAAGCTATTGTATAAATATGTCAGATTAAAATTATAATGAGACAAATATCATGCACATTCAACAACAACTCCATTATAAATTAGCTTTAATTATCTACGTACCTACCTAGTGAATTACAAATTGAAATGAGATGAATATGCAGTGTCGTAACAAACCTCTAGGTAATGCTTATAAATGGCCAAATTTTAAAGGTTGCTTGCTTACTAGTTCTGGTTTGAACTTATTTCTGTCACTGAAGGTGATGCACTAATATAACGATGGACTGAAACCTTGGCTATAATAATTTACATGCCATATTGTCACTTAGCGTATGGTCGGGGCCGACGACGAGGCCGACGCCGAGACGGACCTGAGGTACAGAGCAGACTGGAGAAGTGGCAGTGTAAACTGGAGAGTGTAGGCTTGAAAATCAGCAGAACCAAAACGGAGTACATGTTCTCTGATTTCGGCGGTCTCTCCAGCTTTACACCCATAACGCTAGACGGCGTACCATTGCCAGTCTGCTCCAGCTTCCGATACGTCGGCTCTCTTATCCAGGACGATGAATCGATCGTACAGTGAAGCACAGAATTGACGCAGGTTGGATGAAATGGCGGCAGGTCAACGCCACAATATGCGACCCCCCATTTTCCTCCGAAACTTAAGGGGAAAATTTACAAGACTGTCGTCAGACCTGCCGTCCTGTATGTACTTTCATGTGTGGCCGTAAAAGCGACGGATGAAAGAAAACTGCATGTAGCGGAAATGCGAATGTTAAGATGGATGTGGTGTAACAAGGATGGATAAAGTAAGGAACGAGTATATTAGAGGAAGTTTGAAAGTTGCCCCAGTAAATGAAAAAGTGAGAAGCGAACGGCTATCATGGTATGGACTTGTTATGAGAAGAGAGGAAAGTAATGTGGTAAGAAAGGTACAAAGTATGAATGTAGATGGCCTGAGAACTCGAGGTAGGCCCAAGAAAAGATGGATAGAATGCGTGAAAGAGGATATGACCAGGAAAGGAGTGACTGAGGAGATGACGTGTGACAGGGATATATGGAAGATGAAAACATGTTGCGCCGACCCCAAATAAATGGGATAAGGGCAGGCAGATGATGATTGTCACTTAGCGTATGGCACAGTGTTGTATAAACAACAAGGTTACCAAACCAAGGCATAAATAAAAAAAAATCCGGCCTACTGCGTATCAGGCCACCTATAGAATCGGGTTCAGTAATTACCCATAATAGCCTCTTTAACTCCTAAACCAACAAAGTTATCTAACCTATTTAGTTTTCCTTCAAAGTTCATTACATGAACTACCAACTTTGACTACTTCGGTGGCGTGGTCGGTAGTGCGTCGGCTTTCGACTCCGGAGCCTCGGGTTCGATCCCCGGGTCGAATCAAATATTTGTGTGATCCACAAATGTTTGTTTCGGAGTTTGGGTGTTTTCTATGTATATTATGTATGTATTTAGAAATATATTAGTATGTTTATCAGTTGTCTAGATCCCATAGCACAAGCTTATATTAGCTTAATTTGGGCTAGATGACATTGTGTTTGAATGTCCAAAATATTTATTTATTTATTTATCCAAGAACCCATCGAAATATACCCACAACATTTCATCCGAATTAACAACCAAGAGTTCGGTGACCAATAAGTACGCATGTAGAAAAATTATAACATTATAACAAGTTAGTATACGAAAATGAAAAAAAACTTTTCAATATACTTTCATGAAGTCAAAGGTTGGACACCATAACCAGGCTTATGTCACTCGCCTAACAACCGCAAAAAATACGTGACGTCAGCGACAACTTGAAGTTGTAAATCAGTAAGGGTTGTCTCTTGTTTGCGATACGGCATTGATCAAAGAGTTGATATTGATACATTAACGTCATAATTATTGGTCAAATTTTGCTGGTACATTCCTGACAACCCTAACGTTCGAATTATGTTCTCTGTAAACAAAAGAATGTGCTTTAATTAACGTCGGAGTGCAAGTTCTGTATGTAAGTACTATTCCCTATTCTGTGCCATAACTACAATAATGTTATAATAACACAATAAAAATCAGTTCATTGTTTGTACTTATTATACCTTCTAATACTACCTCTAATTAGATACCTAGGTAATTAATAATAGAAAGTCACAACTCGTGATCGTACCTTTATTATTTTAATGGTATTTATTATAGGACTTAGTGTGAAATTCAAGTATTTTAACAAAGGTTAGTATTTTGTTTTATACGGCTGTACGGATCGTAATGAAATTTAGTAACACGATAGAGCATACCTTGATAAAGGATACGTCTTTTAGTTGTGATAACCTACAGATTGCCACAATGAATAGTAGCAATAGAACATTAAATATAATACTAACTAAATCGCCTATGATGGTAATCTAAATTACTACATAATTGTAAACTGAGTAGGTACCTAATATAGGCCGTCCTTCGGTACTGAAAGAACTATTATTTGAACTCATTACACACATTTACTTCAATAATATTACTCAACATTTCTAAGTGAATAGTTTCCTAACACTCACTTTATATTTTAAAGTAATGAAACCGGACTGTCGTATCGCATGTCAAGACTGTCATGAGTCTATTATCGCTGTGCGTCGGAAGCGTTGGGAGGCAATCTTTAAAGATCAAGGGCAGCTTATACTGGACCAATGTTAACTGGTGTTATTTAAATACCAGTGCAATGTAATACGACGAATCTGTCTGGTCCCCTTTCAAAACTTCTTATTTTTTTCGTTCGAAGGACATTGGTTAACTAATAAGGAACTATGATATGCTTTACGCGTCTAAAGCTTCTCGGAAATCAGTTGACATTTTTTTTATAAATTCATTTAATCTTTGTTCTGATAAACCTAATATTTACACACGTAATAGATTTGAACAATTTACCGTAAAATGTTCAGAATCTTCTAATAGTTAGGAAATTTCTTGAAGGAATTGGTTGATATTAAACATTAACCCCCTATGAGTTTTCAGGTCTTATTTATAATGAGTTCACTTCGCTCAGTTTACTCAATCAGTCAATAAATATTGTCAATTTGAGGGGAGTACTAACAATACCGGGCGAAACACAACTAAACTTCTGTACTGATACCATCGCCAAGCATAACCATGCGTATAGGTACTTTTTTTATTATTTTTTTTAATCCCGCGGCCTCTCTAACGTCCATTGCCGGGCGTCTCTGGTTACAAGCAGGTATTTCCAGAAGATAGATTGCAACAACATCTGTAACGAAGAGGCTGATGCCCCAGTTGACTACGTATTCATAAGATTGTGCATAATATTGACGATATAAGTATATGTACTTAACTACTTAGGTACATCTGCCAAAAATGCAGTGCTTTCTGCTGACTTCTAAAGTAAACCATAATGTTTTTTTAACTAGCCTGTGTGGTCCCACTGCTGGGCAAAGGCTCTACCAACTCCTTTCTTCAGAAATGGCGTAGCTTATCTTTTTCTTTTATTTTTGATATTACCTTTACGTCTAATAAAGGCCAGGCCACCTTAGTATTTGTTTCCGTGTTTGAATTATAGGGGTTGTAAAAGAACCGCTACCCTCCAGGCAGGTCTGCGTTGTTGTGTTAGGATACTATAGGACAACAATGTGACAAACTGTTAGATCGCTCTAAGGACATTCTCTGATACATACGCTAGGTCTCGGTCTATTACGTGGTCCGGCCTACTCCTTTTAATTCAAATAGTAATTTCAAATTGTTTTATTTTTAAGTTGTTGTCTAATTTTGCCTTGGTTTTACAGCTTAATAATTCAACACACAATTTAAGTAAGTATAATGAATTATACACATAAATATACCGTAATAAACTTAGTGACAACTGCTTAAAAGTTGTTCAGTAGGTTTCAAGTTTATTACGGAGACGTGATTATTTTAAAATAGAACGATACAGATTGTTGTAATGTAAGTGATTGTTCTACAAGTGGAAGGTTGTACAGAACATTTGAAACGTTAATATTAAAATTTAGAAGAGAAAGACCAATGTTGAAATTAATGGATGTAATCATTCCTCAACGCAACACGAGACACAAGATATTTGGTTTGAATGGCAAAGTGTAGAATTACAATCGACTCGTTGCTGGTTGTAAGCAATTCTATCTAATACTCACATAAAGGTATTAGTGGCGATTCGAAGGGCCATGGGATTTTAAATACATATATGATACTACTAGTTACGTCAGCGTATATCAATCAATACTAGCTAAAGGCGGAGAAACGGGTAACTCTAGCATTTAAAGTTTACTTTCCAGCTAAGCTAACTGCTTGGATACTTTCTGTTGTTGTGGAGTTTATTGCAACTTACTCCTATATGATGATACAGTTAACATTGAGAGAGAAAAAAATTGGAAGGATATAATAAATGACGGTAGTAACGTAAGTTGTAATCTAATGAATGTTGCAATAAATTCTAGGATTTAAGGAGTTGGGAAGTGAAGTCTGATAGGAGTAAGTGAGTGTTGGGATACTTGGACTGAGTTGAATCGCCATACTTTGCACTTGGCTACGTAAGCTTAAAATTTTTGTAGGTGATTAATTAATAAATTATAACACTCGTAAGTATTTACTACTCGGTGTTTTTAACAGGCTCTACAATAGTTTGATTTCATTCGTTATATACACATATAATGTGACAAACTGTTAGATCGCTCTAAGGACATTCTCTGATACATACGCTAGGTCTCGGTCTATTACGTGGTCCGGCCTACTCCTTTTAATTCAAATAGTAATTTAATTCCAATTAGTCTAGTTTTAACAGATCTATGTTATTATCAAACTAGATTCGTTTAAGAACAATGGGTCTAAGCACCTGGCCTCCAGGTTAATATCCCTTTAATCCTTATATAATTTATAGTTAGCAGAACCAGCAATTGATCGATCAGTATCATAGTAATTGGTTCTATAAACATAGCAACTATTAAGATAATGGGAAAAGTATGTAATATACCTTATGATATATGGAATGATATACATATTGTGTGACGAGTATGCCGAGGACCAAAAAGAAGAGTAGAAAGGTGGAAGTTTTGGTGGAAGGCTATATGACTCTTCCGTACCATACCACAGATTACTAAATAGTTACTAACCATACTAAGATTTTCTTAGCCTGAATTGGTACCCAGGCGACACTCAAAAACTTCGGGTGCCAACGAAAATACCTTCCGCGTGCGTGCGTACCAGAGACGCCCGGCAATGGACGTGGGAGCGGCTGCGGCCTTGGGCCGCGGAATTAAAAACAAAGCCTGTATTGTATTGTGTATAATTTATTATCATTAATGGTAGACACCGGTTAAGATCTAGTTGTCTTATGAATAAAAATATAGTAATTCAACATGATCAGTTAACAGGTAAAAATAGTTTGAACTTTTAGCAGACCATAAATATAACAGAAAATTTATTATATAGTCAATCATACCCAATTAGCAGTTAACTAACCAAGCAATTACTTGCGATAAATAAGGTTCGTAATGACGCGCTTTTTCGCTGTTCTCTCTGAGACAGTCTTGATAATGCCTCGTTTAGAGGCGAAACAATTGTCGACGTTTTGTTGTCCTTTTGATTCTGCGAAAAATTAATGCTATTATATAATTTTAAAAAGTTTTTTCTTAAAAAATTTTACTTACCATTGTTTTACTTACATTCTATTCCCTATTCTGTGCCTTAGTACTTATCTATATATTTAATACGACAATTTGTCTGTCTGTCCGTCCGTCACGTTTTTCATTTTTTTTTTTAATATTTGAGGCGATACATAGTTCGCTGGGATAACTAGTTATTTTTAATTTAACATCAATGATAATAATGATTACACATACAGTGTAAAATGTACATGAACTATGTATAAAAATACTTTTTCATGACTATAGAAGTAGAAGAAGCATGAAAGTAAAATAAATGCAGTGGAAATGAGAAGTTTGAGAAGTATGGCTGGGGTGACAATGGTTGAGAAAGTGAAGAACAGCGATATACCGCATCGTTCATGTATGTAGTGAGTAAAATAGAAAAAGGGATGCTTAGATGGTTTGGGCACGTAGAAAGGATGGATGAAAGAAGATTGACGAAACAGATACATATGGAGATATCAATGGACAGGCAGGTAATGGTCGACCTAGGCGAACGTACTTCGACCAAATCGGAGATGTTTTGACCAAAGGCCAGGTCAAGAGTACCCAGAACCGGAGAGCGTGCAAAAGATAGTTATGAAAGTGGAAGAAGCGAAAGAAGTATGCCAGGATCGTAGCAAGTGGAATTCCATAGTCTCTGCCTACCCCGATGGGAAAGAGGCGTGACCATATGTATGTATGTATGTATGTATGTATGTATGTATGTATGTATGTAGAAGTGATGAAAAAGTATTACCTATATAAATGAAGAAGAAATGGCGTCTTTTTCCTACATAAATGCGCCCTAAAATAGTTATTTTTTGTTAAGAGACTTATTACCGGGCAATAATAAAATTTGAATAGGTCTTTGAGTTACGAGCCAAGCCATACATTTGCCTAAGTTGCAGAGTTTGTTGAGAACTTAAAACTAGGACTCACACAGAACGTTTTATACTATTATGAGGGAAAGTCTATTTATACCGTCGATTGACGGCACTTGGTGGAATCGGCTACACATATTGCACAAAAACACATATACTTTTTCACTGTTATAATTTTATGATGTACTAGTGTTTTGATGAACTATATTTTGTATTAATCTCTGATGATGCCGCTGCTCAGGTGAAACCGGTCAGTGAAAATAAAATTATAACAGTGGAAAAGTATAATAATATGTGTTTTTGTGCAATATATGAGGGAAAGTGTTAGGTTTGGACGCGTAAAGTTAGGAGCTTGGCTCTCCATTAGATCTGACAGTTTTATACTACAATCAATACGTACCTACTCGTGTAGCTTTAATTGACATGAAATGTTTTAGTGGGATACAAGTTTTACAATCAATGATAAACGTCTAATAATAATTGCTGTAGCGAAACGTATCTATTCAATTGCAAAATATTATGCTTAGTATTGCATTTATTGGTTAACGAGTTGTATCGAATCTATAAATAGATAAATACCTCTTAAAAGTACGATGAAGCTCACACAAGAAAATTTACGATACCATAAACTGTTTTTAAACTATTACAAAAGAATACGACTTATAACGCAACTAACGATTCAAAAGTAGTAGTAAGTACTGTTAAAATACGTTGCAGCTGTAATCGAATAATTAAATTAGTTCCGGAGAATCGATACTGTTGTATTGTTATGACTAATCGATTATCTTACTTATTACAGCGTAAGCATGATGCGAGTGACGAATCTTTGGATGTCATACTATTAAAAGGTCTTGTTGTTCTCATATTTTTAATGTCACTCACTAAATCGTGCCCAAGGCTTAGTTTCGTTACCATTCGGTGAGAATACGTGATGCAATCATTTGTATAATCATTGTAAATATTACATCAATGGTCAGACATAGAAAAGTAATTTCTGTTTAACTACTAGTAGTTAAGCTCTACACTAAATATTAATACGAATGATTTCGATCAATAATTCGTACATGCTATAATAATTATTTTTTTATTGCCAAATTTCAATAAGATTATTCACTTGCACACCGTTAGTCTGGATTAATTACTTTGACAAATTGATGCACTCATTTTTGAAGATGTTTATTTAAATAAATAAATATACTGAATGGAGTCAGGCGTTACCTGGCGAAAGTCCTGGAAAATATGATGTTGAATTTTTAGAAAATTGCAATGATTTCGCTAAATAGAAGACATTATAAACGTCAACATATGTTTCACCTACTCACGAGGCATTATCAAGACTGTCCCAAAGAGAACAGCGCGAGAGTCAGCAAGAGAACAGGCTGTTCTCTTGCTGATTCTCGCGCAAAAAAAAAATTCAACATCATATTTTCCATTGTTTTATAAATAAATATGTTAGGACAATTCACACAACGCCATCTAGTCTCAAATTAAGCAGAGCTTGTAATATGAGTACTAGATAAACTGATATAAATACATATATACTTTTTTTTGTAAATATATAGAGAAATGCAGCATATTTGGGATACTGCAGATAACTTGGAATACTTCGATATCTAAATTATTATAAGCGCCATCTGTTTTTTTTTGCCATAAACATTAAGACGTATGACACGCGTAGCCGTCGAGTAATAAAAACAGGACGCCATCTTGACATTCCGGCTACCAGCAATAAGGGAACGAGACCGCTGCTTTGAAAAAAAAAATTGGTAAGAATGCAATCTGTGTTAATCATAAAATGTTACGCTTGAAATCTTCATCGTAATTATTTGAACTGTTAAGTAACCTTGTTAGTTTATGATATTACTATGATTTTATGAATATATTTAAAAATCAAAATTGTGACGTAAAATTTTAGGTTAAGGTGGTATGTTGTTAATTTGGAATACCGAGAGAGAACATAATTTGGAATATTCCAAATTATATGCACATTTTTATGAGTAGTATTAATTATTCTGTAAATATTTTTTAGAAATGGCAACATCTCACAAATATAAAAAGAGAAAGAGATGGGAAAAGGAGGAAATGACTGCTGCCATTGCCGCTGTTAAAGATAAGAAAATGGGATATTTAAAGGCATCAAAACAGTTCAACGTACCCAGGTCAACACTTTTTCGATTTGTAAATGATAAAGACTCTCCGATTGAATCGATAACAAATAAAGCTATTGGTCGGAGGCCAGTTTTTGGTCAAAATATTGAAAACTTGCTAGTGGAGTATGTATTAACTATGGAGAATAAGTTTTATGGGCTGACCAGAATGGATTTGCGCCGTTTGGCATATCAACTAGCTATAAAAAATAATATAAAAAATCCTTTTAAGGATGGGTTTGCTGGGAGATACTGGCTAAAAGGGTTTTTAAAACGACATCAGGAAATTTTATCAATAAGACAGCCAACTGGAACTTCTCAAGCACGAGCTAATGGATTTACTAAAGAGAGAATGGACGAATTTTACGACAATCTTGAAATAATCCAGGCTGAGAAGTCTTTCCCTGCTGCGCGCATATTTAACGTTGATGAGAGTGGTCTCTCCATAGTCCAGAGTAAAATACCAAAAATTATAGCTCGAAAAGGGAAGAAACAAATCGGAGCAATGACGTCAGCCGAAAGAGGGTCCTTAATAACTATTGTAATTTGTATGAGCCCTGTGGGAATATTTGTCCCTCCCATGATAATTTTCCCGCGTAAAAATATGTCTAATGCTTTGATGAGAGGAGCTCCAGTTGGTTCTATAGGAAAAGTCCATCCATCGGGATGGATTCAAACTCACTTATTTACAGAATGGTTTCAACACTTCGTAGAATACGTGAAACCAACAGAGACATCCCCAGTGCTCTTGATTCTCGATGGCCATTACAGCCACACCAAGAACATAGAGTTGATTGATCTAGCAAAACAACATTATGTGACGATCCTGTCACTACCACCTCATTGTACGCATAAAATTCAACCGCTGGACCGCACTTTCATGGGACCCTTAAAATCCTACTATAGTGAAGAAGTTCGTGTGTTTCTCAGAGAAAATAATAGACCCTTAACACCCTATGATGTTGTTGAGTTATTTGGAAAAGCCTACATCAAGTGCCAAACTGGAGAAATTGCCGCTAATGGTTTCAGAGTCGGTGGCATATATCCGTTCAATCGAAACATATTTACTCAAGCCGATTATATGGCCGCTGCCGTTGATTTTCAAGAGGATCAAAACTGTCAGACACCTTCAATGACGATTGCCGCCCCTACAGATGCATCTTCGCAATTGGAAAATTTTGAAACAGAGCCAGTGCCGTCAGTTAGTAGGACAGAAATTCGCTCTCTTGTTACCCCCTCTCAAATTTCTCCTGTGCCTACAGCAAAAAAGAGAACTAGCAATAGGGGTCGTAAGCCAGCTAGATCGGAAATAATCTCAAGTTCTCCGTATAAAAAAGATCTTGAGAATGCACAACTCAAAAAGTCTGACAAAGAAAACCGCCTACAGAAAAAGGGAAAAGGCAAGAAAAAAAATACACAGAAGACCAAGAAAAGAAATAATAATATGACAGACAGTGACTCATCAGATCCGATCCCTGGGGCTATATCTGGAAATAGCTCAGACTCTGCCGACGATGTAGCGACGAGAGATGAGACTACAATTTTCCCTACTGAAGAAGACGCCGAATGTTTTTTCTGTAATGGAAAATATAGCGAGGATATAAGGGGTGAAGATTGGGTGCAGTGCTTCATGTGTGAACTGTGGGTTCACGGTGCTTGTGGTGGTTATGAATCCGGTGTGTATATTTGTGATTACTGCAAGAATAGTAACTAAGTATAGTAAACTGTGAGTTTAAACTAAAGATTAATCTGTAATTATTGTGACTGATTCCTTTATAAGATGTACTTCTAGTTTATTTTGACGAAAAAGAGTGATTACCTAAGACTGTTAATAAAAAGATAAGAAATCTATTAGTTTATAAGGAAAAGTGTTGGTCCAAAAAAATGAGAATTTAATTTGAAATACTATATTCCAAATTACCTGCATTCTAAGACAAATCTCTATTTTGGAGTTTTTTATTTTGATAGGCATTTTGATAAGGTTCCTGATTTTTGTTATTTTTGATTGTTTTTATTATTAAAGTTTAATAATTTGTCAATAATTTAGTGTATTTTTTAGTGAACCATCCCATTTCTATTTAAATTTATCCTCAAAAAACAAACTAGTATTCCAAATATGCTGCAGTTCCTTACATATAATACATAGGAAACATCCAGACTTCGGTACAAACGTCACAAAGTTTGACCCAACCGGTAATCGAACCCGAGACTCCGGCGTCGAAAGCGCATGCACTACCGATCACGCCACCGAGGCAGTTATCATAATTTAAATCACAAATGAACAATTTTCGATTTCGAAGACCGTTTAGTCAGAGTTGTTGGCAGTGGAACGCCGTTATACAACTTCCTTAATGAAATCCGATAAGAAGTAGTCCCAGGCCTGGGCATAAATGTAGAGCCAGATCTTTATTTCCCCCCCGGGACCTCACTCACAACTTAGAGGGAAATGAATGTCAGCCCCTGTCTGCACAATTAATAACACCGGCCACTTACAGAACCATTATTGCGATGAGATTATTCACTATGGATTTGCACTTATTTATCTTTAAAATGGGTCAATCTTTCAAAACAACCTACAATTAGACTTTACTCAAATGGAGTTGCGGGTGTTGGTTGGCTGTATATACCTAACAATCATCCATGATACCTACTGCTTGTTAACAACTATATTACAGAACAAGATCACTATCATATTTTATTCGCACATCGTTTGCAATTGCTTAGTTTGAGGTCGTGATCATTATTATACATTAGGTTACACTTACGTGCAACTAAGTATCTTTATATTTTTATCTTTATTTTTTTTTTTGTCTAAAACGTGGTACAGTTTATACGAACAAACTTAAAAAACAGATCTTGATGCCCCTTTATGCCCCTTCGTCTACATTCACTCTGAAAACTACATCATTTTGATCTCAAAACTCCATGGAACAAATATTTTTCCCTGTAGTGTAATCACAAAGAGAAGATGCGCTTATAACCGCATTCCTGGTTGAATGTGTTTAGTCACGACTTGTACTTGAAAAATAAATAAATTGTTTGTTGCTATTGATGTAGATAACAGTGAACGTCTCTGTTTAAGGTTTCAGAGAAGATAATATAGGTCTACAAGGATTTTGTCATGTGGCAATATTACCAACGAGGACAAATTTAGTTAAGAAGTCATTTTGCAAGGTTCTTTTCTAGCAGGCTCTAAGTTTTACCTACCTTACGAATCTAGTATTAACGTAGAATCGACGTTTAGGCTTTTATTTGTCAACTATAGTCGTCTCAGCGAACTTCGTATCGCCTTTTAAATCTTCCCTGACCTTTCACAAATTTTTAAAGATGAAAATTTTTAAATTTTGTCCATCCATTCCCGAGTTTTAGTGGACAAACGAACTGTGCGATTTATTTTGGTTACTTTTTCATTTTTATTTATATAGAAGATTTTTTATTAGAACAACTTCTAGTGTATTCTGCTATCGGTATTATTTCATAAGTTAAGTCGATAAATCTTTGTCGTTGTGCTATTCCTTCAGAATAGGAAGGACGTATTATCAGGACAATGAGTTCTTAATAAACGAAATTACGTCTAATCGTTTCGTAAGTACTTAAATCTCATAGGAGTAGGTTCATAGGAGTAGGTTGCTAAGAGATTTAAGTACCTACTTAACTTGAAAGAAAAGAAAGTATCGTCGAATTTTTGCGTTTAACCAAAAATCTGAATACAAAGATTTTACTAAAATTTAGACGCCTTACACATAATACATGGCACAGCGCAGTGATGCAAAACACATCGCTATATTTTACTCAAGCGAAACACATAAATCTATGTGCTTCTTTTACACAGGTGTAAAACTTGCTATCAAACCAAAGAGATACCCAAAGATATTATGTAGGGATACCTAAGTATATCCTTTACCTTGTATTGCCTGAAATTAGTTTCGACCATCAGGTTGCACTTGCAGTGCAAGCACTGCACTAGGAAGAGTTAGTCGATAACAAATGATATCGCAGAAAATGTCCTGACGTGATCTAATCAACACATTTTTTGAGATTTCCTGCTATATTATTGGTTATCGACAAACTCTTTCTACAGCCATGCTCCTCCTGCTGCCATGGCCACAGAGTTACTATAATTTATCTATCTATCTATATATCGAAATGGGGAATGTCCCCCTTAGCTCTCGAGAACTGCTTATGCTCCAATGATGGTTGACCCCTCTATGGATAGCCCTCGATCTGAAGGCAAGCCAAAAATACGAAAATTTGACGTAGTCCTAAGGGGTCAATTGTTATAGGCCAAAACCTATGGCGTGGTGCGGCGCAAAGCACTGCGCAAGACACCGTACTAGTAAAGTTCTAGAGAAAAACTCACGTTGAGGTGGTAAGAAGCCTGCGTAAAACATCTTAGTTATCGGCACCTATGTAGCTTGATCTGTATTTATGCCAAGCTATAAACTCCTATAAATATGAAGAAAACGCTACCGTAGGGACCAAATTTGTTCTGGTACCGTAGGGACTAAATTTTTTACTCTATGGAAAACAATATAATTTAATTATGGGAAACATCAGCGCTGAAGAGGTTAATAATCTAGGTCATCGTCATCATCATCAACCCATATCAGGCCACTGCTGGACATAGGCATCTTCAATGACACGCCACCCCCTCCGATCTTGGGTCAATTTCATCAACATCAACCCAATGCCCGCTATACGTACGTACGTACTAATGTTGTAGCTCCACCGAGCCTCGGGGCGTCTCACGCTACGCTGGCCGATTCGCGGTCTCCACTCCAGACCTGCTTGGTCCAGCGGTTGTCGGTTCTGCGAAAGATATGACTGGTCTACCCAAACACCTTATAATCCAATGGACATAGGATCTAGAACAAATCGCAAGAAAATAATGTCCCGAGTCGACCTATACATTATACATAGGCATACATAGATATAAACTAATTTCATATTAAAATTTAAACCTTGATTCAACGGAATAGTATTCACCTTATGCAGCTTCAACTTGAACTACGTGATCATAGAAACAATGGAGTAGGTTTATTTATTTAAAGTTTTTTAAGGATTCCATGAAATGTACCTACGTAAGCGTAATAATTAATGTAAGACTATAATAAATTCCATAATCTTATAAATTGTAATTACTTGTTTATATTAGACGAAATAAGCTGAAAAACTAATTAACGACTGACAAAGATTTTTTTTTTTCGAGTCAGTTTCATAATAAGTAATTGTAGTGTACATAGATAACCTCCTAATAGATTCCGTATGCTGGGCAACAAACGCGCGCCACTCATACTTGATTTCGCAAGCATGTAAAGCTATGCCTAAAATCACCACGTGCGATTTTATAATTTAAAAAAATTGTTTTTGCGAGCATTTTACATTTTAAATGGCTTTCTGTTCCGTGAAATGATATGGCAAGTCGGCGAAGACATCAAACTACCAAAAAGATGGCATTACATTTCACCGGTAAGTAAATTAGACATAAATGTAAATATAAAATTGACTAGGCACCGGAGTTCAATTTATTCTGGTTGGTAATAGAACATAAACACAAACCATTTAGAACCCGTTGATGTCTTTTTGAAATTACTCTTTCACTCATTAGCCAAATTATAATAGCTATCCTTTTCTAACAATACATTACAATAGCACTTGAATCGATAGTGATGGGATATCGGTATGATATAGTACGTCATCGATATTTTGCAGTATTATTGCCGTAGGTGCTTTAAAAGTAGTACCTATAAATAAGCAACATGTTGTCGCCCGCGACTGCGCCCGGTTGAATTTCGGTAAGCTGCGAATTATTTGCGACCAATTTGTGTGTTGGCATTATTATAATTTTTTTTCGCAGCTAATGTAATTTAGTATTAGCAATGTAACTGAGATATATATTATTTTATAGGTTTCCTGGATTCCCCGAGAGGAAAAAGAAATGGGTAGATGCAACATCTCGTGGGGAGAGTTGGTTTCCCACCAATAACAACGTAAAATATTAAGAAAGAAATTATAGTCCCGCCGATGACATCAGTTTTTGATATTTATTTATAAATTCTTTCTTAATATAAATTTATTAATTAATAAATTATAATATTATAATTATTTAAAATTAATTAATAAATTATATTACTTTACATCTATTGAATAAAAATATAAAATTATAATGTATCATCATCAGAGATGGGGGGCTCGTGGCTTAGTGGTAGGTAGTAAGTAGGAACTGAGAGTTGATAATACCTGTCCCTCTTGATTAAGTCCTGATACCTATTCCTATAAAAATTATAATAATAAATAATATTTTTTATATTTTTAAATGTATTTGTGTTTTTATAAATGTATTTAAAAATGTATATATCGTATATAGAAAAGGGAGGTTATTTTTTAAAAAGGCAGGGCCGCTGACCCTACTAGGATCACCGGCTCCGCTATACCTGAGGTTTAATCTACACTGTAACTTACGTAGCTTATATGCAAACTAAACTCTCATTGTCAAAAACTAGAATCACTAAAGCACTCGAGTTTAAAAGGAAGTTGAAATAAAAGTAAAGGAATACACAAATCACATATTTTTAATTAGACTGACATAGATTCTACTTACAATGTTTTCTTGCAGAAAATCAGCAACAAAGTGAGCCCTTAGCTCCACTAGCACACATTTTTATCAACTCGCCTACCGCGCCAAAAACAGCGTGGGTGGGAATACACAGTTTTACACAATGTCTTATAGATGGCGCTACAATAGCCAGATGTAATAATTTTATTAAGTTATTATTAGTTATAAGACGATATTCTAAAATCGTCTAGGATTTATTCAAAGTATTTTACAAACTATTAACGCCATTCATTCTATTTCAACAATATGAATCTTTAATATCAAATCAACGTCAATCGACTATCCATTAAACATCTTACGTGTTATTTATTGACCGACTTATAATTTATCTTGACGCTAAAATTGCTTGAATAAACTAACAATAGTCATACAAGTAATTATTTTAATATTCATCAAATTTAGAAACCTACATTATAAACTTAAAATTACGGGTGTATAATCATCGCGGCGACACGGCCATACTGATACGCGATGCGTGCTCTGCATCGCTCCTGGTTTCTCCTGCAATAGAAGAGTTAATATTGTGAGGCAAGGTACTTCCACAGTCCTAAGCCTACATAAATATTATAGTTTAATTTATGTCGTGTTTACTGATCACTCCACGTGATCGAGTAAATGTTATCTTTATAAAATAGGTATTACTGTTGATCATTCCACATGACAACGGTAAGATAGTTCAATGTATCTTGTAAACGGGAAGGATAGGTGAATGAAAGGTCGATGCTGTTTATAACAGAGGCCCTAGAGGATGATGGGGTAGGTTGGTGCTGTGCTCTAGGCGGTCCTTTACGCCGTGGTTCACAGGGGATCATTATTCTTTCAGGACAGGCTGTAAAGGCTCATTGGTCGGCTCCACACGCCAATATAGCATCTTTTAACTCATTTTAATATTATTTGTTTATTCTTTTAGTACGAACAGTGAATGGCTTATTGGTCGGCTCCACACGCCAATATAGCATCTTTTAGTTTTGTAAATGAGTTAGCTTATTGAACAACTCCACGCGTCAATAGCATCTTTCAATATAATAAATGTTTATTTGTTTGTTTGCATTATTATGAAATTTTCATCCCGGTAATGTGTTCCCGTGGGAATTGGTAACGAGGGATTCCCTCGGAGGGAACTAAATCCTTACTATCTGATTACCGCGGCTCCAGTAATCATCTAATAATAAATAAAATTAAAAGTGTTGTGCTTAAAGCGATAAATCAACATGAAAGGCTCTCACCGGTATTATTCTGAATCTTCAATTTGTTGTTCGTCTGCGACTGGTGGAGCAGCTGCAGAGGCGGCTACCGGACGAGTCATGCCGGAAGGACCGGCTTGCTGCTCATCTGGCGGCGACACGGACGCCTGGCAGGCAGCTCCAGGTTGTGGGGCACGTCGGAGTTGATCATGTGCAACCTTCCGAGGTCCCCCATGGTGGCCCACTACTTTTTTCACAAGGTAACGATCATTTGGTAGAACCCTGTGAACTTCGTAAGGAACACTAAACTTAAGATCGAGAGAGGACACAAAATCACCCCGTTGGTAACGGTGAATTTTTGCGCGGCCTTTGTCAAACCGTGCTTTGTCTTTGGCAGATATCTGTGTCATCCTATGCTGTACGTGACGTTCAAGGGATTCAATGTCGATTGATGCGTTGTCGAGGTTAACTAGGTTTAGTAACTCGGCTGGTACACAATTTTGACGACGAGTTAGTAATGTAAGTGGAGCAACACCTGTGGTTGAGTGCACAGTGCAGTTTAAAGCAAGTTGAAGGCTTTCTAATGCTGTGTGCCAGTTCGGAGTCTCATAATTTTTTTTTTTATCATGACAAGACCATTCTTCAATGTTGCCATCACTCGCTCCACTTGGCCGTTAGCTCTGCTGATACCTGGTGCTATAGAATGTATTTGTATACCGAAAATATCACAATAGTTTTTGTATTCGCCTAGAAACTCACGGCCCCCATCTACAACGACTTGTTTTGGAGCTCCAAAAAGGTGGACGACGTGTTTTAGAGCTGCCAGAGTGCTGTGTTGACTTTTGTCCTTAGTATAGCGAAGTAATACGTATTTAGTGTAGGAATCTATCGTAACCACCACATATTCTTGTTCATTCGGAGTGACAAGTTTTCCAGTGATGTCCATGTGTATTACTTCAAACGCCACTGTTGGCTTAGGTATAGGATGCATCTGAACCTATGTAGCTCCTGATGTCTGTTTCGATGTTTTGCAAATAATACAATTGTCAACGAATTCTCGCACGGTAGTGCTCATCCTGTCGAAGTAATAGGTTTCTTTGATTTTTTTGAAGAGTCTTCTGCCAGCCTGGGTGTTGCAGAGCAGTGTGAAATGTGTTAATGAGGCTCCACTGAAATGACTTCGGTACAACGATCAATTTTTGTATACCCAAGAGAGCGTGTCTTAATTCAAATTTTAGAACGTTCCTTTCGAGATGATATCCAGGTACGTCTTCACCATTATGCAGGGCATCTATAATAGGTCGTAATTGGATATCACGCCGTTGTTCAACGTTTATCCAGTCTAGGTTTCTACTCAGGACATTGACACTTAGAGGATCCGGATTTCTGCTCAAAAAGTCCGCGTGTTGCATCCGCTCGCCCTTCCTGTATTCTATTTCAAATTCGAAGTTTTGTAGATAAGCCCACCATCTGTGAATTCGAGGTAGCAGGTCCTTTTTGTGCTTCGACGCTTTGAGTGCATTACAGTCGGTAATCACCTTGAACTGGCGACCATAAAGAAAGTGGCGGAAATGTTTGATTGCTCTAACTACGGCTAACGTCTCAAGTTCGTATGAGTGGTACCTACTTTCTATATCTGTAGTACGCATACTGAAATAGGCTACCACATGCTGTCATTTGTTGATAATTTGGACAAGTATCGCTCCGAATCCAAGGCTGCTTGCATCAGTAAATAATTCAATAGGTTCTCCTTCTTGAAATATCGTTAGGACTGGCGTGGAAGTTAGGTGATGTATGATCTTTTGACGTGCCTGTTCATGAACATGAGTCCATTGCCACCTAGTTGATCAATTTGGTCTGCGATTAAAGGGAGAGGGTAATGATCACGAATGGTGTTCGCATTTAACTCCCTATAATCGACGCACATGCGATCGTCACCGTTTTACTTTTTTTACTAAAATGATTGGGCTCGAATATGGAGATTTACTTTCTCGTACAATGCCGTTATCCATCAACTCCTTAATAATTTGCCTAACCTTTTCACGCTCGACCGGGCTTAACCTATAAGGTCTTCGTTCAACAAACTTATCCGGATTTTTCAAACGAATCTCTAGTTGGCCAGTTTTAACCCGAGTTTGGGCAAAACCACGCGTAAAAGTAGAAGAATATTTATTAAGTAAAATAAGTAGTTGGTCAATCTCCAATTCGTCCTTTAAGTCGTGATTTATACTGTCAAACAAACTAGATTTCGATTGCATGTGCATCACGCGAGGTTGGTAACACAAAGTCGCACTATCTTGAGTTACAACCACTGTTAGTCCTGTACCGTTAAATATATTCGCACCTATTAGTACATCAGTTGTCATTTCATAGTCTGACATGATATGAAATTCAAGTTCGACGTTTATATCGTTAATGACGCACACCGTTCTTAAGATACCGGTAGAAATTACAGGAAAAGGCCCGATTCCCCGCAGAGAATTAACTACCTGTTGTCGTTTTCCCGGTAATTTATTTGCAATAGATTCAGACATAACTGAACACTCAGCGCCACTATCAAAAACCGTATCAATAACTAAGTTACCTACTCGCATGCGCATAGTGTTTAAATTCGATTTGTTATTTAAAATTGAATTAATATTAGAGGTTATCTGTTTTTCCCGGCGAAAGCACGTATCAAATGTATGGTCAGGCTTTGAGCAAAACGTACAGAATCTACTGTCACCCTGGTTAGGTGCTGATATTGTGGGTACCTCGGTTGATCGTTTTTCTAAAGGTACCGATGTGCTTTTATTATTACGACAATCACGTGAAGCGTGGCCCGACTTTTTACAAAAGTTACAAAACGGAATACTACGATTATCGACAGAGTATTTTGAACGTTTGGGTAATGGTTGGTTAGAATTTTGAGGACTAGGGTGCTTAACGCGAATAGAGGACGCGACTGATATTAATTCTGGCACTGAGGTAGCTCTGGCATTCATTAGTTCAATCCTAAGGCGTTCGTCACCAATGGTTCCTATCACCGCTTCCACTGCGTCAGTGTCATCGAGGTTATCTTTAGTCACACGTCTCCACAAAATCCATGATTGAGATAAAAATTGCGCAATATCTTTAGAGGGGTCATAATTATGTTCCCTAAACTTGAGAATATCCCGCGAGTAGCGACTTTCCGGTTCAAATGTAGTTACAATATTCTGACGCAGTTCCTCCCATGTAGATGTTGTGACGAGCCACGTATTAGCCCATATTTTAGCGCGACCCTTCAGCAAGCTAGTGACTTTCATTCGGATATCGTAATCGCTGAACTTATAATTCGTTTTAGCTGAAGAAATGTGGTTACACCACTCGCGGACTCCAACATTACCATCTGGATCGTAAGTAGGTAGAAAAACATCCGTAATTTAAACCTTCTCAGATTGCTTTGAAAGTCGTTCACTCATACTTTGCATCATTGAAATCATATGTTGGTAGAATTCAGGTGGTACATTACCCCACTGCTGTTGTTGCGGCGCCGCCACGCTGTTAGATGTACTCTGCTCAGGATCACCTGGTGCGGGTGTAGAGCACGTGGCTACGTTCGGTACCGTTGCTTCGTCGTGTTTGTCCATTGTGGCGGGCAGATCGCAGGGTGTAGTTCAAAAAAAAGAAAAAAAAATGTTTAATACGGATAGAAAAGATAAGCATTAAGTGGTTCGAATCCCACTTCTGATATCGTATATAGAAAAGGGAGGTTATTTTTTAAAAAGGCAGGGCCGCTGACCCTACTAGGATCACCGGCTCCGCTATACCTGAGGTTTAATCTACACTGTAACTTACGTAGCTTATATGCAAACTAAACTCTCATTGTCAAAAACTAGAATCACTAAAGCACTCGAGTTTAAAAGGAAGTTGAAATAAAAGTAAAGGAATACACAAATCACATATTTTTAATTAGACTGACATAGATTCTACTTACAATGTTTTCTTGCAGAAAATCAGCAACAAAGTGAGCCCTTAGCTCCACTAGCACACATTTTTATCAACTCGCCTACCGCGCCAAAAACAGCGTGGGTGGGAATACACAGTTTTACACAATGTCTTATAGATGGCGCTACAATAGCCAGATGTAATAATTTTATTAAGTTATTATTAGTTATAAGACGATATTCTAAAATCGTCTAGGATTTATTCAAAGTATTTTACAAACTATTAACGCCATTCATTCTATTTCAACAATATGAATCTTTAATATCAAATCAACGTCAATCGACTATCCATTAAACATCTTACGTGTTATTTATTGACCGACTTATAATTTATCTTGACGCTAAAATTGCTTGAATAAACTAACAATAGTCATACAAGTAATTATTTTAATATTCATCAAATTTAGAAACCTACATTATAAACTTAAAATTACGGGTGTATAATCATCGCGGCGACATATATAATAAGAATATTAAGGAATAAACGATATAATAAAATTATAAAAATATAACTATAATATACCTGCGAGTATCAAAATTTTATCGACACATTTTCATCCCTATCCCATCTCTAGTATTCGGTGTATTCGAAGATTGACCTTGAAACAGCCAATCATAGCGCACTTACATGTTTCCGCGCGCCCCTCGCATTCCGCCAAAACAGGTGAACTCGGTAAGGAACAAAATTACAGTAATGCGGAATCTATTAGGAGGTTATCTATGGTAGTGTATGAATAACAAAAAGGGAATTAATGAATTTAACTAATTATAATATTATAAATGCCAAACTTCTTGCGGGTGTCAAAGTTCTTCCGCTTTCAATACTATTTTCATAACGCTATGTCGCTACGTCTACTACAAGATAGCCGTGTTTCAAGTGACTGAATTAGTTGCTAAAACTGCGAGCATTAATTTATTTTTATCTTATGGTTAATTTTTGGGATACGAAATTATTGGCTACTAGCTGATCACCGTGACTCCGCCCGCGAGATATAGTTATCTCGGCCCCGATTCCCGTGGGAATACATTACCGAGAATCCAAATAAAAAAAATAACAGTACATACACAAAATGAAATGACATGTGTAATTATGTAATTATATTTATGACAAAACAATGATACCCTGTGAAAATTAAAAACATTTTTGGGCTTATCTCCTCTATCCCAATCAAAAGAAAAAATTGTATTCAATCAAGGGATTCTTGTACAAGTTTCATAAAGATCGGACCTTCGTATCGGATTTGTTATGTCCATAAAATGAGCCGAACAAACAAGATTGTTATTTTTTGTATCAAAATATTCTTCTCGCCGTGCTAGGGCAATAATATTTTTCCATTGTGCACAGTGTACTGGATCCCGAGGAAAACTGAAATAGATGTTGGTTCATAAAACGAAAAAAAAATCATAAAGAGCCAAGGCGTCTCCACTATAATCTTTGTTCCAAATAGTTTCATCGCTATCGGTAATCCGAATAAATCTGAATGGTCATTTTGTTAGTACATTATTCAGTGAAAATGAAATGGTCTCTTTCTTTTTACTGAGCTTGGAATGAATTCGAAAGAGACAGATAGATACTTCGGTATTGAACTGGATTGCAATATTTACTTTTGTCTTTTAATTTATTATCGACGAAGTACTGTATTTTAAGTGAAATAATAAATTGCAAATGATAAAACAAAAGCTTATTTACTGAAAATATGATACACCGTCTTCAATTTGCTTTTTTTCGTAGTTTTTACACGTTTTTACAATACAGTACGGCATTGTGCAACATGTTGTCGTTCAGTTGTCAAAATCAAGACTGGCGCGCGATTGTTTCTCTTTTAGCGTTTTGTTTCTCTTTTAGTTCGGACACTTTTGAGCGATGATCCGAAATCCATTGTATATAAAATCATTGGGTCTACCGAATAATCTAGGTACCTACCTGTATCTTTATCCATACCAATCCATAATAGAGTTCCGGGCGAACTTCGTACTGTCACAATTATTCAAAATGCTTTAGTAGGTATTTGCTAAATTTTTTTTTTTTTATATTTAGGTCGACAAATTGACGCCACCCGCCTGATGGTAAGCTGTGGCGACGTCTGGCGATTGTGGGCAACTCTCACAGTACACAGGAATACTATAGAGAGTGACCCTCAACTTGGCGACCCAGTAATGTGCCTCCTCACGCTTCGCTTAAAGAACCCAGGGTTATATGTTGGAGGAAACACATGCGCGGGCAGAGCGTTCCAAGCCACCATCGTTCGGCAGAGAAACGAACGCTTAAAACGCTCAGTTCTCGCGAAGACGGTTTCCACGGTACGAGAGTGACATCTCTGCCCGGCACGCGTTGTTCGGGATCGCAAGGGAGAGGGTGGGCTCAGATTGAAGAGCTCTTCAGAACACTCACCGTGGTAAATACGGTAGAACGCGGCCAAGGAAGCAATTGTTCGGCGCTGGGCTAGCGGCTCAAGGCTTCCCGTTACCTCCGGACAATCTATAATGCGAACAGCGCGTCGCTGCATAGCGTCGAGTGCGTCCAGCAAATACTTCGCGGAGCCGTCCCAGAGGTGAGAGCAGTATTCGACGCAGGGTCTAATCTGCGTTTTGTACAGCAGACACCTCTGGTGCGGTGTAAAGAATCGCTTTACCTTGTTCAGTATTCCTAGTTTCCGCAAAGCTAGCCCAATACATCTCTCAATGTATTTAGTGTTATTGAGCTCTCGACGTACGTCTATGCCAAGGATGTCTAGATTATCCTTCATTGGTAATGTTGCATTCTGAAGAGTGGGTAGGGGAAGGAAAGGGGATTTTTTCGCTGTAAATGCACACGCCTGTGTTTTGCGGGCATTGAACTCGACCAAGTTCTCGGCACCCCATTGGGAGATACTGTCGAGGTTACGGTCGAGATCAGCCACGAGTCGTCGACTCTCCTCCTCAATCTCAGATCGCCCCGCCGTCGGACGAACCGAGTAACTCCCGTGCAGTGTGCTGTCATCTGCATAGCAATGAACGTTCCCGAGGGATAGCATATCATTGATATGCAGAAGAAAGAGAGTTGGTGATAGTACGAACCCCTGCGGTACCAGGTTCACTTGCAAGAAGCGAGAAGCCTAGCCATCGCAGAGGACCCGCACTCGGCGCTCGTTTAAAAAGCTGGCAATCTAGCTGCACAGTTGAGAAGGTAGACCATATGCCGGAAGCTTGGAAAGGAGCAAAGGATGCCAGACCCTATCGAAAGCTTTAGCGATGTCAAGGCTAATAGCCAGGGACTCACCGTACTTTTCCATAGCCTCACCCCATACATGCGTGACGAATGCCAGGAGGTCACCCGTTGATCGTTTTAGCCTGAAGCCATATTGCCGATCATTGATTAGCGAATGATCCTCCAGGTATCGCATGAGCTGCTTATTGATAAGGAGCTCAAGCACCTTGCAAATGACTGAGGTGACAGCTATGGGTCGATAGTTGCCTGAATCGGAGCGATCCCCTTTCTTGGGGATTGGTTGTACGTTCGCCTCTTTCCAGACCTCCGGCACGAGCCCTGTAGAGTATGACAGGCGGTACAGACGCGTTAGTACTGGAGACAACTCAGCAGCACATTTTCGTAACACCAAGCGGCAGAAAGCCAGTGGCCCTGACGGAATGCCGTCAGGGCCACTGGCTTTCCGCGTGTCGAGTGACCGCAGCACTGCCCGTGCATCACATTGCCTGATAACAATATCAGGCATAGTGTGGCCACAGTTGGCGATGGCGGGGGGCTGCAGGCCACGGTCATCGAGGCGGTAATTAGCCGCAAAGAGGTCTGTAAGCATGTCCGCCTTACTTGGGCTTTGTGAGCCAGTGATCCATCAGGAAAACGCAGTGGTGGCAGCGAAGGTTGGCAAAAATTTGACTGTACGGCTTTGGCTAGTTGCCAGTGTCCACGGCTGCCCGTGGGGTGGGATGTGAGCTCCTGACCAAGCCGCGCGACGCGCTGGGCATCCGCTCTCTTGATGGCCCTCTTGCTGAACCTAGTGGCCCTATTGTACGCTGCTTTGAGGCGGTTCACATTCGGGGCACGTGCCGCCCGAGCCCTGACCCAGGCGCGATACGCCGACTGTTTTTTCTGGACAGCCTCGGCACATTCACGCCCGAACCAGGGGCGAGCTTTGCGGATGCTGGCGACATCAGTGAAAGGGATATAATATTCTATCCCTAGACTGATCTCGCCAGCAACGGCAGCAGCGCTATCCGAAGGCGCCTTCCCTACAAAGCAGCGTTGGCTCCACGGGACGGACGCAAAGTAATCGCGGAGACCCTCCCAGTCTGCCGACGAGTAGTGCCATAGTCGTCGAGTCATTTGCTCATCACGAGCAGGCGGTGGCACTTGGAAGCTGGCGTGCACCACACAGTGGTCGGGAGTGCCCAGTGGGGCGCGTACCGACACACTGTACTCGGCTGGGCGACTCGTCAGCAGTAGATCCAGCAAGGCGGGCGTGTGGTCTGACCTGTCAGGTATCCGGGTGATCCCCTGTACCATCTGGGTCAGCCCGTGGGAGAGAGCGAATGCATGGGCGGATCGTTCCGCATGATCGGTCCTAAGGGACCCCAGCCACTCAACGTGATGACCGTTAAAGTCCCCCAGGAAAACCAGGTCAGCGTTCGGGAACCGCACCTGCGCATCGTCAGCCATTTCGCTGAGGTATTCGAAAAGCCTTGTTGTCCCAGTGTCCCCTGCGTGGGAGCGGTAGATCTGGCTCATAGAGCCATGATCCACGTACAGCCAAAGGACGGAGTAGGAGGGGTTCTCTAGACAGCGCAACCGGCGGCAGCAGACATCCTCCCTAACGAACACGCACACTCCGGCTTTGTCGCGGAATTGTTCCTCAATGACATAACCCGGGTAACTGAGGTAAGACGTGTCGTCAGGGCGGCGTATCTGTGTCTCCGTAAGGAACATCACAGAAGGCCGTGCCGTCTCTAGGTGATGGTGGACGGTATCGAGGTTCGCATGGAGTCCGCGGATATTCGTGAACTCCACCTCAAAAGAAATCGACTTTGTGGGGTTTCTAGAGGCCGCTGTGTACCGTTTATAACTTTGTTGCACTGTCATGATGAGATATAGGGAAGCGTGAAGACAGGGCGTCATTTGGTGCGGCAGTATGTGACAAAGTGCAGAGGCTAGCTTCGTCTAGAACCGTGTGGCTAGGTCGGAGCCGACCCGCCGGACGGAAGGGCTCCCAAACCCCCCTGATGCAAGGCCGCCGCTACCTCACACCGGTTACCACCCGGAGCGGCGACCCCACATCAGGATTATGCGCAACATGTGGGGCAGCCTCCTGGGGTGGTTGGTCCCAGGCGGGCCCCATGACTATGTTGCGGGCGGCCGCGGCAACGCCGTTGCTAAGGGTCTCCCTGGCCGGCGAATCGACCCACACCACCCACACTAGACTCCGCTTCGCCCCCTCTGGACCCCTGCCTGCCGCACCATACATCGCCCTGGGCCCGGCAGTGCAGCTGCTGAACCCCTAACGCAACCCAGCCTGGGCTGGGTTACTTGGGGGGCTTTAGCACAGCTGCACGTTGGTACCCCCCCGGACCAACACTGTTGTACCACCTGGTATCCACGTAGGGGCCGAAACCACCACATGGGTACCGTAATATACGAACCTCATCCGTTAATCAGCAGGTGCGCCACTAGCAGGTGAGGTCGCTGGGGCCCGATAGATGCAAGAAGGGCCCCATTGCACCCACAATACTGGAAAATCGCCAATTTTATGCAGGAATGTAGTGTTGTCTCAAATAAAAAAACTACGAATATTATTAGCCAAATCGACTGTAACCCATCTGGCCCGGTGACTTAGCCCGGCGCCGGGCCACATGGAACAAAAAAGTTTTATCTAGCCTGGTGATATGTTTACCGGGCCAGATGACACAAATCTAGTGCCATCGTCCCCGGTAAGGGGAGAAAAGAGAATATGTACGCCTCGTAATTTGTAAAATACTAACTGGATGCATCTATGAAAGGGATTGAACTTACAAATCAAACTGCTTAGTATACAATAATCAGTTTTGATTGTGTATGACGCGATATCAACTGTGTGTCATACGTCTTCATATAAGTAGATCCTTTTAGAGTTTTCGAAACGAAAATCTCTTATACAACAGTAATGTCCGTCCGTCCGTCCGTGAACAACTTTCAACTCGAGAAGGGTAAGAGCTAGAGACTCAGTGTAAACGCCAATCGACTTATCATAGTCGAAAACCCCCCAAAATGAACTTGACCTTTGACCTCTGATCTCAAGTTCAAAACCAGGTCATATCGAGAACGGTAATAGTTAGAGACTCAAGGCCAGCTGCAATCAACTCAGCGTGGTCAAAGACCTCTAAATTGAACTTGACCTTTGACCTCTGATTTCAAGGTCAAGGTCAAAACGAGGTCAAATCGAGAACGGTAATAGACTCAAGACCAGCTGCAATCAACTCAGCATGGTCAAAGACCTCTAAAATGATGTTGAACTTAATGTCATGTGATTTTTTTTAGTTTATAGGATATCTTTCGAAAACTCAAAAATATATGGCAAATTTTTGCCATAACAGAGCCACTTTTTTTGCGCCAGGTGGCGCTGATTAGTAAACACATATTTAGTTATCACTCCTACAATATTTGATTTTTTATATATAACAAGTACTTGAACTACATTAAACTGTGTGTATAGTTGCATATAAAGTAGGAACCGAGACACGTGAAGTGAAGTTTAAGTCAAATAATTGCATACAACCAATAATCTTGCAACAAAAAGTACGAGAAAAATTTCAACCAAATTTGTAAACAAAGTGTTTATCTGGTGACAAAGAGATCTAAACCGCGATAGTAAAACATAGTATGAAAATCTAATTTAAATTCAAGTGATTAAAAACAATATAGTGATATTTTTTCCAATGTTATAGTAAATTATAAAATCATCAATTAGTGATCTACCGTCGTAAAAGTGTATAATTTTATCAGACTGAGAAAAAATCTGAATCGATAATCGCCGCCACACCGCCGTATGAACTGCAAAAATCAAGTCTTGATGCAATCAATAAATTAGACACCATCGAGCAACGCTGCGGTGGTCCATTGCGTTACTATGCGGACTCTAGTGGTGTAGACTGTGTGGATACGCCTGATATAATCCGGTTCGAATCTGCAGTACCCAACCATTGACTTTTTGTGATTGATATTGCATTTTTTTCTTTAAAATCATGGAACATGAATATGTTAACATAACTTACCGTAAACCACGCAGATCTATGTCATTGGATAATCTTGCAAAACTAGTGCTGAGTGACGAAAAGTCTATGTTTGATACTACAATGTTAAGTATTCCTGATAGTATACACAACAGTAGTGCTGAAGCGCCAGATTTGAGAGAACAAGTAAAGACACTTACAATACAACTTACGAGTGCACATCAAGAAATAGAAAACCTAAACTCAGTAAATAGTGACCTTAAGTTAGAACTTGAAAATATGACTAAAATTATTAGCACTTACAAAAAAATATGTTCAACACCTGAACGAAAAAGAATGTCAACTTTTTCACCCAATAAAACGCCAATCAAAAACATAAGTATTGGTACACATATATCATGTTGTGATATCCCTGTTTCTAGGAAATGTCCACAAAACAAAATTCCAAAAGTGGACAAGCAAACCCAGACGCACCAGTCAGTGAGTACGATACCGGAATCATCCAGTGTGTGTAGTAACAGCAAAACTGTAATTACAGACCAAAATTCTGGACAAAAGGATATATCGGAAATCACTGCGAAACTGCCAAAAAGCTGTGGTAAATTGAAGAATAAATTGTGTATTTTGAGCAGCAACGTAACAAGAAATGTAGTGACAGTGATGAAAGATGTGTTCTTGGAACATTTTGATTTCTTTCACTATGTTATCCCAAACGGTAACTCAATGCATCTACTGGAAAATATTAGTAATAAACTGAAGGATTTTACTTTAAACGATTACTGCTTGATTCTAATAGGAGAAAACGACATAAGGATTGAGAATAATTACATCAATTTATTGCGCACCTTGCAAAATTCGCTTAGCAAAGTAACTAACACCAACAAAATTATTTGTACGCCTACATATGTAACGGGAGCGCCAATGTATAACTACAAGGTGGAGATGTTTAATAAACTTCTATGTAATGACCTTCAACACAATGACTATGGATACTACTTTGACACGAACTATTATTTGACTCTGGACATGTTTTCTTATAACACTGGGAAGATAAATAAAAGCGGACTTAGATGTATATATAAACACATAATGAAAAATATTTTAATTGACTGGCAAATCGTTGGACAAAGCGACCACGACAAAAATCTAAATATAACACATTGTAACCCGGATATCTCCACGTCTATATCATTGGACAGTTCAGTCATGGATGTTCACAGCCAGCAGTTTTTTCTGTAATGAACATATACACATTCTCCATTATAACATTGCTGGTTTACTGAACAAATCTGACGAATTGATATAACCGAACATTTTATGCTGTCTGGCTATGAGTCAATATTATCTTTGCCGAATTATTCATTGACATCATTTTATAGCCGAACTGACAAAAAGAGAGGAGGTGCTTGCATCCTACTCAGGAAGGAGCACAGGTTCAAGGACCATCCAGAAATTACACAACTCTCTGTGGACCGTTTATTTGAATGTTGCTGTACTGAACTTATAGATTATAGGATCGGTATTGTATGTGTTTATAGAACGCCTTACAAAAATAATTTATATATGTTTTTTCATTGGTTAGATAAACTTCTAATAAGATTGAGTAAGTTTAAATTCAAAAATGTTATAATTGCAGGCGATTTTAATATAAATGTGTTAATTAATAATAATGAAACCTTAAACTTTAAATGTATACTGCTAAATTACAATCTTAGCTTAGAACTACATGCACCAACCAGACCAGTTAGCGGAACTTGTCTTGATAACTTTGCGCATGATTTTAAGAAGGGCTGTAAAGCAGAAATCTTAGAATTTGGCTTATCCGATCATACTGCTCAGTTAATTAAACTTCCAGTAAAAAAAACATTTACTCTCAAATACTGGTATATAAGGAAACGCGATTTTAGTCTGTACAATATTGAAAAATTCAAATCTTACATCGGAAACCTATCTTTTTCCAATATATTTGAGACCGACGACCCTAACGAAGCCTATAACCTCTTTATGGAGAACTTTAAACTTCTCTACGATCTGTGCTTCCCCGAAAGTTTGGTAAGAATAAAAGTTAACACTAAACCAAAGTGGGTCTCGCGAGGAATTAGACTTTGTAGCAGAAAAAAGAATTCATTACTCTGGAAATATAGACGCAATCGCACAAGAGAAAATAAACAAAATTTTGTTAATTACAGCAAAAAACTTAAAAAGATCATTTCGCTTACAAAACGTGCGCAAAACAACTATAAAATCAAAACTTCTACAAACAAAACTAAAACAGCATGGCGGATCATTAATAACGCGCGGCCAAATTTGCCAAAAGAGCCAATTACTGGCCTGAATATTGACAGTTCTAGGCATATTACCCATCCAACCGATATCGCAAATGAATTCAATAACTTTTTTGTTCAAAGGATTGGTTCTAATCAACATGTCGGTGACAAAGTAACACATTTTATTCAATCGTCATTAAAGTCAATGTTCCTCGCACCAAGCTCTCCGCATGAAACATTTTTGATAATAAAAAAACTAAAGAATACACACAGTGTGGGATACGACGGTGTGTCTACCACAGTGATTAAAGCTGTAAATGGATATATTTGTCATCATTTGAGTTACATCATAAACCTTTGTATTACATCAGGTGTATTTCCAACAAAACTTAAAACTAGCATTGTAAAGCCTCTATTTAAAAAAGGTGATAGGCAGCTAATGGAGAATGACAGACCCATAGCGCTATTACCAATATTTTCAAAAATTATAGAAAAATATATTTATGGTCAAATAAATGCCTACCTCGAAGAGAACCAACTCTTATGTAAGGAACAAAAAGGCTTTCGAAAAATAAAACTATAAATATGGCTATTTATGACTTTTACAAGACAGTCATTACTCATGTAGATAAAAAAATACCTGTATGTGCTATCTACTGTGACATGTCCAGCGCCTTTGATTGTGTAGACCATAGTATCCTGCTAAGAAAGTTGGAAGCTTATGGTATCCGAGGAAACGTGCTACAGTTGCTTAAATCCTATCTGGAAAAGCGGCAGCAAGTTACCGAGGTTAGTAGAGTTAACATGAGAACGAAAGTTGAAGAAATACACACCTCTAACAAGCAATGTATATCATACGGTGTTCCTCAGGGTAGCGTTCTTGGGCCCCTACTATTTATTATTTATATTAATGACTTGCCAAAATCCATAAGACCATTTGAAATGACATTATTTGCTGATGACAGTACCATGATAATACCATGTAAAGACACAAAAACTTATAATTATGACATCAATAAAACTCTGACATCAACTATTTCGTGGTTAGACAATAATAATCTAAGAATTAAAAAAACACAACAAAATCGATTAAATATAAATATTGTGCATGATAATATGCAAATTGATGAAGTAGCGACCAACCGTTTCCTTGGTTTGACATTAGATAATAAACTGAACTGGAAGGAACACATTGACACAATCTGTAGAAAAATAAGCAGTACCTCATATGCTCTATTTAAACTTGCTCCAATAGTAAATACCGAGGCTTTACTGTCCGCATATTACGGTCTGGTTGAGTCTATTCTAAGATACGGTGTGATATTCTGGGGCAATTCGACTAACAGGGACATGGTGTTCAAAATGCAGAAGCGTTGTATTCGTGCGATGTTTGGCATGCAAAGCACGGATAGCTGCAAGCCATTTTTCGTCAGATACAAAATTCTATCATTAGCGTCTCTTTACATGTTGGAGGTGGCTATGTTTGTGAGACACAATACTCATTTGTTTCCTCGACTAATGGATAAAGTAAAGAGAAATCGTCGGGACAATGGTCGGCTATGTGTGCATCCGGCGAACACTGCGCTTCTGCATAAAAGTATAGTTTGCATGGCACCATTAATCTATAATAAAGTTCCTATGAATGTAAGGCAATTGAACACAGCCCAATTCAAAAATGCTCTTAAAAATATTTTAATTGAAAAATGTTATTATAATATTATTGACTTCTTTGACGACAAAACACTTTGACATTGTAAATTCTCATTTTTTTTTTGTTTGTGTAATTTTAATTGTAATAATACCTATTTTATTGTACCTGACATTGAATACTATATTATTATTATATTGCTGACATTTAATTAACTATACTTATCTGTAATAATCAAAAAAACTACTTATAATATTTGTATGCCATATTTTTTGGCTAAGCATGTTGATACAAATCTTTAAAAATATCTGTGACACCTATGCATTTAACGCTGTTGTGATACACATAACACATGTTTTACAAATAAATACATCTTTATCTTTTATCTTTATCTTTATCTTTACTCTAAACCCACCACCCCGTACTAGTTTAATTTGAATATAATTTTTTTTTATTTAAACTTTTATTTCAGGCAACTTAGACTAGTTACAGATCTTATAAACTAATCTACGGCCCATAGATATATACCTTAAAACTAAGAATACATAATAATATAAATATTGATTAGGCATCAAGGCCCATAATAATAAATACCTAAACCTAAAATACATATCTAAAATAAAATAAAATAACGTTTATTATCTTTGAAATTTTTAGAAAATTATTTAGATTCGTCAAAAGTTGGTGTGACTCTACCGAGGGTTCCAAAAAGCAACGAGACTGAGAAGAGCCCTCAAGAAACTCAGTTCGGCTTTTTTCCAAAATATTTCATCTTAAATCTAATACAGAGTTATTTAGAAAGGAGCAATTCGTGTTACAACCAGGCAGCCTTGTCATTTAAGAAATCATTAATACTATAATAAGCTTTATGGCACAATTTACGTTTTATTAGTTTTTTAAATTTATTAACAGATAAATTTGCTATTTCGGTTGGCAATGTATTGTACATTCGAATAAAGTTCCCCGCAAAAGAATTACTCACTTTATGAAGCCTAAATTTAGGAACAGCCAGTTTATCCTTATTTCTTAAGTTTAGATTATGATTATCACTATTTTTCACAAATTTACTTTTGTTCTTGTGGGTATACAATAAAATTTCATAAATATACTGTGAATACACTGTAAGGATGTTAATATGCTTAAACTTATCTCTTAATGACTCCGGAGACCCCATCCCATAGATAGTCCGGACAGCCCTCTTCTGCAACACAAAGATGCAGTCAATATCGGCAGCGTTACCCCACAGTAGTATGCCATATGTCATGATACTGTGGAAGTAGCTGAAGTAGACAAGACGCGCCGTTTTAATGTCTGTAAGTTGTCGGATCTTTTTGACAGCATAGGCTGCTGAACTAAGCCGAATTTTCCCGATATGAGGCCCCCATTGCAATTTGGAGTCTAACGTTATGCCCAGAAAGACAGTGTCATCGACCAATTCTATTATATCATCCCTAACCTTAACACTGGTTTTAACAAGTCTTACATTAGGTAAGGTGAATCTTACACATTTAGTTTTATTTTCATTTAATAATAAATTATTAGCACAAAACCAGTGGACTATCCTAGAGAGGGCAATGTTTACATCGTCAAGTTCGCGCTGTCCACGTTTAACTTTAAATATTAAAGAAGTGTCATCAGCAAACAAAACTACCTCGTGGTCGTCTCTTATGAGGTGAGGGAGATCATTAATATATACTAGAAAAAGAAAAGGTCCCAAAATTGAACCCTGCGGTACCCCCATTGCTACAGGAGAACCAGGTGACTGTTTACCATTGATCACTACTTTCTGGACCCTATCACTTAAGTAAGAATTGACGAAATTCAAGGCCGTCCCCCGGAGTCCGTAATGATCAAGTTTCTTAATTAAAGTCTGGTGTTGAACGCAATCGAAGGCCTTAGATAAGTCACAGAATACACCATAAGCATCATATGACTCATCCCAGGCCCTGTATATACACTCTAATAATTTAATTCCGGCATCAGTGGTGGACCGACCACGAGTGAAACCGAATTGTTTTGTATGTAAAGTGATTTTGCATTTGATTAACCATAATTTTTTCAAAAATTTTATTAAATGTAGGTAGTACAGAAATGGGACGGAAATTGGACGGATCTGAACTACTACCCGATTTAAACAGGGGAATTAATTTACTAGATTTCATTAAATCAGGGAACACACCATTATCAACACAATTATTAAATATTATTACTAGTTCAGGAGCAACCATTTCAACAAAAGAATTTACTAAATACACAGAGATGCCCCAGAGGTCAGCTGTTTTCTTGATATTTAAAGATTTAAAAGTTTTTAAGATAGTGTTTATGTTAACTTTACTGAATTTAAATATAACGTTACAACAAGGAACGTTTGCTTTTAACAAAGATTCTGCAATGGGGGTTGAAGAGCCTAGGGTTTTTGTCAAATCTACAGGAATTCGGGAGAAAAGAAATTCAAATTCGTTAGCGACCTCGAAGTCTGATGTTGTTATTTTACCATTTATATTAAAATATTGGATAGAAACAGGCGTTACTTGGCGAAAATCCATGACAAAACAATGGTAAGTAAAATGTTAAATGCTGTTCTCTCTGAGACAGTCTTGATAATGCCTCGTTTAGAGGCGAAACAATTGTCGACGTTTTGTTGTCCTTTTAATTCTGCGAAAAATTAATGCTATTATATAAATTTAAAAGGTTTTTTCTTAAAAACATTTTACTTACCATTGTTTTGTCATTTATATTAAGTTTAAAATTATTATCATTTATTTATTTACTTATTTATTTATTTATTTCACATCTACATCTATTTTTACAGGGTAACCCCTAATGCAACAGAGTAGGCTATCTTATTTTATCTATCTCTAAAAACAAGTTTCTATTGTTGTAAACACAAAACAAACAAAGTGTAAACTGTGAATTCACTCAAGGTACAACTAAACAAATCGATTCCATGAGCGACATCGTTAAGTGTCCGGAGTGCGCGGGTCAGTGGCGCCTTCTGCAGTAGGTTAGTGCGTGCGGTTGGCAGCCGCAGCAGCTGCGGCCTTCTACGTCTGCCCACATACCCATCCGGTACATTTAAGTTAATATGCCCTAATATATCTGCATTTTGGATTCTAGCTCTAATAACTTTGAACAAATACATGGCTAACGCAAACTCCCTCCTCACCCTCAACTCATTTAATTTTTGTTGACCTCTTTCCGCGTTTATAATTTTCCAAGTAGATTTAACTTTGTCTGCACTATTGAGAATTTCATCACTTATATATTTTGATTTAGCTGCTAAACAATCTGCTTTAAACTTTTTTGAATAAGTTTTAACATAATCTAGAAATTCAACTGATCTATTAAGCTGTCTTTCTGAGTATAGTTCATAAAGTTTTTGTCTACTTTTGTGTATACCCTCAGTGGCCCATTCACTGAAAGTAGGACTATCACTAATCATGACCTCCTTAGACTTGAATATGGAGTTGAACTCGTTGTAAAAAGAATCAAAAAATAATTTATACATTACATTTGGATCTAAGCCAGTGTCTAAGAATGGAATTTTATTGCAAAGTCCAACCCTCATACGTTCCAAGCGGTCACCAGTTATTGGTCTACATAATATTTTACGTTTTATAACTTTTTCTTTAGTGATTTTAAAAGATGCTATTTGCCCACAATGGTCTGAATCTAGCTTTTTTATAATACTTTTACTTTCTGGCAACATATCGCTGTATATATTATCCAGGCAAGTGGCTATTGTAGCACAATATCTAGTAGGCTCCAAAAATAAGTTTGTAAGATTGTGTGATTTAAATAAATTTAAAATATTATAACTCATAGGCGTATTAACAAGTAAATCGACATTAAAATCACCACAAACTATTAGGTACTTATTAGTTTTTCCAAGTTTACATAGAACTTTGTCAATAAGTTCCTCAAATTCGCAAAAGGGCGAGGTTCCAGGTTTATACACGCATACTACTGTGAATTGCTCCATTTCCACGCAAGACAGTTCAACTTTACACTCTAGAGAAAGAGACACAATATCTTTCCGTTCTTTAAATTTAAGTTTTTTATTTAATAAAATCAAAGATCCCCGTACTGTGGTCACCCTGCAGAATGCACTACCAACCCGGTGATTACTAAAATTGAACATGAGCTCATTCGACTTACGCATATGTTCTGTAATACAAAAAATATCAATATTGTCTGAATTCATTAACAGTTCCAACTCTAACTCTTTGCCATGTGTTAAACAACCAATATTTTGATGCCCTATGTTGATATAATTTACATTTTTTGATTTGATTTGATTTGGAGGGCATTTTTTAACATAATTAATATTTGTAACTAAATTTAATTCAATTAATTGACTATGTCTGCTAAAGGGTAATATTGCCTCTGTTGTCGTAGAACTTAATTTAAATTACTTGGAACAGATTCCAAAGTCTTAACACTAAATCTACATTGCTCAATAAAAGCAGTTTTGTCAGCCAAGTTCTTGGCTGAAGTGTAAAAATAATTGAATAGCAAACTAGCTATTTGTCTCTTATAATGCTTTGGTAGAAAATACCTACCTTTGTTTACATAAACAATATGTTTGTTATCGTTAAACTTACTGTCAGAAGTTGACAAATTGTATTTATATACAGTTCTCTTAAAAACAGAATTAAAGTCAATTACATGGAATTTATTATTATATTGGCTACTTAAATTGAGTTGTAAATTTATCTTATATCTAAGAGAATTTTCCACGTCTGGCACACCTTTTATATATGGCAATGTAAACATTACTACATGTTCAACATTTAAGTTTTGCATTTTGTCAAAGTATAGGGATAGTTCATTTTTGTTAATTTTACCCCTGTTTGAGCAGAAAATAATTATTTTACTGTTTGAGTCAAAATTATATTCTAATATCTTTTGCATAATTTCATTTAAAGATGCACCTGGATAACAGTTATTAATAATTGAATAACAATTTGAATTAAATTGTTGTATCAGAAAAGAACCAAAATCAGTTCCAATATCATCACTAAATAAAATTAGTTTAGTATAACCAGTATGACTATTACTTTTTACACTGTCACACAATTCATACACTAATGAAGTAGAAGGGGAGCAAGTTGTAAGGGAAGCCTGGTGCTCCTAAGATTGAGGAGGACTTGTGCAGTTGATGTTGCACGAGTGGTTATTTATAAATGTATTAAGGCGCTCAGTATTATAATTAGATGTTTTGAGTACCTTATCTATACTTGATGAACACTATTAAAGTCTTTTAGAGACTATTCATATTTTTTAGTTACATACTCTAATTCAAATTGCAATTTTTTTATTTGTGACTAAGTGTTGTGTGTCAGTGTAATATTTTAAATGACTTTGTTTAAGTTCTAACATAGATAATTTAGCTTGTTCTCTTAATTTTAAACTAGAGTTAACATTTTTACACTTTTTGATTAAGATTCTATGATATTTTAATTGTTTCTTTGATTTTAAAATGAATTTCTTTATTTTTAGGTATTTTTTTAGTTTATTCCTGCTGCAAAAATAAACTGGCTTGTCCAGTTGGTATGAACTGTCATTGGTAAGATCTATAGTAGACAAGTCCAGGTTTGGAACTGTTGCAGAAGGAACAAACTGCGGAGTACCACTCATTAGCTCGTTATAAAGGTTATCCGTTTGTTGGACTACGACTTGCTCAGCAGCTGACTCCAGGTGTAAGATGTGCCCCTGGGCATCCCGTAGCTCCTGTTCCAGCAAGGTAGTCCTCCTCAAGGTCCCTTCATACTCGTCACTGCACTCTTGAAACCTATCTACTATTGATTGAAGGTGGTTCCGCTGCATTACAAATTCATCATAACTAATATGAAGCCTAGCTAGTTCAGATTTTAGTTTTTTACTATCGTCTAAAGCACCTATCAACAAGTTTTCATTTTCTTCTCTTTCTTTTTCTAATTGTAAACAGAGCTCTGTTTTAGATTTAAGTTCCTGCAACACCAGCTGAAGTTTGGGCTCCTCCTGCTGGCGGGATAAGGCTCTACGGCTACGGGTATTCATATTCTCGACAAATAAGTGCAATTAAACGCAATTTAGAAAATACAAGTAGGTAGTTCGAGGTTATGTTAGGTACCGGTAAATTAAAATCAAAACTTTTCTGTACTTACGAAAATAGATCGCCTGTTTTCAATGTTGAGTATATGAATAAACACGTATAATAAAATAATTTTAGCTATTATAGGAGAAACATTATGTATTTACGTGAAATAACATTGAACAATACGGTCAGCTGATTCGTCACTTTTTAGCTTATTTTTACACTAATATGCACAAAATTCTTTGAAATGATTATTTTTGCACTACTATTGTGATGATATTGGAGTTATCTGATGTAATTTGTATTTATTTCATTAATAAATTTATAGGAGCTAAAATTTTACGACTGTTCAATAGTGTTGCCAGACGCAGAAGAAAAAATCTAACTAAAAATATATAATAGATAAGTTAATATAATACATAAAACTTAAATCTATGTCGACACGTTCCTTTGTGCCTTTTATTGCGCGTTGTCTCTCGGCCTGCCCCGGAACCGCCGGAACACCACACCCCTCGGCCACAAGTCTTCTTTGGTGAAGGTTTCCAGAGACGTCGACGGCACACGCACCACGAACGACTTGAAGTTCACGTTGTGACGCGACTCCAAAGGCTCCACCCTCACGACGTACTTGGTCTTGGATGTGGTGTACTCCACGATGTCCTTGGTCTTTGTGGAGTGATGCAGGCGCGAGACATACAGCAGCGTGGTGGGTACAGCAGGTCTCAACAGGAAGTTGGGCCCTGTGGGTGCAGTACCACACTTGTTTCGGCAGGGTTGAGTCCTGCGTTTCTTCTGGACTCTAAGAAATCCATCAGCATCCGGATGTTTAGCGGCGGGCAAACTCGTGGCAGCCGCATAGCTAACTCGACACGTGCCTGCCCAGCGGGGATCGTGACGGGGCGCGCGGGGACAATGGGGTCACTGCGCGACGATGCAACTGCCAGCGACGAAGTTTCAGATTTCGCTGAATCAGTCGTCGCCGGTGAACGTACTAATGCTTTCTGTTTGTTGATATTGTTTGAAGCCTCGCTTGACCTTGATACCGATGTAGCATCCCGTAACTCTCTTACGTCGTTACGTAGGTCGGTGATGGTGGATTGTGAGGCTTCAAACTTGTGCATCACATCGGCCAGACTTGCCTTAAGAGACACTATGTCTTTTAGGAGTCTGGTGACGTCGACGTGGTCAAACGTGACCGGGGGTAGTCGCCCCAACCTTTTAGCCACGAAAGTGGGCACGTCATCGGGGTCGGTCACCTTTAGCACGCTGATGATGTCCTGAAGGCTCCGGGCTCCTTTTTCATCTCTCCGGCGAGACGGCATTCGGCCACTTATGTTCAGTGACGCGTACAGCAGCTCCTTGGCACTGCGAATCTCCTCTTCCATGAAGTTTGAAGTACAGATCTGCATGACGCTGACTTCAACCATCACATCCAGCTGGTACTGCAGGAATGCCAGCAGCTCATTCGCTATGAGATTTGTGCAGTGAATATAGGGCGGTGTAGCGAGCGCCACACAATACGTAAACAATAACTTGTGCCGTAGCCTTAACACGTCCGCACTGTAACGCGCATGATGCAAGACTGACGAATATAATAACAATATTTTTATAATAATTATAATAATCAACTAAGCCAAAATTATAAACAATATACATATAAAATGGTATCTTTACCAAGCAGTAAGTTGGGTAATTTGCATATCGCGGAATATTGCAAAGTAGTTCTACAAAATATTTTTTTATAAGTGCCTATACTTATCACAAATTTTAATAATCCCTGATTGTAGTTGAGAGTTATAATCAATATCAATAACAATAAAAATACTTTATTTCCAAAATCAAAAATAACTAACCTCATACTACAAAATAATCCGTGATTATTAACATTTGTGATATAGGCACTTAAAAAATTATTTTGTAGTTAGGGTCGATAAGAGGTTAGTTATTTTTGATTTTGGAAAGAAAGTTTTCTTATTGTAATTGATATTGATTATACTCAACTACATTCTGTGATTATTAACATTTGTGATATAGGCACATATATAAATTATTTTGTAGTATGGTCGATAAGAGGCTAGTTATTTTTTATTTTAGTAAAGAGCCTATTTCATTATATATTGTTGATTGTTTATAATTTTGGCTTCGTTGATTATTGTTATTTCCTTTATTTCACTTAATTACATGTTTAATACATTTTTAAATAAATCTATAAAAAAATACAAATATATTTAAAAATATAAAAAATAGTGACCCACCGGTATCGGGTACAAGGACCAAGCTACCGGTGGTTAGGGCTCCAGAGAGAGGAATTTCCTCACGATGCGTGCCGAATTGAGTAACACTGCCTTCTGCATCAGGCCCTTAATCCAACTGTCTAACGAGAGCCTCTGTAGGTGTTGGTCGAGGCTCTTGGCGATCAGTCCATGCCCGGAAACGACTATCGGTATAATAACAGCTGAGTTTATATGCCATAATATAAAAATACAACAGAAAAATATTGTTATTATGTTCAAATTAAAAAGGATCTACTTATATGAAGACATTTATGACACACAGTTGATATCGCGTCATACACAATAAAAACTGATTATTGTATTCTAAGCAGTTTGATTTGTAAGTTCAATCCCTTTCATAGAAGCATCCAGTTAGTATTTCACAAATTACGAGGCGTACATATCCTCTTTACTCCCCTTACCGGGGACGATGGCACTAGATTTGTGTCATCTGGCCCGGTAAACATATCAGCGGGCCAGATAAAACTTTTTTGTTCCATCTGGCCCGGCGCCGGGCCAAGTCACCGGGGCAGATGGGATACAGTCGCCAAATCGATCCTTTGTCACCGAACTCCTCCTAAATGGCTAGACCAATATTAATGAATCTTATAGTGTGTTAAGGTAAAATAAAAAAATTAAGGGGAAAATTTACAAGACTGTCGTCAGACCTGCCGTCCTGTATGGACTTTCATGTTTGGCTGTAAAAGCGACGGATGAAAGGAAACTGCATGTAGCGGAAATGCGAATGTTAAGATGGATGTGTGGTGTAACAAGGATAGATAGAGTAAGGAACGAGTATATTAGAGGAAGTTTGAAAGTTGCCCCAATAAATGAAAAAGTGAGAAGCGAACGGCTAGCATGGTATGGACATGTTATGAGAAGAGAGGAAAGTAACGTGGTAAGAAAGGTGCAAAGTATGAATGTAGACGGCTTGATAACTCGAGGTAGGCCCAAGAAAAGATGGATGGAATGCGTGAGAGAGGATATGACCAAGAAAGGAGTGACTGAGGAGATGACGTGTGACAGGGATGTATGGAAGATGAAAACATGTTGCGCCGACCCCAAATAATTGGGATAAGGGCAGGCAGATGATGATAGTGTGTTAAGGTAGATTCGAAGATCGTTTAGATTAACAATTGGACCCGGTAGGTGGCGCTGCGGTACTGGTAAAATTTATATTGCTACAGTAGCGCCACCTACTGGGTCTAATTGTAAATCTAAACGATTCTTGAACTCACTTGTACACAAGTTATACCTAAATTTCCTCAAAATTGGTCTAGTCTTTATTAAATTTGTTTGACACTGGACTCCTCAACGGCTGAACGAAGTCGTTTAGGAGAAGTTTAATTATGTAGGTATTTTATAATAGGTATTATATAATACTAGCTGTCCCGGCAAACTTCGTACCGCCATTTTACACCTTCCCTGAACTTCCACGAATGTATCCTCCAGATTTGGCTGATTATGGCCTTAAATCAGCCAAATCTGCCCAGCCGTTTCCGAGTTTTAGCGAGATTTATTTATATACATACTAGCGGACCCGACAGACGTTGTCCTGCAAAAAAAAGGAACCAAATTGTGAATCTAAACCATTCTCGAATCCCCTTGAACACACACAAAAATTTCATCAACATCGGTCTAGTCCTTTAAGATAAGTTCAGTGACATACACACGTACAGTAGAATTAGTACGTCAAGCACTAGTGTTGGGACACGTTTGTTTTGATTTGAAATAACGCATAAATATAACTTTTTTTATGATGAACTTTTTTTTCTTGTTTCGCGGTCGAAACATATCAAAAGGCGTTCTGGGCGATCAGCTGATGGGGGTGTCTTCAGGTTGATGTAACCCTTATGTAACAACCTGTATATAAAGATAGATTAAGATTAAAATGAGGATAGATTAGAACGTTCGTTTATATAGGAATAGGAAACAACAAACCCGATTTTGAAAATTCTTTTAATTTCAAGTAGCTACCTACTCAAATAGTTTTACAATATGAATCATAAAAGTCTTAGGCTGGACTCGAACCAGCGACTGATCCCTTTCCAGGAGGAACGTTCTAAGTATCAACTGACCAAGCTACCTACTACCGTACCGCCCGGCCTATGTCACTCGCCTAACAATCGAAATCGAAAAAATACGTGACGTCAGCGACAACTTGAAGTTGTAAGTCAGTAAGGGTTGTCTCTTGTTTGTGATACGACATTGACCATAGAACTATATAAGACGTTGATGCCTCAATATCAACTGATATTGAGGCATTAACGTCATAATTATTGATCAAATTATGCTGGTACTTTTCTGACAACCCTAACGTTCGAATTATGTTCTCTGTAAAGAAAAGAATGTGCTTTAATTAACGTCGGAGTGCAAGTTCTGTATGTAAGTACTATTCCCTATTCTGTGCCATGGCGGTCAATGTATTTGATTTGGCTTGATGATCTTGTAGTCGAGTCAATGAAGCCGTAAAACAGGCAATCTTCGAAAGTCCTCAGAAACAGCTCCGATTTGGATCATTTTTGTTTTAAAATTTTTGTTTTTTTATATTATTTAAAATCAGAAATATTGCAGAGGGGGGAAATAATTATTTGTATTGTTTAAACAATATGTAAATTATTTATACAAGGAAACAAGTTTTTAGCTTTTTAATATTTTATGGACTCGAAAAAATAACACTATACAAGTAATTTTGTGAATTTTTTTATTATTTTCAAAAAGTACATTTCATTTTGATCATTAGTATAATAATATTAAAACCATCATCTTCTTCAAGTGGTGGGTGATTATCGCAATCACTTCCACTGCATACAATGCAGGCGGGTGAGCAATGCAATAGTAGATTGTTAACCAAGGGATGAAAGCATCCCATTTCTGACGAGATAGTTTGGGTCAATAGTTCGAGGCAGAATTGGGTATTTTCACCCGAGTTATAAACTCTACTTTTCATTTCGAATACGAGGAAAGCAAATAAAAGTCAAATAAAAAGATTATAACAACAGAGATTGAGCACATATCAAGTATTGTGCTCCCCGCCTTTTTTTTATTTTTGTTTCTCATTTGCGCTTTTTTCTTGTAGTCTTTTGATCATACCGTCTTGTCATTAGTTATATGTTACCATGCAAAATAGTCCTCAGTTTTTTAATTTCTTCAGTAAATTTTTTTACGCACATATTTTTTGAAGCGCTTTAGAGTATTTTTTTTATGATTTGACGCATTACGGCGGGTGAATTAGTCAGGTTTAGTTGGAGTCTCAACCTTAAAATACTGACAAATATCTTTATTCATGTAGGTCACAAAGTAACACTTATGAACGTCAAAAAAAGAAAATGCTTCTACATTTACATTTACCGCCAGATTCGCAAGGCAATAGGTAGAGCCTGTGAGGAAAGAACCTGGCAAGAAAAACTCACTGCCACTCATTTTATTCGCCAGTAAATGCAATGATTCTGTTACAACAATAAAAAGAGGGCAAGGGCAGTACGTGACCATGTGTGGACCAAGTGAACTTAAAAATTATGAATCTCTGTTATTCACAAAAAAAAGTCAAATACTAGTTAAAGGTGCCACATAATCTCAAAGTACCCATACCTTACAATATCATAATAATAATAATTTAACAATAATAAGTGAGTTTCAGCAATAAAACAACATTTCAAACAGAAGTAGCCTCTATGTAGCTCGAGTGATGAGCAAGCAACTCATTGCCATTTCTCTGTATCGTTTAGATAATCTTTAATAGTATAATATGCCTTTTTTAGGAGGTGTGTCTTAACAGCCACTTTGAATTTATTCAAAGGAAGGTTCATAATGTTTAGAGGAATTTTGTTATAAAAACGCACACCAAATCCTGCAAAGGAGTCATGAACCTTCTGTAAACGATAATACGTCCCAACCAATTTATGCTTATTTCTAGTATTTATTGCATGTATGTCACTGTTCACACTGTATAAATGTATATTCTGTTTAACGAACATAATATTCGCATATATATATTGTGATGCAACTGTTAAAATGCCTATTTCTTTAAATCTTTCTCTAAGAGAAACTCGTGCATTCAGTTTATAAATCGCACGTATAGCTCGCTTTTGGAGTATAAAAATGATCTTTATATCAGCTGCCTTGCCCCACAGTAAAATTCCATACGACATGACACTGTGAAAATAGCTAAAACAAACCAGCCTGGCAGTTTCTACATCCGTGAGCTGTCTGACTTTACTAATAGCAAAAGCCGCAGAGCTAAGTTTCCCTGCAAGACCCGATATTAGGGCGTTCCACTGTAATTTACTGTCTAGAGTAATACCCAAAAATACGGTTGATTCTACAAGATTAAGGGTATCACCGTTCAAAATAATATTAGTACCGTAGTTCTGAACATTAGGCATACTAAATCTAACACACTTCGTCTTTTTTGCATTCAGAAGTAAATTGTTGGTTGTAAACCAATCCAGAACGAGTGCAAGTGAACTATTTACTTCGTCAAAATTCCTCAGCTTGCGATCAACTTTAAAAATAAGTGATGTATCATCGGCGAATAGAACAATGTCGCACAAGTTCTGTACATAGAACGGTAGATCATTAATGTAAACTAAAAATAGAAACGGACCTAGAATTGATCCTTGTGGCATGCCCATAGCTACAGAAGCCCCTAAAGACCGAATACCATTGATATCAACATGTTGTATTCTATCACTGAGGTATGAGGCAACTAGGTCCAGTGCCGAATCTCTGATACCATAATAATTGAGTTTCCGTAATAGGGTATTATGTTCAACGCAATCAAAAGCTTTGGAGAGATCGCAAAATATACCAATGGCGTCTTGCTTATTCTCCCAGGCATTGAAAATATGCTTCAGAAGCGTTACCCCTGCGTGAATGGTAGAACGACCTCTTGTGAATCCATACTGCTCATTATGAAGTAGCATATTTGAATTAAAATGTGATTGTAATTGCTGCAATATAATTTTTTCAAAAATTTTACTAATGGCAGGTAGTATTGAAATTGGTCTAAAATTACCAGGTTCGCTTTTTGATCCAGTTTTAAATAAAGGTATCACTTTACTGTATTTCATGAGATCAGGAAACACTCCACTATTGACACATTTATTAAATATTGCAGCTAGATGTGGAGATATATTCACAATAATGGACTGAAGCTATTTTACAGAAATACCCCACAAGTCAGCTGTCTTTTTTGAGTTAAGCGACTTCAATACTTTTATAATATCATTGGGGTTTACATATTCAAAGCTACATGAGACATGACACTGATTCATGCCGCTTTCCAGCATACGTTGAGCTTTAACTGGGCAAGAATTCAAGGAGCTAGTTATATTCGCGGGTATGTCTATAAAAAAATTATTTAAGGATTGTGCTACATCTGGTTCTTTGTTAATGACTTTATTATCAATAATTAATTCAAAGTCATTGTCACGGGGCTTTAGGCGACCGGTTTCAGCATTAATTATATTCCAAGTCGTTTTGACTTTATTGTTGGACTGTTTAATCTTATTACTCAAATATAATGACTTGGCAGCAACATACGCTTTTCTGAAAGTTTTGGAATAATCTTTAACATACTGAATAAAATCAGGATTAAAATTATATTGCTTCATACCATATAATTCATACAACTTAGCTCTACTTTTGTAGATGCCAGTGGTTGCCCAGTCACAGAACTGGAGGTTTCCATTTTTATAAAAAGTTATTGATTAAAATATATTGTCGAACTCAGATTTAATTGTATTAAACAAGGACTCATATAAGTTATTTGGATCAACCTGGTTAAAGTCAATACTAGCAACTTTTGCAGAAACGCTTTCATTAAATCGTTCTAGGCGATATCTCATTGGCCTACATGATTTTTTTTTCCTTTAGCCGTGATATTGATGGGAAATACGACCTTCTGCCCCAGATGGTCAGATTTGAAGTTACTTAATACCTCCTTTGCAATAGATATCAACTATCTACGTCGTGGAATCCGGTGATCAGCAAATGTACTCGCCACCTCACCGAACGCCCGCTTGCTGATACTATCAGTGTGGTATGCCGTAGTGGCTCTCCGAACACAATAGTTAGTGACGACGAAGTGAGGGTAGTTGAACAAACCCGCACTTCACGAAGACGACGATGAGCTGAAGCCAGTCCACCCGTGACCACGGCTCTTGTAACAGGGCCGAAACGTCGGGTAATAAAGAGGTATGTATATATCTCAATAATCGCGTAAAAGACCCGTTAGTCTTAAGTTTATAATGTAACGAGCTTAGTTGTATGCTCTTATTTTTTGAAGCTAATGCTATAAAACGCTTGCATCGCAGTTCATTAAAGCTTTGGGTAGTTTTAGCACCATACATGGTGAGAATACAATAAATACCTCTATTAAAAAGTATTTCTTCAGCTTGCTCTTCGACCATGAAAGTTTCAGCTACGGCACGTAATTTCTGATCACTATTAAAAATTTCAATGAAAGTATTTTGGTTAAATGTCAAATTCTATTGTGCGTATACTAGCATAACTGTAAAATTTTATGTCAGATACACTCATACATATACGTGTATGTATAGCAAAAACAAAAATATATAAAGTATACACGTAACGCATATAAGTATATCTTTTTTGACCAACACTGCAAATTTTTAGGATGTAAATATTCAATTATTACTAACAAATGTACTTTTAACTACTATTCTTAACACCATAATTAATACACGAATAGTTTTTTTCAACGAAAACCATGCATTAGTTATCCGCGTCTGTTATTTCCAACAATGCCAAAAGTACTTTTTCAAAACCTAAAAACATCGTTTTAACCACAGACTACGGACGCTTGATTAATTAATAACTGTGTGATCATTATTTATTATTCTGTACCCACTCACAAAATGTTAATGTTATTGGCTATTTGAAACTATCGCTAATCATATTATTATTAATAAAACAGAGTCAGTATTATAGAAGTCAGTAAAATATATTTAGTAGCCAGTAAATTATAAAGCAAAACTTCTTTATAATCAAACTAATAACAACCTAATAAAAACCTTCCTCAGTAACCATTCTATCCCTGCGTGAAAACCGCATCAAAATCCGTTGCGTAGTTTTAAAGATCTAAGCATACATAGGGACGGACGTACTTTGCTTTATACTATGTTATGATTATGATTATGACCTCTAACTACCATATGAAGGCTATTCGATTGTTACCTTAGAAATAATATACTTACAAAAATAATTAGACACACCGATATGTGAGTGAGATCCTTTAATCACATACGAAGTGAGCTGATGGTCTTCAAAATTTTTGGGTGACAACCATCTGTATTCTATTGACTTTCAAACAATCCGGATTGGAAATGGTCTATCCGTATTGGGCTGATATGATGCCACATACCCACAGACAAGATGATTTGATTTAACACATAAATAAAAAAAATAAGAATTAAAATAATTTTATGTAGGTACAACACTTTATTAAAATGACCTATCGCTTTTTCAATGTGTTTTTAAATAATAAATACTCATCTAATCCTATAATTTGAATAATGCCCTGTTACAAAACAGTTTCACATTATGTTGTATAATTGTGAATTAAATTAACTTTCTCGATGACAATGTTAAATATTCTGCAATAATATATTTACACAAATTTCTTTATTTAACCTAATGCTACAAAGTGGATGGTGAGAAATAATTATAAGTTCATCAAATTCTGAATACTACAAAAGTTCTCGAGTTCAATAAAATTGCTCTTGTAAAAGTGGGCGACTATAATGTTACAGATCATAACCGTCCTTGTTTACATAACATCTACGTCATGTCATTCATTAATTTTTGCTAACCTGATCTGTATCTTATAGAATATTACTGACACTATTAAATTAAACCGGTTAGATTATCATGTAACATTAACTTTCAGAAACATCAATTACACTTTAGGCGTCAATTTTGGCCAATTACGTTTGTATTCTCTTCTTTATGGAGAATACTTCAATTTTTATAAATTAGTAAACAACACAAAATTTACTTTGATAGAACCTCAGAATTCTACGAGCCTTAACTTTAATTATATCAATATTAAATGAACCTCTAAGGAGCTTAAAAATTCCAAGGTAATTCACAAAATAAAATATTACGTTAACAGTGACAACAAGACGTAATATAAATATAAAAATACACACATATATTATGAAAAAAAGACACACACACACACACATCACACCCTCAAACTGTACTGAAATTCAACAGTTTATCAATTAACTTCAGATACTATGTTCTGCTATCTGCCAAAAGATTAATCTTGGAGTTACACTGATTTTACAAAAATGTTTTAAATTGTTTTGTGTAGGTTTATTTAATAGTTTAATAATATAACTAATACTAGTTAATTTAACAGTCTTATATCTAGTTATACATATATTGGACCACAGGGAGTCCATCAATTTCGAAGCCGTCGTACTCTTGATAAGGTATACCTCCAGGTGTTGGATAAACTGCAACAAATTAAATATTTATGTTTTTTAATAGTTCGTTTTTAAAGACAGGTAAATGTTTTATGCGAAGATATTAATACATAAAGTTTTTTTAATTCTGCTTAAATGCCCTAAGTAGAGTTTTATTTAAATATTATGTTGAATAAGTACATTTGTGATCATCTGAGTTGGGTCATAAACTATGAACATAATTGGATAGAATCAGGCGTTACCCGGCGAAAATCCATTACAAAGTAATGGTAAGTATGATGTTCAAACTTTTTAAAATAATTGCATTATTTTCACAAAAATAGGAGACATTAAAACGTCGACAAATGTTTCACCTCTAAACGAGGCATTCTCAAGACTGTCTCAGAGAGAACAGGCTGTTCTCTCTGAGATGCAATTGAGATTGCAATTATTTTAAAAAGTTTGAACATCATACTTACCATTACTTTATGAACATAATTCTAGTAATATTTCAATCCGATTCTTGAAAAATAGTAAATATTTCATTCTTATAAATTTGGTAAACAACAGTCACTTCGCGTTAATAGAACCCTAGAATTCTACAAACCGGAACTTTAAGCCATTAACGGCCGGTTTCTGAATTGAGAATGTGAAGTTAAGTATCCGTTGAGCACGTCAAATGTCAAAAGTTTCTGAATTTTGACATTTGGCGTAATCAGTGGATGCTCAACTTCAAATGCTCAATTCAGAAACTGGCCGTATGTTATTTAGTGTATAATGATGACATTTAACCGTGTGAGTTGGGTCAAAAACGTTACATTCACAACGTGTACTCACCAGGCCTATGTGACGCTGCTTCTCTGAAGATGCCTCGTTGTGGATAATACTGGTAATATTCAACTGGTACTTCAACGGGAACTGGCACAGGTTTAGGCACAAACTGAACGACAGGCTTCGCTGATATGGGTAGTCCATGCGGTGAAGGTCTCGCGGGGGCGTGTATAGTAGGTGCAGATTTTGATACAATTGCATTGAACCCATGGATTGGATCCGCTGTGTAGTCTACTGTACGAACTGAGCCGTCTGGCTCTACTAAGGAATATTGTCCTGAAAATAAGAAAGAAAACATAATTGAAAACCTGCCATATCAAAAATAATTAAAACCAGTAAATCTAGAGTTTTATTGCTAAACAATCTAGGGCAAAAGTCATTCTCACTTGTCCTAACTGCAATTGCTGACAAACGGACTCGGCACAAGCAAATATACTCAAAGTGCCCAAAACCTTGAAAGGATGGTCCCCTATTCTGATCGATGTGAAATGATGAAAACAATGCCTCTGTCTATTACTACGGGGCTAAAGACTCTTATATTATGCAACAAAAGAGTCTTTAGCCCACTAGGAATAGATTAACGGCCATACAAATTCAAAGCTTAATTGCAGAAATGGTTAATACCTAATCGTATAATGAGTATGTATTAGTGAGTTATTCATCATAAGATTATGTTCATACAAAGTTGACATAATTCGGTGAGACAAAAGATAATCCCACGATTTGTGCTCATTTCTGTACACAATGACTCTAATATAATAAGGTGAAACAAATCAAGATATTTCTTGCAACATGAAGGAGAACCCTATTCTATTACATTATGTGATTAGTGATTGCACAATATGACTGATTATTATATAATTCTATGTGAGGTTTTTAAGCTGAGTTTTTATTAATTATTTATTTTACGAACTTTACCATTACATACCTAGTATAGTTTTTCCAAGCGTAAAAAAGCGTAAATATTATGACCTCGTTGTATTTCCGAATTCCCGTTATATTATAATATAGGTATCATATTTATTTTGGGTTATTTTAATCACTGTAAATAGGTACGAAGCGTAGTTACCTACCTAAAGTTATTATTTTTTATGTATAATGTATTTGTAAATAATGTTTTGAAACAATCTAAGGGGCTACACCTGGTCTCATTCAACACATATAAATTGTTTGAAATAATTATGATTATTATGATATGCATCCTACCTAGGTATACCTACCTACATTGCATGCAGGCACACATAATAACTTTGCGCTGTATACAATCACCTCCAACAAAGATGCGAATTTGGAAAACACATGAGAAAATTTAGTTTTTCTTTTAAAGCTTTATCTAACAGCATTGTGGTGGTGTATCTTGATATCGCTTTAGGAACAATGCTTCGTGTGTATATATCTGATGCAGTGTGTGATATGGATGTAATTAGTGTTTATAAATGTACTCAAACTTCCGAAAGAGATTTACAATGGGTGATAACAGGGACAATGTAAGTAAATATTAAATAATAGTACCTACTCTCTGAGTATAATATATTATAATAAATGTCTTCCTGGTTTATTGTCATTAAAATGATGTATTAGTTTATTGGCGAATGGATTTATAAGCGTCAGTTTATTTTCAGTTCAGTCAATTTATTACTATGGTCTCAATTGGTCTGATTAATTGAATTGATACAAAATTCATGATTCACTATAGAGACACTGCTAAAGCAGAGTGGTGAAACCCCTATGTAAATGTAATGGAAAACTGTAGTATGTGTGTTATTCAATACTAACTGTCCCGGAAAACTTCGTATCGCCTGAAATTTTACTTTTAAACCTTCCCTAAAGTTCCAGAAATAATGCAAGACCAAAATTAGCCTAATCGGTCCAGCCATTCTAGAGTTTTAGCGAACAGAGTTTGATTTTAATTTATAGTAAATACGAGTAGATATAGATAGAAGATGTGTTACAACACAGAGGAGAAAGAAACTTACTTTTCCTCATCTGTATCAACAAATTCCACCAATGAAGTGCCATCAATCGATAGACTTAACAGTTAATGATTTGATGTACAATTTCATATTCGTAACAAAAAAGGCTATTAAACAAATAGAAAAGGTAAATTGTTAAACTTACCTTTGACTACATCACCGTCTCTGGTCTCGTGTTGGGATTTAACATCACCAGTTGTATGGTCTGCCACGCCATAGTTGAATGCATACTGTGGTGAACTCTAAAAGTTAAATAATACATTAATATGCATCCATATAATCCAGACATGGACATATTTAAATAAATTAAATCAATATTTTTGGACATTCTCACACAACGTCATCAAGCCCAATCTAAGCTATAAGCTTGTGCTATGGGATCTAGATAACTGATAATCATACTTATATATTTCTAAATAAATACATACAATATATACATAGAAAACACCCAAACTCCGAAACAAACATTTGCGGATCACACATAATATCTGATTCGACTCGGAAATCGAACCCGAGACTCCGCAGTCGAAAGCCTTGCTACATTTCCTTTTTTTCATGAATATGATAAAAATTACGATATCTAAGTTAACCTCCTTGTTATATGTATACATTATAACAATAACTCTAAGTTATTGATCCATTATGTCAGTCTTAATTACATTATTAAAAATAAAACTATATCAAGTTAAATTAGTTGTTGAATATCAAAGTATTAAAACTCAGGATTATAAAAGAGTCCTTTAAAAATAATATAACCCGTTAACTAATCATTCGAAAGCTCATCCTGGTGGAACTTCACTTTTTTAAATCATTTACCTCTATCCTTTTTTAAAAACTTTATGATTTGTAAACCACTTTTGTAAGCCACAGTAAGAAAGTCTCTCAGATTTATACATATCGGCACTTAAGCTCATATTTTAACATCAGGTACCTAGGTATTTTAAGATTATTAACGCCCATTTTGTGTACTGACTGGAGTTTACAGGTGACCTATACCTACGCATTAATCATTAATCACTAAATCACTACAGGTATGTGTCATATCAATATCCATGAAATAACTTCTCAACTTTTATTTTTAAGGACAATAATAAATGATGTTGTTTGTACCTGTAGTATACACCTACCTCTTCGAGTGAGTCTACTGGGAAGTAAATTCCAAGTTATGCAAAAATGTCACTTATTTATGGATCATTCAAAATAAATTAAAAAAAAACGAATTTAATAAAACGCTTACATAGTAAGGCCCTGGCGAATACGTATAATCTCTTAATTTGGGCGCCGACGACACCACTCCAACACACGCCACTACTACCAAGCACAGATAACTACACATTCTACCAACTGACACTAAACTTTTACTAGAAATACAACCGTCTTTATCTATATCTACTCCTTGAATAGTACAATGGAGGGTTCACAAGCATTTATATGTGTCCTTATTTTGTATAGCCTTGGTGGGCGGTATGTACACGCTGAATATTTCCTCTAAGATTTCCGCAGCGGTTGGCTGAGAAAATTTTCGCGATACAATAGGAGATAATATGTTTAGTATGCAAATTAGAATGCTACACTAGACACTGATCTACTTGTAACCTCATTGGGGCTTGTGTGTTTTCTATTATGTTATACACATCAAATAGGTATAGGTACATGTTAATTATATTGAGGTTGCAGTAGTTATTGTGTTCGTTTCCCCTAAATGAACATGCTTAGTTTAATATTACTAAGTGAAGTTAATAGGCAATAGATTATGAATTTATTTACATTTTATAATGTTTTGGGAAATCTCATTATTTGTGTGTAGCAGCTAGTCGCTGCTTAGGTCCAAATAGTAGCGAATAATGCTGAACCTTACGAGGCAAACTAGTCATTACTTTAAAATATTTTTTGATTTTTGGACATGATCACACAACGTCATCTAACCCAAATTAAGCTAATAAAAGCTTGTGCTGTGGGACCTAGACAACTTATAAACATACTTATATATTTCTAAATACATAGATATTATACATAGCAGACACCCAAACTCCGAAACAAACATTTGTGGATCACACAAATATTTGATTCGACCCGGAATCGAACCTGGGACCTCAGGGACGGCAGTCTCATACTCATACCATTGCACCACCGAGGCAGTTACAATATATATTATCATTATCATCATAACAGCCTCTTTCTGTCCACTGCTGAGACAGACCTCTCCAATGAGTTTCCTGTGCGACCGGTTCATTGTCACCTGCATCCAACGATACCCAGCGCTAGGAGGAAATTCAGAAAACTCCTACACTAATAGGTATACCTTATCCCTACTACGTAGTTACATTATCCCTACTTTACTCTGGTTCCTTTTATACCGATAATGTTTTCATGTGAGTATTGGGAAAGAGAAAACTATATCATACCAGCTACCATACTATATCATACCAGTAGATTACCACGGGCCAATATCCAGCTGCCATATTAGCTGGATATTGGCGGTAATATTAACCACGTTAATTTATGGATGAGTAAAGAGTATCTATATATGTACTATTGGACGTATATCTACCTCTCTCTATCAATATCCTAAAATCCCAAGTAATTTTCACCAGCACGCGGTGCTCCTGGTGATAATACAAAGTGCCCCAAACGGCAATAACAGGCTCGGCCCCTAATATGTGAATTCAGCAATAATGAGCACAATACGGGTGACTTTGTGGTGGTTTGGAGGGCTGGGATTACAGGTATGCATAGGTAAAAAGGTTAAGCTGAGCTTTGCATTTGTGTGAGTGCACGTATGTGAACGTATAACTGTTTTACACACACATGTGTTGTAATCACAGCTACACACAGACTTTTTAGGGTTCTGTAGTTGTTTTGGAACCCTTATAATTTCGTCATGTCTGTCCGTCTGTCTGTCCTTGGCTTTCCTCCTAAACGGTGAGTGCTAGAGACATGAAACTTTGCATGGATATGTGTATTTACTACATTGACAAAGTACTACAAAAAAGTTATGAACAATATTTTATTGTGGGGTACCTCCCTTACACGTTCACGTTCAATCATTAGATAGGTCTTTTAAAAACATCTTGAGGGGTTGCTAATACGATTTTTTAGTTTAAGTATTCGTTTGCGAGATATTCAACTTTATAGCAATTATTGGATAGAAACAGGCGTTACCTGGCGAAAATCCATGACAAAGCAATGGTAAGTAAAATGTTTTAAGAAAAAAACAGAGAACAGCCACCACGGATTTTGCTGTTCTCTTTGAGACAGTCTTGATAATGCCTCGTTTAGAGGCGAAACAATTGTCGACGTTTTGTTGTCTTTTTAATTCTGCGAAAAATTAATGCTATTATAAATTTTAAAAAGTTTTTTTCTTAAAACATTTTACTTACCATTGCTTTTTTATAGCAATTTTTTAGTAAAACAGAGCGTTCCCCCCCTCTAAAATCTAAACGGCTGACTTGAAAAATTTGAAATAAATGTTATGGTAGTCCATGTAATGAAGTTTCAAGAAAAACTATAACGGATCCGATAACTTTACTAGTTCAGGAGTTATAGAGGTTATTATGGCTGACTACGGAACTCAGCTTACGCCTTTTTACCTATATCTAGGTATGTTACATCGGTCTTGGCTTTTGGAATTTAGTTTCCAATTACAAAGTCTATTATTATAGGTAATAAGGCTTGCCCCCTATAACGTGGAACCAACAAAACTATTAGCAAATTGTAGGTCTGCAATATACTTAGGCAGAGGCCTACCCCCTCGGGAATAAATGCGTGATTATTATATGTTAGTAGGTATTTATAATGTATGTATGAGCGTAATGATTGGCGTTGGGAGATACGGACTTTATTTTGTGTATGTGTAGAATTTTGCACAAGTCTTCCTAAACGTACATAATTCCTGTGTATAAACTTATGAGAGATTTTTTTTTGCAATTGGTTTGGTATAATTAAAGTGGGTTCAACTTAAAATAAACAGCACGGAAATGAATTCAGATAAAATGTTAATCAAGTAGAATAACACAAATTCGAGATACTTATAGATGAGTTTTAATATTACGATAACCTGCTTTCTAATTACTATGACATTCCTTATGTCACACTACTTCTAGACTTTATATAACTTGAGCGTGACATAGTAAAAACCATGAGTTTTACTGTTAAAATATTCAATCAAAATTTGGACAGCCTTAATGAACTTCCTATGTGGTACAATGTTTGATTTGACCTGATTTTCATTGAGAAAATTTGCTGTTGTTAGATATGTTTTAGAAAGCCTGTCTCAAAGAGAACAGCTGGCGGGGAAGGCTGTTCTCTTTGAGACAGTCTTTCTAAAGCGAAATTAGTGCAATTATATAAAAAATTCAACATCTTACCCCATTGTTTTATCATAGACTTTCGCCAGGTAACGCCTGATTCCATACAATATATTTATTGAGCGAAGCAAGACGAAGGCGAGCGGGGCTCTCAACGGGTGACTCAAATTATTTTTGTTACGATTTATGTTAAATTGTTTCTCGGCGAATACTCGGCCGATTTCGGATTTTCTTGCACTCATTGAAAGCTTACAGAATTACCCAGGTTCTTACGAAGCCAGAATTTTGAATTTAAACTCGCTTCGCTCAAATATATGCTGCAGCGTAACGGTACGTTTTGCGACTGCGGCGACCTAGTTTATTACATTTCCAAAGAAATCATTAATAGAAGAGACTCTCCAATATATTTAAACAAAGCTAATTAATAGAGGTTACTTTGATACAATAATAAGTCCGGAACAATATTACAAAGAGATTTTATGTATACACTCGCACTAGACCACCACATCGAATTGTTCATTACCAAACAAAGAAAGACAAACTATGACAAATTTTTGTTGTTCTCGGCAACAGTTCCGTTGGTTTTCTCTAAAGGTTAATACTTCCTCCACATTACAATAGGAATCTTCTCATGAAATATCCAAGCCTTCACATTGGATTCGCTATCCACTCAATGCAAAACACAAAGTGACTTATGATCCCCCTCTAACGACGCCTTGCACGCTCTTTCTTGCTATCTGTTACGGCACTACCAAACTAGTTATGAGAACGTACTAGGTATTTTACACCTAGTGCTGCCTAATAATTTCTAAAGTAATTCTACAATGATATTAAGTCGCGATTAACCGATTTACCAATTTAGGTAGACCTCTAATTATTATACAGTGCTTATACTCGTAATTTTCTTAAAGTCTCTCGGACAGTCTCGGATATCATTGATTTTTTTCCGAATTTAACCGATATTAATACCCATGTCCATAAATTATAAGATTTATCTTCTAAAAACTAAAATTGAACTTGAATTTAGAACTACTTACTTTATGGTTGTTTCGTTTTCATTTCGGTGGGTAACTCTACAGACCTGTGAAATTATAATTATCTACCGTGCTTGGGACTTAAACAGCTTTTCCCCCATTCAATTGGAAATTAATAATAAAAAACCGACCAAGTGTGTGTCGGGCCGCGTATAATATAAGGATCCGTAGTTACCCATTATAGGCACACTAAAAGTTTTGCACTTCTAGCTAATTGGAACTATTTGAATTTAGAATGTTATATTTTTTTATACGTTGCGACCTTCTTAGTAATAAAAAAAACAATTGGCGGGAAATCATTTGTCAATTGGATTTTATCACACATCAAAGTTCTACGTATGCAACAAAAATGGAATTAAGTCGAAAAGATTTTAGAGCGATGATTTTTTTATGATGTTAAAAGTTCTCTCTCTCCATAAGACAGTGTCGCTCGTCTTCAAAATGCTTTTGGGAAAGAAGCACCTTCTTTGAGCACCGTGAGGCGATGGTTTTCTGAATTTGAGAGAGGTTTCTTTACATGACGAATTTCGTGAAGGGCGGCCTTCAACTGCCGTCAACGAAAAGAATGTGGCTACTGTTAAGCGGTTAATTGAAGGAAACCCGCGGCGAGAAACCTTGGTAAAAAAATTATCGCGTTTTTTTTCTCAGCTACGGGTCCCATCTGTACAATTCCACTTGAAGATCAAAAGAGTGTTAATGCCGAGTGGTATTCTACCATTTGTTTACCCAGGGTGTTAGAAAAAGTTCGCGAAAGACGACCCAAAAGCCGCGTTCTCCTACATCATGACAACGCTTCTTCACACACGGCCAACAAAACAAAGTCATTTTAGCTTCCGAAAAAGTACAACTCGTCACCCATTTTGCGCATAGCCCCGACCTAGCACCCTGTGATTTCTGTATTTTCCCCGAAATCAAAGATTTGATGAGAGGTTTCACTTTTACCAACTCCGAAGAGGCAGTGATAGCGTTCAATCAGCACGTAGAAAACATGCCTTTAGATCTGTGGTCCTCCTGTTTTAAAAAATGGTTCGATTGCATGAAAAAATGTTTAAAATGTAAAGGAGAGTATTTTGAAAAGCAATAAACATAATATTTTGGTTTTAAGATGTTATTTTTTTAAGTTACGCAAAACTTATAGTGTGACCTCGTATAACTCCTAAACTAACAAAGTTATCTGATCCGTTATAGTTTTCCTTCAAAGTCCATCAGATGGAATACCATCATTATTTTTTCAGATTTTCGAGCTAGCCGTTTATTTTTTAGAGAGGAGGGAGGGGGGGGGGGAACGTTCTGTTTTACCAAAAAAATGCACTTTAAAGTTGAATATCTCGCAAACGGACACCTAAATCACAAAATGATATCGCACACAATGGGGTTGATGCGAGAAAAAAAATCATTCCCACTTTACTAGTAGTCATAATTTCATCGCCTTGTCCAGCCAGAACTCATCAGTCCCATAACCTCACAAAACTATAAAAAAAATAAAAAACAGTAAATAAGTCAAATCACAAATTATCGTGATACCAAAATAACTGATTAAAGTAATGTCCCTTTGTTCCAAGTTCTCAAGTGAATACAAAGGGTCTGATGTTGAAATAATCATGGGTTTTGGTTGAGGTGACCGTGGATAGTAGTAGGTACTGTAGTCCCTATCTGAGTGTAATGTTATAGGTACTTCCTATTTGCCCTATCAGCATGGCACCGGAATATTTTGTTGATAACCAATGATATCGGCAGAAAAACCCGATCGAGTATGGCAGTGACGACTAAAAGTCGATCAATAATATCGCAGAAAATATCACGACGTGACCCAATCTAAACATTTTTTTAAAATTTGCTGCGATATTATTGGATCAAGACTAACTCTTCCGAGCGCTATGGTAAGGGGGCATGTGTGGCGACTCGAGTAAACCGCTCAACTAACATAATTTACCCAGCAGAGATAACAAAGTCAGCGTCGACTTCAGTCAATACCGCATAAAATTTAAAAAAAAGTGTTGTTTGGGTCACGTGGCTGATAGTTTCTGCGATATTATTGATCGACTTTTAGTCGTCACTGCCATACTCGTAGGGCTATAACTCAATGATCGAGGAGTAGGGGAAAGTGAGGTAATAAATACTTCAAGTTGACACACAGAAACTTGTGAAATTTACACACGTGCGGCCGGTTGCCCCGAATTGCTGTCTGTCAATATAAGTAGTGTGATGTTCGAGATAGTGCGGATAGTTTTTCTTTCCCTATAGCCCTTTTAGGATAAACAAATGTTAAGGATTTCAACATGCTAAGATCTTGGCGTACCTAATTGGTATCGCTTTTTAAATTTTCATAAGTATTTTCAGAAATAACAAGATATTTTTGAAGCAGAGTAGGTGTGCTATTTTTTCTTTTAAAATATAATTCGGAAAATCATCGGATCTGAGGCTGAATTTAAACTAATGCCGGTTCCGTAAGGTACCTACCCTAGAGGTAGATTAACTTCTTCAAGGACACAGACACTTCGGCTTCTATTGTTGTACGAGCCTTGATATATCATTGTCTCACACACATTTGTAGAACCGAACGTAGATTTATACCAACACTATACTTATAGGTAAGTACCTAATGTTATTATCTCAAAATTCCTTCGATTGACATGTCTACGATTCTGTCTCATCACTATGGTATTTAAATCATAACAATTTCCGGCGGTATTCTGTGGATCAATGTGTAATCAGGTGCAACGATAACAATAAACCTCAAGTAGGTATCTTTCTGTAACCTACTAATGTTATGAATACTATTTTTTTATGTTAGGTACTATTTTAAGGTCATGCTCGTCAAGGAGGCGGCCGAGAGGGAGAGGGAGCGTACCCTCTCTGCCGAATCCTAAAGTCAGCGGCCAGGACGCCGCAGACTCATCTACGCCCAAGACCATCGAGGAGGGACCCTTCTAGCCCTAGCGGCAACATCACATCACATGACACCAGATTCACTCAGTGACGAAGAATAAAACCCAACCTCAATGATGCGGGATGAATCCCTACCAACCCTCAGAGAGAGGCCACACAGGTGGACAAAGTCCGCCGGGCGACACTGGAATCGGCAATGGACGTAGGAGCAGCAGGAGCTAGAGGCTTTTATGGGTAACTACGGAACGACACTCACTTCACCGGGTTTTTCATCGACAAACAGTCCTGTCAAATAACTGACTATGTTGCTGTATACACCAACGGTTCCAGTGTTAATTTAGTTTAAGTTAGTGTTAATTTATAATTAATAGCAATAGTTTATATAAAGTCACCTTGAAAATGTATCCTTCTAAAGAAAAAAAACCGGTCCTTAATTTGGTAGCTCAGACAACCAAATATAAATATTGAATAACATGAAAAAAAATACAGGTTAAACATATTCAGCAACTTTATTAAAATAACACTGGTAATAAAGAACGAAAAAACTATTATAATACAAACATAAACGACATAAAATTCAGGTACATTTCTGTATAAAACCTTACAATTAATTAATATAAATAATGTACAATTAACAACTGAATTTTGAAGAGATCTACAGCTCTTACTTAACCCAACCTACCTATCACTTTTTTCGACACCTCTATTTTGCTTTTTTCGTCACCCAAAGTAGAGCTAATCGCAGATTGAGTTATCATTATATTTCCTTGATCACTATTCATCGATGGTAATAATTATGACATAATTACAAACTCGGCCATTAATTCTACTGAATTAGTGGCCGAGTTATATACGATTAAAAATTCACATTAGTCGGTAAAGTGCTTGAAAAGGCTTAGAATAGTTAACACAATACTGAGATGCTTAAGCACAAGGATTAGGTCTATAAACTAGGTATGCAATGCATGCTGCTGTTGCAAAAAACTGAGCGAAGTGTTAAATTTTCAAACGACAACGATTTATTTTTTTATGTTTAAATTTTACATTATTTTCAATGGGACCATTGTTTTTTTCGGTGATTATTCCTCGATGGTATGTCCGATTTTCCATTTTTTTTGTTCTAAACCACCCTCACACCACACTTTATCACTGTGGTAAGGTTGAAAGAGATCGGTTCAGACGTTTAGGAGGAGTATGCGGACAAACGAAATATATGATTATATCGATTAGTAGTTGAATTTATCCATAATTTTAACTCTATCTGAGTTAAAACTATGGATAAATTCAACTACTAATCGAAAGAACAAATCAAATTTTAATGACCCAGATTTAACCATAGTTCAGACATTGAGTTATTTTGTGTGTTTACAGAAAATGATAAACATTGTCAAATCTTACGAAGTGTGAGCACAGTCTTCCGATAATTAACTATTTGAGTAGCTATATTCTTGTAATGGTATTTGTCAATACTTTGTCACTATAGTTGCAATAATTCAATGATTTGCGCATTCTCATTATAACAAGTCATACAATTCGCGAGGGATTAGCGGAGCTTTGTATTTGTGTGAGTGACCGCGAAAAGTACACTACACGCACACAAATTCAAATGCCGCTTACGCTTCGCGACCTGTACCTATTTATAGATATTTTATCTACAGATATTTTGAGTAATAATATCAAGACTTAACTCTTATTTTTACTTAATTGTTCTACTTTATCACTTAAAGAGAGAAGTAATGAGGCGTTTCGTGTTGTAATTGAGGGGCTGTTCTATGAACAACTGCGTTGAATCCGTTGTGTTTGTCAGCTGTGTAGTCAACAGTGCGAATGGAACCATCAGGCTCCACCAATGTGTACTGACCTGTGAATAAAAACAAATCTCTTGAACACAACTGATGTCACCATTATGTTATTCTATCGCATGTTTAAGAATTGACACGGCCACGTTTGAATCCCAACCCTACGAGCATGGCATCGGAAGAGTTAGTCGATCACCAATGATATCGCACAAAATGTCAATAACGTGATCTAATTAATATATTTTATGAAAATTCCTACGATATCATTGGTTATCGACAAACTATTCCGGACGCTGTGGTAAGGGGGCTGTCATCACACTACTATTCTACTCGTACTTATCCCACTCCTAACACAACCAGTTACCGATTCATTCAAGGAAAATACTACTTTTGATTTGCCCCGTCTTTGCTCGGGTGGAGTTGACTACAGACAGTAGACTTTGCGAGCGAAGGGGTGTTGTCATTAAACTATATAAATAAATTTACCTTTGACAACGTCGCCATCGCGGCTCTCGTGATGCGTCTTGATATCTCCCGTGTGGAAGTCGTTGACACCATACTTGAAGGAATACTTGGGGTACGACTGGAATTCAAGAGAGTAAATACTTAGATTTAGTAAAACTTATGGCGGCGCAGCTCGCATAGCAACTACGTACGTTTCTTTTAAAGGTTAATCCATGATTTTGTACTGGAATGTTCTTAACCTAACTTTGTTTAGATCTACAGAAATTATAAATAAAGAAAGAAAGTAGATTATAATTCTTATTATTTTCTTTTCAACTTAATAGCAAACAAATAAATAAATAATAAAAAAATATTTTTGGACATTCTTACACAGCATCATCTAACCCAAATTAAGCTAATATAAGCTTGTGCTATGGGATCTAGACGACTGATAAACATATTATGCATAGAAAACCTCTAAACTCCGAAACCAACATTTTGTGGGTGACACAAATATTTGATTTGGCCCGGAATCGAACCTGGGACCTCAAGGACGGCAGTCGCATACACATACCACTGCACCACTAGTTTTTACTTTTAAAATAAAATTTGTAGAAAATACCTATGTGTTTATGTTCAATCATTTATTTTATTTCATTCATGTTCCACAAACTGCCATCAATCGACAGTATAAATCGACTAATTCTAAAAATGGTATAAATAGAAAAATGGTATAAATAGAAAAAAAACGTTATAAATAGAAAAAATGGTATAAATAGAGTAGGTACCTATATACTCTACTGAATGAATCTTCTGCACATAATGTTAGTAATTTATACGATTATGGTTGCGGTGAGCTGGGTGTGGAGAAAACGTTAGCATGCCACGTGCTCTTACACAACTTTTTATGTAAAGATATCTGGTCCAATTCATAGACGTAATTATCACAAATATATAATTGTATAATAGTAATATAAAACTGTGTACAGCTTCAAGAAAGGACTATCTCGCTTACTTTAACTATTTAAGTATGTATGTTTATTATTAATGGGTTAAAATGTATGTATTTGTGTATTTATGTAGCTTTAGTATGTAAATGTAAATTTATCAACCTGCAGATACATGAACACCTGTTTTCAACCATATCTCCTCCCCCAGACGCACTGGAAGAGATCTCTTTGGAGATAAGTGGCGCCTTTGCATACACGTTTATTTTATATTTTTTTGACGTTCGTAAGTGTTACTTTGTGACCTACATGAATAAAGATATTTTGATTTTGATTTTGTTATCTTTTTACTTTTATTGTATAAACTTCGTGTACATTAAATAAATTCTTAATACCTATAAGTATAATAATAAGAAAAAGGAGACAATAAATAATGTAAATATTTACAAAATTTGCAAATCTAATTAATAAAAGAATAACTAGTTATACCATTATTATAGTATAATATTTTGCTTCTACTAAATCTAATCTTATCTTTCCGATTTTATATTCTGAAAACTTCTGTCTTATTTTATAATTTTTTAATTATAATTGCTAATTATATTTGATGCGTATTTAAATTTAAGTTTTTAGTTGTTTATTCCTACAACTAAAACATTAAATTTAATACGCAGTAATTTATTTACAATAAGAATTACAATATAGGTACATAATTATATACTGAAAATATTTACATTACAATTTTTTTTTTATTCTCCGCGTCATTGCTGACTGGGAAGGTTCCCAGAATGCTGGCTGTGTTGCCACATTGGATGGCAGTTATAATTTTTTATGGAATAAATAAAGCTTGAATGATAATAATATAATTAACAAGTTACAGTATCTTGTCACTTAAACCACAAACATTCTTGGTTATAACTAGGTAGGTACCTAGCTACGTATGTGTGCATAGAACTCATCAATGAGTGGAACGTTGTGGGAAGTGAGTTCTTGTTAGAGTTCCTAGTTTGTCGTTAACTACAAAACAATTTAACTTATCATTACTGTCAAATTATCACATTTACCCTACCAAATTTATTAGAAGAAACATAATTTTTAACCACGCTAACAATTTACTAAAAGAAAACTATGAACAATTTTTTTAGGGGACCTTTTAGTGCCGGTTTCATTAGATGACCTATCTGATGATACCCTTTGAGATATATACATTGAGAAGTTGCTAAGATGTTTTTTTTTTCAAGTAGGTATCTGTTTATGATATAATCAGCTTTAAAGCGCACTTAGGTATTTGTTATCCCTCTCTAAAAGCTAAACAGCTGGTTTCGAAAGAAATTAGAAAAATCATGTTGTTAGTCCATGTAAAGAACTTTGGGGGAAAACTGTAACGGATGGTAAACGGTATGACTTTGTAAGTTTCGAAGTTATTGACGCTATTAACGGTGACTACGGAAACCTCAACCTCAACGCACAATATTATTGAGCGAAGCGAGCCGAAGGCGAGCGGAGCTCTCAACGGGTGACTCAAATTACGATTTATGTTAAATTGTGTTAAATTGTTTCTCGGCGAATACTCGGCCGATTTCGGATTTTCTTGCACTTATCAAAAGCTTACAGAATTACCCAGGTTCTTACGAAGCCAGAATTTTGAATTTCGATCAAGTAAAAATAATTTAATTGATGGTAAAAATTCCCATAGCGTAATGACATAAAATACTTTGACAGAGTTATATCGCATTGAATCAAAACTCGCTTCGCTCAAATATATGCTGCAGCGTAACGGTACGTTTCGCGACTGCGGCGACCTCGTTATTTACTTTGTACAAAACGTCGCAATTGTAATATTTAAAAAAACTTTTTGCTCAAATTCTACGATCATACTTAATTTCAATAGCTTAAGTAAAACAAATTGCCTATTGAATATAATTGTAATTATTAGTTTTGATTTCCGTTCATAAAATTAAAGGTAATTAGGTATGTAAATGTAACAAGTAATGTCATGAGTATATCAATATTATGTTGACATAGTATAAGCCAAAATGTCATACAAAAAGTTGCTCTACTTTCTGTGCGTCAAAAAGCCTACAATATTTTTAAACTTTAGCATACTATTTATTTAAATAGTATGCGAATACTCATTTATACTATTATATACGCAGACGCGGTATTTACTATGTAATATTCTTCAATATTTAGTCAAAGTACATCCGTGAACAAAAAGTTTTAATAAAGAAATATCCTAATATAATACTTCAAGTTTTCCTTGTAGCACATTAAACTAATGACTAATATGAGTGGAGCAGTAATTGATAAAGTTTCAAAAAAGGGGTAAATCGTATGGCACGTAGACTCGGTCCAAGCTTACTTACAGCAAATCAACACACACATATCACTTTATAAACTTAAGACTAACGGGTCTTTTACGCGATTATTGAGATATATAAATACCTCTTTATTACCCGACGTTTCGTATAAAGAGGTATGTATATATCTCAATAATCGCGTAAAAGACCCGTTAGTCTTAAGTTTATAATGTGTACAAAACGCGAAAGTTTAAAAAAGTATTTAACACACATATCACGCCTATATCCCCGAAGGGGTAGGCAGAGGTGCATTACACACCCACAATTTGAAAGTATTTTTAGTCCCACGAAATAGGGTGCAAGCCTATTGCCTTCACTGGACACATTTATAATGAGATATGTTCAAAATTTAATAAAAAGTAGCAGCTATATTGTAATTTTGAAAAACAATTTAAACTAAATAAAATCTTACGTGCCAGCCGCTATGGCACAGCCAATTAAAGTCCTGGGCGTCTCGGACTATATCAATTATAAATTCAACTAACTAAATATTCATAGGATATTTACGAAAATTTCTCCCAAATAAGCATACTTACATAATAATCAACGTGCTCAGTGTCAGCGTAGTGTTGATAGTCAAAACCTAATTTCGGTTGCGCTCTGAGGAAGGTTGCTGCTGATTCCAAGTCACTCACAGCTAATCTGACCGGTCGTCTGTGTCTTAACTGACGGCCGTCAGTATACGCTACTAATACAAGGATTGCAATCGCCAACTGGAAACCAGAAATATAGAAATTTTTAGTCAACTTATATATGAATTCTTATGTATATACTCGTATATTACAATCACGCCTATATTCCCGAGCGGGCAAAAAACGAGTTATTCAAATCTCAAAAATGTTGTTATTGTCACGATGTAGTGATCAGTTCTTCTAACTGCATGGCAGTTTGATGACCCCTGAAGACAATTGATATCCATGACAAATAAATGCAAAGGTGTGTGTCTCCATAAAACAATGATTGTTTTTACCTCACACTCACACGCACTTTCAGTATTCTATTGATGACAGCTCAGAATATGTTTTACGCTGTTTTATGTAATGATGTCTTATGGGTGTTACTTGTTGCTGTTACTTTTGTTTTCACTTGTGACCGTCATTATTACGGCCATAAATACCGTGTGACATATTTTACTATCAAATATCAAAGGCTTTGTTTAAATTGAGTATAACTACTATTCTTGTGGAGGAATTTTTCAATGCAGCTTTATAAAATAAGTATTTAATTATTTTGAGTTATTTTATTATTTGTGTATAGATTATATATGTTTTATTTATTTACAAAACTATTACTTATTAAATTATTGCATTCTCTAAAATTTTGTGAATGACATAATTTTATTAACAACACATCGTTCCAGGTTGATTCTCTTGGAAAATAAACTGGAACAAAGTTATTGCATTGCAAAAACAGCTTATTGTGTTATACGTTGATTATTTGAGTAGATGATATGTGTGTAATCCAAAGTCGAGCTATTATTATTGTAATTCGAGGCGTCAAATGCAATCAAGTTTTAGAACACGCTAGTCAGTTACAGCTAGCTTTTGTTTTACCAACCGCAAAAATCAGAAGATCCATAGTCGAGATGTTGTTACAATTTCGTAGATCCCCACAAATAAGCCTATTGTTGTAACAGTGTAAATAACAACAATGTACACATGTAACTTTATACACCGACGTAATTGTAGAACTTTCGATCAATTTCAACGTAACACTAGACGAGTTCACTGAAACGAGACGATGAAACCCAAACCTAACACTATGATAATTTGGTAGTTATTCATTTACATCACGCACGAACTACCTAGTAATTCTGTAGGGGGATTCCTTAACTGTTAGCGGGTGTACAACGAGGTACTGGTACCCATTCCATGATTTAAAACCATTTTTTTTTCAAAATTACAATATACCTGCCACTTTTTATTAAATTCATTCGGCCATTTTGGATATAACCCAATATAAATGTGCCCAGTGACGGCGATAGGCTTGCCCCCTATTACGTGGGACAAAAAATACTGGCAAATTGAGGGTGTGTAATGCACATCTATCTATCCCTTCGGGGATATAGGCGTGATGTGTGTGTTGTTTTAAAAGTTCCATCATTCTGGATTCATTCAAACTGTAGCAAAAGCTCAAAAAACTAAATTGGGGTTTCCATCAATTGATAGGGTTCATTTTTTTTAAGTACGAGTAGTAAGGAGTCACTGAGTCACTAAGAAGTAAGTAATGCTAAAACGACCATCTTCACCCTGCTGGTGAGCTTCAAACTTATATTTGCCGTCAGTTAAACTACTCGACTAAGATCATCATTCACCCAGACTTTTCCCAACCCAGCTGGGGCGTCGGTTTTCCAGTTTAACTGTGATGTGGCTGAAGTTCCATATTTTCGTTGAAGTGACAGCCATATGACCTTCGCAACCCATGGGCGATATCAAAGTTCTGTAGTTAGACCAGTGCCCCAACTATCCCTACGCCTGCCATAGATGTTCGTATGACAACCAGCGACTCAAAGGCACGGAAGTTAATACATACTCATCGATCAAATATGTCTTGGTACATACTAATTAATTACTAAGTACAATATACCACTCTGCAAAGATATCAGACGAAAATACTCTGTATTTGATTTGTAAAGAGTTTTTTTAATATAATTTCGCTACCGTCATGTAGAACATAAGACCGATTTAATAGCCTGTCCATCTCTTTCAGAGAAAAAGGCGTAATTACATATTTAGGTATGTTCATTCAAATTATTTTGAACTGATATTAATAATATGTGATTTGGATTCTCACCTTCAAAGCCATTGTCATTGATTTTGTAATTCACACTTCAGTTAATGAGAACACAAACGATAGCCGAACAGGATTTTTAATTTTAAGGGTATGATACACTGTGTTGAGTTTCGTATACTGAATGTGGTTGGAGAAACCGCATCGATGTCTTATATCATTTTGCTTCGTAAGGAGGTGGGCAAGCGCTACTGGAGGCACTGACTTACTGCAACACAATGATGTGTATTACTAGCAAAAGAAATGGTTAATAACTTACAAATACGTCTAGACATTATCACATAAATAAATAATATTAACGTTTTTCATACCTCGCTATGTAGCCCGAAGTCTGTTAAATAACGCTTGTGTTATGGGATCTAGACAACTTTAATTAAATAAATAAATATACAACGTCATCTAGCCCAAACTAAGGTATAAGCTTGTGCTATGGGATCGAGACAACTGATAAACATACTTATATATTTCTAAATACATACTTACATAATATACATAGAAAACACCCAAACTCCGAAACAAACAATAACTGGTAAACGCAATCATACACTTCTAAAACAGACAGACACATTTCACGCCTATATCCCCAAAGGGGGTAGGCAGAGGTGTATTACACTCCCATATTTTGCCAGTAATTTAGTTGGTCCCACGGCCTTTAGGGCTTTCTTGGTTACGGGCCACTATAGAAATTCCATAACCACTCTGTACATACCACTGCATAGAAACTTGCAGTCCTAGCAAATACGTACATCACTACATATAATAAAATTGTAAATGGTCGATGTCTGTACATCGATGATATAATAGATAAACTGTTTTAGGGCTTTATGAATGCAATAGAACCCAAAACAATGGTTTTTTGAATTTTTGTCTGTTTGTCTGAATTACGCTATTCTCAGCTTAACTGATTTGAATGCGGTTTTCAGTAATCCGTTGTGGGTTATTCAGCTTTACATTTAAGGTTTATTCCTAAAATACGTGCATATTTTGTTTGAGCCATACCTAGGTAAATAGCGTTTTGCTAATAATGTATTGGGCAGGAAATCTCGGTGTTGTATGGATATTTTTTAAAGCAACCAGTAAAAAAACTCTTCTACATAACCAACTTCCAAAAATATTTTTTTTTTCATATCTCTGGACTGGGTTAACCGATTTTGATATTTTTTAAATGAAAGCTTCTACTTTCGAAGTGGTCCCATTTCAATTTGGTCCCATTTCGCTCATTTGACGTCGCTTGTTGTGTCAATTTTTGACGTGTATTTTAATATATATTTTAAATCGTAAAAATGACAAAATTAAATCGATGACGATCACGACGTTTCGAAATCTGTCTGTTTCGAACAAAATTCAAATTCATTTTTTATCAATAAATACCAAAATGCAATATGTTCCACAAACCTTGCTAGTCCACAAACCATTCAGCCATGCATAATAATAACATCATTGTTCTTAAAGATCTTGTCTCCGGTTGGTTGCCCTAGAAAATTGTAGGTGATTTTTAAAAGTTTTCGTACAATATGTCACTAATACGCGAGTAACAGTTACATAAGCGTGCGTGATTGCTAACCTACTTTCCTTATTCCACCTAATTATGTGACAGTGGATGTAATATACATCCTAAATGATTACGGTAATCGTAATACTATCGATTTATTTATTTGCTTTATTTTACGCCAATACAGTATTAATTGTCCTTCCTATATGCGGGAGCGGTTTACTCTGATGCGCGCATCAGATGAATCGTGCCGTCCTCACCTCTCCTACCGCCTCAACTGTCCTTCCCATAAATCCGATTTCTTTTCCTACTCTTTTTCTGTTCATGCTGTTAGGCTGTGGAACGCTCTTCCGGACGATATAAGGAACTGCAAAACTGTATATGTCTTCAAGAAGGAAGTGAAGGAACACTATCTCGCTTCCCTTCCTTAACTATTTGTACGTTAATGTATCTATGTTTATGATAAGTTAATATGTATGTATTTGTGTATTTATGTAGTTATAGTGTATGTAAGTTTATTAACCTTAACAACCGTACCAACCTGCACACACACCAGCATCTGATTGAACTCACTTCTCCACTCCTAGGCCCACTGGAAGAGATCTCTTTAGAGATAAGTAGTGCCAATGTATACATGTACATAATGTTTCCAATTTCAGTATATTGCATATACAGTGTGTGCATAAATAAATAAAAATAAATTAAATAAATAATTTATAAAATGCTTATACTGCAGAGATTATTATTAGTGATACTTATGTAACATCTCTACTGGCTGTTGGACTATTCCCTTTCCAGGAGGAACGTTCTACCTACGGACCAAGACAGATCTAGCCCATTTCGGCTGGTAAATGGGGCTCTGGCGATACCGTAAAGTCTAGTTCGCACTGCTTTAGTAATTTAGTAGAGTAGCGTGTAATTTAGTGGCTAAACTACTCGCTACTACACAGAAATCGTTCGCATTACGGTTACGCATTTTTGCGGCCAGGCGGCCACTAATGAACTCAACTAATCAACAGGTTCGGACTTGTTTAGCCGGTGAACCAGTGAGCACGGATGCGTGGGAGGCGCTACTCGCCCGAAAAAATAGAGTAAAATGGATCGACTCGACTAAATCATTTCCTAAATAAATTACTCGACCAATTTTTTGTAGTTCGCACATATTTAACTACTAAATTAATCGCTACTCTTCTAAATTACTAGCCTAATCCGAACAATATAAATTGCTTAAACTAAAGTCTGGGGCTGGACCCGAACTAGCGGCTATTCTCTTTCTAGGAGAAACGTTCTCTTAGTCAGTTGGTAGAACGTTTCTCCTAGAAAGAGAATAGCCGCTAGTTCGGGTCCAGCCCCAGAGTTTAGTTTAAGCAATTTATATTGTACAATTATTTGTTAATTTTTTCAACAAATTATTCATAGTTAATTTATGGGATGGCAAAAGTCTTCGAGACTTTCACATGGAATTCTTAAAGAGGAATACGGAATTATTTGTCCACCCGTACGAGCATGTCGGGCGCCACTGTAAATACCTTCTGGAGGAGCCCGGCAATTTACGTAAGAGTGGCCGCGCGACCTAAAAAAACGACTAAACGAGCATTGAAATCTACTAAACCTAAAAACATGCACTATTAGTAAAACAGTCTTATTATAGAGTTTCTGTTCCGTAAAAAACTTCCTGCCTCTAATTAGTTAGTGTAATTCATTACCCAGTGAATCATGCGAAGATTATCCAACTTTAGTGTTATAAGTCGTTCTGTAATAACCATCATTTATCGAATTCATACTGTGCAGTTTTTTTGCCGTTTTGGTACGAAACCCTTTGTGCGCTAGTCTGACCCACACTTGGCCGGTTTTTGTAATTTGTATAAAAAAATTGGGTACTCCAGAACTTTATTATTCGGGACAAAACACACTAAGCGCCGCACAAGACTAATATTAGATTTAAAATATACATACATATATATTATCACGCCTATATTCCCGAAAGGGTACACAGTGGTGCATAAAACACAAACATTTTGCCAATAATTTGGTTGTTCCCACGTAATAGATGGCAAGCCTATTGTCGTTATCGGGCACTTTAAAAAATCTATAACCACTCTGTAACTCATCGGTATCCATAATTCCATTGGCCAGGACAAATGTTACATAGGTACCAAGAATCTCCACAGCCCTCAGTATGCAAATTGGACTTAAATCTTGATTAAATTGTTAATAAAAAGGTCAGTCCATGACTAGACCACGCTTGAATATAAAAAAAAACTTGGGTCCTATCTACGCCCTCAGACCAGACTATGACCTACTATGAGTCTGGTCTGGCAACATTCTTGGGTCTAGCGTAAACCACTGGTAAGGTACCATAATGACATATCATAAGTCCTTATATGTATATACCACAAAGCAACGAATTTTGGACCTGCGCTGCCTATGGTATATACCAGAGACTTGGGATGGCGCTCGCTTCGCTCACTATATCTATGGTATATACAAATAAAGTATAACATGTCTCTGGCCAATAAGTCAATATTGATATATGTCATATTCTGTTTGTAAGATATTTATTTTGTTACATATTTTAACATTTTTACTACGGTATGTCGAGAAAGGTAATGTCTTTTTTGTATTACTGATGGTGTTCTTAGAGTGCAAATTAATAGGTATATATATATACATATATATATATATATATATATATATATATATATATATATATATATATATATTATAAAGTATTCCTTTAGAAAAGTTTTTGACTAAGTTAAGATGCGTAGATAGTTTTAAGATTTTTATGAATGTAAATATTTATTGTAAATGTGTATTATGTATATTGTAATTTTTATTGTAAATATAATTAGTAACTTAAGATGCGAAGAAGTAACAAGTTGGGTACGAAGACATAACTATGTAAGAAGGCGTAAATATACAAACTGATAAGGTATATTGGTTATCATAATATTTGTAATATTTATTTATTTATTTATAAGTCATTGCAAACATGGATGACATCAGATGTTACAGCAGTAATTTATAGATTCACCGTATTTTACCCTAATACTAGGCATGCAATTTTAGTAGGTGGATAATCAGGAGCAAAATTTCTGGATAAATAATCTTACCATATCATAAATATCATAAAATGTTGCAAAGTTCAAATTTATACAATTAAATCAAGATGTCATCTTATTACATCAATTTCCGAATATTACAGTAAAACAATTATCATCATAGCATACTAGGTAAGCAATGCATGCTATTGCAAATGTTGCGCGGAGCAAATTTTCTTTTTTTTTATTATGCTCTATTTTCATGATTTCAGAGACATGCACTCCCGGGTATGATGTCGACCAGCATGCCAAATTTGGTCAAAATCGGTCGAGCCGTTTCGGAGGAGTTGGCACACAAACGATTTACACTTGTCGTCTAAGATAGAGCTTCGCTTCGCTCCGCTCAATTAATCATGTTATCATCAAAATAATCGTTATTATTATGAAATGTCCAAATATTGATTAAGAAATATTGATTAATAAATAAATATTACCAACATCACCTATAGTCCATTTATTTTATTTGAATGTGAAATCGATAAGGTAGGTAGGGGCAAGTAAAACCCATTGTCATTTCAATTTGATGTCAAACTTAGTTTAGTTGAATATACTTATATTTTTTAGAAGGTGTCTATACAAAAGCCTTCTAATTCATCGTGTGCAATGAACAGAGTAACTTACTGCTCCACTTGCAAATCTGTATCGAAGTCCCTGTGTTACATGTGTGAAACAGGGCATCATGATGGCTGTGAAAACTGTCAGTATAATAATTAGTCTGCCTTTTCGTATTTTTAGCGAACACGTGCGTAACATCGTTTTCTCATTTCCAATTCCCTCGGAAACGGTATTAATAAGGGGATTTCTGTCTGATTTATGTTAATGTTATTTATTTGATTTTGTTTTTGACTGTTATCGTGTGAGGCAATAACAAGTACCTTCGTAACAATATTGTTAGTAGTCTTTTAATAATATGCTTTCGGATATTTTCCAATCCCATCACCGTTATCATATGGCTTGTCCCATTCCGCTGTTAATAACCAAGATAACTTCTTATGAAATTTAATTGTATTATTTACTAATTTTAGATGTTACTGGAACATGCTGGAACAGAAATGATGATAGTGACTGTAAACCTGAAAAAGAATATAGTCCTACTAGCAGGAAAAAGTCGACTTATCATTCAGCATTAAATCATCATGATATGTGTAGTGGCGATCACTCTACCAACGTGAATGGTAAATAAGAAAACTACTTAAGATATTAAAACGTTGAAGTATTCTATGAAAATCGTATAAAATAATTTTAGTGATCTCACTAAGATCATAGACTCAAACCAACCCCTCCTGCAAATGGTATCTACATTATGTTAGCTGGAATCTTAGATCAAAAATACCTAGATAACCGATCAGTGCTTAAAAAACGGCACCACTTCACCTCGGTCCACTATCGAAAATTGCACACCTGGGCGCTTCAGCCGCTTCCGTACTAAGTTCCTATTCCGCTTGCTGACTCTCGATAACCGCGCAGTACATTGATGCTTTTGTATTAATTATTACGAATTATTTCTATGTCAATCATCAATGTACAATCTTGTTTATTTATAGATGGTATTTGTAATAATGACCTATATAGTATTCGAGTGCCAAGATTCCGCGTTGTATTTGTACTGAATAGTATTTTTGATCTAAAGCTGGAATAAACTAAGTGGCATCAATCAACAAAGCTACCGAAGTGAATGTATTAATTATTATTATGTCTCTGCCTACCCTTCGGGGGAAACGGACGTGATTATGTACCTATGTACTACTTGTGCTAGATAAGTTTAAACTTGCGCTCGAGACTTTTAAATACTTTATAGTCTTAATAGTCATGAACTGCATTGCAAGCAGACTGGATTGTGTATTTATCAATCATTGCAGCAGGCTCACCACTTCAGTTGTGAGGTTGCAGTTCTGATTGATGTAGGTATTATAATAATTGTATGTATTTGTAATTGAATTAATATCTATACCTGTACTAACAGTTTTAAGTTTCATTGTTGTAACCTAACACCGTTGAACCATTCTTGCTGAAATAAATGAATTTAATTACTATTATTAGTATAAAGTTGCGCTGTTCCCAAGAACAACAAAAGCTACAATGAAAAATAGGGCAGGCGAAGTCTTCAACGAAAGGTTTTTTATAACACACGCTGTTGATATCACAGACATCAACTTGTCGCGCGATTTATTTGTTTTAAACTATTTCAGTTGCAGGTTGTCAAAATATACTAAACCACAATAATGACGTACCTAAATCTATTTTAGATTCCATCTCAATACATAAGGTAACTGTAAAATTTATTTTAAGTAGGTACCTATGTATCTAGGAGGTACACTATCAAACCACTGACCTGATTCAAAACACTAAAATTTTACTGACATTTTAGAGTGGTTGTACTAAGTGTAAACCTACAATGATGGTGATATACAGAAATGAGAAATTTCACGGTCACGAATCAAGTGTGACTTCCAATTATATCGACTCTACAAAAGGACCAATAAACGAAATGGCTCGAGAAAATGTTCCAAGGTAAAGAAAACTCAATTTTTTTAACTTGTGGGAGACGGGTGCCCAATCTAGGTAGGATCCTGTATTTCAGGCCACCAGTACATTTCCTGTATATTAGATATTTTTATGTTGATCATTAACAAAATAGGAATGGACTATACTCTGGAGTTCAGAGTCAAACAGTATTCAAAAAGTCAAATCAACAGCTGTTTACACTTTGATTAGTGTTAAGTTCGAGTTTATACATTTTCTACTTGCAACTGTTAAGTGATTAGTGAAAACAGTTGCACTCGCATGTAACAAAAATGTAAACTTCTCTTGGCTTACACAACTTAAGGCTTGGGCAAACCAAAAGCAGTTGCAGTGCGGGAGCAGTGCGGTAGCAGTGCATCTACGTTAGTAAATAATGTAGTTATATGAGGGATGACACACTGAACAAACGCGGGCCCGCTGAACCTACCTGCTCCGCCACTGCGCCGCGCACGCACTGCTTTTCGACAAAACATTTGGACAGGAGCAGTGCAGACGCTGGGCGGTGGCAGCGCAGGCGCGAGGCGGCTGCAGTGAGCACACGTTCTATTACTACCTCCGCCATTTTGAGTGGTCACACTAGAGCAGTTGAGCGGGACAGACGCAGCGCAGGTTGTAAACGGTTGTAATTTTTTACAAGTTTATCATGGAACCAAATGAAAAATTGATTGAGTTGGTGAGAAAATAAATGTTTTTATGATTTAAAGGATAAATATTATAGAAATATGGTTTACAAGATGCGACTATGGGGGAAGATAGCTCAACAACATCATTCAACATCTTGAAGTGTGTTGAGTGTGGCGATCGATACGACACACATAACGCGGTTATGAAGCAGGACATCCTTCAAACTGCTTTCTGACTGCTCATGTTTCTGGTGTGACATCAACCGCGACGCAACTGACCTGCCCTGCTAAGGAGCTGCGCCTGTCCTGCTTTTGGTTTGCCCAGGCCTTTAGAGATCTCGTTTAATGGGCCTGGAAGAGGATATACAAGTGGAATAAGGTGCTGGTGTGCTTGTGGGGCAATAAAAGCTTGGAGGCTCTAGAAATACGATACTAGATTAGATACTAACTAATCCAGAATACAAATAATATGATGAATGTTTGTTCTAGGCCTGTTGCTTGCCCAGTTGTAAGTTGCTCAAAGATTGTAACTATTGATTCGTTCTCTCAACATTTCAATTTCGACCACCCTAAAGTGCCAAGAATGCTTTTAAATAGGAGGGCGACACAAGATATTTTATTCAACTGTTTAGCAATATCTAAAGAAACACAATGTATAGCTACTTTCGTGATATCACAAGAAAAGAGGTAATTTAGAGTCGAACTCTATACAAATAAATAAACCTGAAGTATCTGTTTGTAGTTCCAAATAAAAACAATTTCACTAAATGCATAACGAGTTTACAGGTTAGATATAATACTTACATACCCATACTAGTCAGTATGAAGAGGTGTCATATACTGCCAGTGCATGAGAGGGCTGAGCTGCTAGTAGCGTTAGAACAATATGGTAGGGAGGATTATAAAAATCCTATTATATACAATAGGCCACAAAGAAAAGATAGAAAAAGATATGAAGTACCTGTGTGTAATAACTATTTTGGACGGAGGTGTAGTAAATATTTGGTTCCTGTAATTTATAATAGTCTGCCGATAAATGTAGAAAATAGCGTAACAAAGCGGTTGTTTAAATTGAATGTGACTGAGTTCCTGTTCCTACTTAGCAATATTAGATACAGACTATGTGAGTAATGTTGCTGAGTTGGACTCCAGTATCTGCTATGATGTGTACCTAGATACTTACCTGCGCGAATACATTTTTATTGGTTATTAATTGAGTACTAACTAATAAGGTTACACCCGGGAGCTACATCTGCCAACAAACTGCTCTGCAGTTTGGCAGATATAAGATTTTTTGTATTTATTGTGTGTATTACCTACATCTGAAATAGTTGGACCGTGACAGCACTTTACTGTCAGATAGCAAATGTTACAAGAATAACATCTGCTATTTGCTAGTAAAAATGCTGTCACGCTACCTTGAGCAAAGGGAAAATACGAGTACATAAATAGACACCATGTTCAAGTGGGAATTGTATTATTGTATTATTTTAGATACCAACCAGCTCTAAGGCGTATTACATCACGTACAAATATTCATGACGTAAATAAAGACTGCAGCATATTGCTACTTATGTCCGCAAAAATAACAACCGTACCTTTGAATATTAGTAACAAGAAACATGCTGCAGAAGATTCCATTAGTAAAACTAACATAGTTGAAGATTTACGAAAAAGAAGTAACCAGGTTTGTTTTTTTTCATTTAATTTTCATGAACTTTATGAAAATGTGTAAGATGACAAAGTGAATGGTGTTGTCATCGTTAATATTTTGAGAAACAGTAGTTTTCACGGTATTCTTATAGTATTATAGGTATCCAACGAATTTGTAAATCAAACTCGATAGGTATAAGAAGCGGTTGTGGAGTTATTACATAAATGGTTTTTATAAAGCTTTGGGGGTTTTATTAACCCTTTATGCAGGAAAACTACCTGTAGATGAATCAATATGATGTGAAAGTGTTACAGAACTTATATTAAATTATATTAATACTTTTTCACTATACTTACTTGGTAAACTTATTTGATTTTGCATCACGGCATTTCTACCAATATTGTTAGTAAGTTCAACCAAGTGGGACCAAGTGCGTTCAATGGACTAAATATGAATTTTATTAAAATCCTAAGTTTTCCTTAAATTTGCCGTATATCATTACTTCCCAGAATTTGATCCTTAACAGCAACACTATCGTATGGTGTAATAATAAAGGTGTGGTTTTTTTTCTAAATCAATGGATTCGATTCCCAGCTAGGATTATAGGTTTTTAAAAAATCTAATGATGAGGTTTTAAGTTTCATCAAAATCGGGCTCGTGACTCCTTTGAGCATTTTTCACTATTCCTTATAGTTCCGGATTTGGCCATCCAAGCCCACTTGAAAAATTCACCTGTATATTCTCTATCTTGAATTTTGCAGATTAACAAAATTCCGAGTAAAAGTTTTAGTAACGACTACAACGAAGTTTTATTACTATGGTTATGTACTCTACAAAATGAGAGTGGAATTTATAGTGTAAGTATTTGTCAAACGTGGTATACCTTCCTCCAACAGCTTATAATCTGTGTGGTTTTAATACATTTAATATACAATACAATACAAATACTGTTTATTGTACACAAAAAAAGAAAACATACAATTAGGAGACTTAACTTAAAGATAGTAAAAAAGGCGGCCTTATCGCTAAAAGCGATCTCTTCCAGAAAACCTTTGGATGGATAGCGAGTTAAAGAAATAAAAAGGTACATACATAATATACATATATGTACATACATAATATACATATATAATATACAAGTATGTCCAGATATTTTCTTTGCCAGTTTGTCTGTTCGTATCTGACAGACTATCAAAATGTAAGTAGTTGTTGGAAGAAAATACTATGTACGATCATATTAAGAGATTAGAGTTGAAATAAAGTTGGATGGTAATCAGGGCCCAAGTCATCTTCACGCCCTTGTCCTGCTTGCGCCCACCAGCTGACAGACATGCACTGGCAAGAATACTCAATAAAATTAATACAAATTGTCTAGAAAAGGCAATAGGCTCGCCCATATTATATAGGACCATCAGTAACTGGCGAAATGCGGGTGTAATGAACGCCTGTCTTTCCCTTCAGAGATACAGATGTTATTTTTGTTGTTGTTGAAAAATTATTGCTTTCAGATATCCATCTCGCGAGAAGACAATCGACAAGGCTACAGTTATATAGGTCCAGCCATTCATATACGAAATGAACAGGATCCTTCGTCAATTTACGCCCAAACCGATTGCCTATCAGTCAGGAGAACTGCAGTAAATAAGTTACTCACAGACGATAACGAATTAAAAGTTACAATTAGTACTGTACAGTAAATAATAAACTATATGAAAAGACAATACATACTTTTATTATTAAAAATAAACACTTCAAGACTATTCACAGTACTTGTCACTATCAAAATTGTTTTCTACAGGTATTTCAGTACCATAATCATTATCTCGAACTTTTCGCATGTTTCTTTCTTTATTTTGATAGACATGAACTTTTTCCTTCCCACATTTACTGTCCCCACGTAACTCATTTTGATAATAAATTTCATAATCTGGTTTCAACTTTTCAAATTTAAGACTACTTTTTTTATTGATATTAATCTTATTTTTTAAATTATAATTATTTAAATAGTCAAATGAACTTGGAAGTAAATTCTTAGCAAGTGTATCCGTCGGCTCCAAAATATTTACAGGTATGTCTGACTTTGGATAAGAGTTTTGAGGTACAGCTAATTTTGCTGTACTGTAATCTTTAGTGTAATCCGTCGTCGGCACGTAGTTCTTAGAGTCTATAAGTTTCAGACTCTTTAACTCAACTCTGAAATCAGTAAAGCGGTTGTAGATCAAAAGCCAAATCTACATGATTTGAATTCACTTATATGAACCGCTTGCTTGCGGTATAACTCAGGCACCTATTTTTACACTAGTGAATTAGGGTAATTAGTGGTTAGATACCTAGAATTTAGTCTTACCCGTAGCTAGCGTCGTCAGCGTAATATTTTACGTGTATGGGGTTACCATCTTTGTCCAAGTAAGAATATTTACCAACAACAGTTCCGTTAGGATAAAGCTTTTCTTCGTTTAAGTCCTGTTCTGCAAGCTGAGTAGTTTTACTAACTGGGTAGCCTGGAATTTGGTATTGTAAAAATAATGATTTTTTTGATGATGGCGTCAACAACATAATGCTTCATGAGACCAGAAAAACCAAACAGTTTCCTGCCCAAAACCATCGGTTTATTCCGAACCTGAACCGAAAACCTGACCCGGTAGCGGGTTTGGTTAGAACTTGAAAAAAAAAAAAAATTTGTTCCGAACGTAACCCTCTTCCTAACCTGACCCGACGTTTCGTTCCTATCATAACCCGATTTGCGCACCTCTGCCAAATAGCAAAGCCTATTGAACGACTATTATGTTTTACCTAGTCTGCCTAATAATTACGATAGCCCTCTGAGGGCTGTGGTCTGGAGGTCCTCAACCGGGGGAATGTCGCCACCTTTTGGCGGCGGGGGGGGGAATCGATCGTGGACGTAACGTTCGCATCCCCTGACCTCGCCCGCCGTATTACAGGCTGGCGCGTGGAGGAGGGTAAGGAGACGCACTCGGATCATCGGTACATCCGGTTCGATGTCGTCCCCCCACCTGACCTCCCACAGCCGGTGGCAAATCCCCCGGATCCGCGTTGGGCACTTCACCATCTGGATCGGGAGGCTCTCCTGGAGGCATCCATCGTGCAGGCCTGGATTCCGGCGCCGGACCGGCCTGCCGATGTGGATGCCGAGGCGGAGTGGTTCAGGAGAGCCATGTCGCAAATCTGTGATGCGGCGATGCCTAGGGTTACACCCAGACCGGCAAGGAAGCAGGTGTACTGGTGGTCGTCGGAGATTGCAGAGCTGCGCGCAGCATGCATCTCCGCCCGCCGCCGGTACACCAGGTTTCGCCGGAGGCGTCGCCGCCCAGACGACGCGGCAGCCCGAGAGGCGGAGCTTTTTCAGGCATACAGGGAGGCTAAAGGTAATCTCCAGGAGACGATAAAGCGGGCCAAGACGGCGGCCCGCGAGGAGCTCCTGGAGACCCTGCAGCAGAACCCATGGGGGCGCCCGTACCTACAGGTCAGGGAGAAACTCCGACCTAGGGCGCCCCCACTGACCCAGAGTCTCCAGCCGCAGCAGCTGGAGCGGGTCATGGGCTCCCTGTTTCCGACGAGCACGGAGGAGCACGTTCCTCCGCGCATGGCACCGTCTCTGCCTGACGCGGATAGCACCAATGAAGACGACGTACCCGAAGTCAGGGTGGGGGAGCTAGGTGCGGCGGTACTCCGGCTTAAACGCCAGAAAATCACTGCCCCCGGACCCGACAGCATTCCTGGCCGTGCATGGGTCCTGGCCCTCGAAGAACTCGGGCCTCGACTGATGGGGCTCTTTAGCGCATGCCTCGAAAGGGGCCAGTTTCCCAAGGTGTGGAGGACGGGGAAACTGGTCCTGATCCGTAAGGCGGGGCGGCCGGTGGACTCACCGTCCGGATACCTGCCGATCGTGTTGCTCGACGAGGTGTGTAAGCTCTTTGAGCGAATTATCGCGGAACGCCTCGTCGAGCATCTCACGAGTGTGGGGCCAGACCTGGCGGATAACCAGTTCGGTTTCCGTCGGGGACGCTCCACCGTGACCGCGATCATGCGCGTGAAGAGCCTGACGGAGGAAGCAGTCTCGCAGGGCAAGGTGGTGGTGGCGGTGTCTCTTGACATCGCCAACGCGTTCAACACCTTGCCATGGAGCTGCGTTAGGGAGGCGCTCGTGTATCACGAAACGCCTCTCTACATCCGTCGTATTGTCGGGGCCTATCTCTCGGAGAGGGCCATAGCTTTCCCCAGCTGGCTCGGGCCAGCTCGGCGAGATGTGTCGTGCGGTGTTCCGCAGGGGTCGGTCCTGGGGCCGCTTCTGTGGAACATCGGCTACGACTGGGTGCTGCGGGGTGCGTTGCCTAGGGGTGTCGGCGTAACGTGCTACGCCGACGATACCCTCGTCACGGCGCGGGGTGCAACGTACCAGGAGGCAGCACTCAAGGTCACGACGGGTGTTGCTCGAGTCGTGGGTCGGATACGGCAGCTGGGACTGGAGGTGGCCTTGCACAAGTCCGAGGTTCTGTGTTTTCACAGACCTCGGAACGGTCCACCCGAAGGTTCCAGCATAAATGTGGGAGGCGTTAGCATCGGCATCAAGCCCTCGATGAAGTACCTAGGGATCGTACTTGATAGCCGATGGAACTTCGGACCACATTTCCGAAGTTTGGTCCCCAAGGTGACGCAGGCATCGGTCGCGCTTTCGCGACTGATGCCCAACCTAAAGGGACCCAACGCCTCCTGCAGGAGACTGTACCTGGGGATCGTGCGGAGTATGGCCCTACGGGGCTCCCGTATGGGCGGATAGGTTGGCGGTCAAGGGGAACGTGACTCTGTTAAACAGACCACTTAGAACCTTGGCCGTCAGTACCATACGGGGGTACCGCACGATCTCCGGATAGGCTGCATGTCTCCTAGCCGGGACCCCTCCATGGGACCTGGAAGCGAGAGCCCTTGCGCCATTGGAACAATGGCGCTGGAGCGGGACCACAGGTCTGCGTCTCGAGAAATCGAGGACCAGCGGTCCCAACTCCGCCAGGATCTCATGGAGTCATGGAGGGTGCGACTTGAGCAACCCAAGGGGGCTGCCATCTTCATCGCGGCGGTGAGACCGATCATCGACGATTGGCTGCAGAGGCAGCATGGTGACCTCACGTACCGTGCGACGCAAATCGTTGCCGGGCATGGATGCTTCGGTAGCTATCTGTTTCGCATGCATCGTGAGGTCACACCCCGGTGTCAACACTGCGAGGTTTCCGACGACGACACCGCACTCCACACGTTGGTGGAGTGCTCAGCGTGGGCGAGTCAGCGCCGGGACCTCGTAGTGGGTCTGGGTGTGGATACCCTCTCGCTGGGGACCATGCTTCAAGCCATGGTATCCAGCGGGTGTAGGTGGAACGCGGCCGTGTCCTTCTGCGAGCAAGTCATGCTCGCGAAGGAGGCGGCCGGGAGGGAGAGGGAGCGTACCCTCCCCGCCGAGTTCCGTAGTCGGCGGCCAGGCCGCCCCAGACTACGCGACTACGCCCAAGACTATCGTCCTCCATGATCGGGGCCTGAGGACGGCGGGATCGCCACCCACCGTCCTTACAGAAGCAAGCTAGAAGGGTTGCGTGCTGCGGGGCCTTTGCCCCATAGCACGCAACCAGATTCACTCACTGACGCGGGAGAAAACCCGACCCCAATGACGCGGGATTCTCGTCCCGACCAAACACCCGCAGAGACCACAGAGGTGGTCAAAGTCCGCCGGGCGCCACTGGATATACCCTCTGCTAGTAACCAGAGACGCCCGGCAACGGACGTTAGAGCGGCCGCTGCCATGGGCCGCGGAATTAAAAAAAAAAAAATAAGCCCTCTGAGGGCTTATTCTTTATTTAGCTACTCTTGGAACAAATGTTAACCTAACCTAACCTAACCCGCGACCGGGTCAGGTTCGGAAAAACCGTCGCGTGCAACCAGATTCACTCTTTTTTGTTTTTTTTTTATGAAAAATAGGCTTACGTTTGGCCTCAATCTCGCTTGATGGAAGGCGAAAATGAGGCCTACGATGGTACACGTTTGCCTAGAAGGTGTCTATTCACTTTGACCTTAAAGATGTCCAGATTATAGTGTTCCGGAAAAACTGACCTCGGCAGAGAGTTCCACTCCTTAGCCGTAAGCATAATGAAAGAAGAGGCAAATCGCTTCGTGCGTGATGGAGGAATGTCTACAACATAAGGATGGAACTGCTTGTTCGGTAACGGAAAGGGGAAAGGGGTATCAGGTCATGTAAAACCTCCGCACACTCACCGAAATGTAACCGATAAAAAACCGAAAGGCATGCCACTCGGCAACAGTGGTCTAGGCTCTGAAGATTAACCTCCACAAGTGAGTCACTGCCTACGATCCTCTTCGCTCGGCGCTCCAACGAGTCCAAAGCATCCAGCTGATATGTAGCAGACCCATCCCAGAGATGGGAACAGTATTCCATGCAAGAGCGAACTCGAACTCACCGACACGTGATAAAACCCTACCCCCAACGACACTGGATTCTCATCCCGAACAAATCCCCGAAGAGGACACACAGGTGGCCAAAGTTGTGCGACGGGCGCCACTGGAAATACCTCCTGGTGCGTACCGGAGACGCCTGGCAACGGACGTAAAAACGGACAGCGCGCGCGCGGAACTCTACGAAATTTAAACAGTCTGGTCCAGAGGTTGCGTACGTGATAGACCGCAGAGACGCAGACCAACAAACAAAAAAGATATTTCTGTTTGAAATGTCTCATTTAGCAAACGATAGATGAACACCGTATCTTATACAGATTATTTTTTATTCACAAAAAATCTTCTCGGATTTGTAAACATTTATGTAAAATTCAAAAAGAAGGAAATTTTCTATGTGCAGTTTGTCTGTCCTAGATTTTTTATAAATGTAACTTCAACCATCCATTTTTAATCATAAATCTCCTAAGTACTATTGAAGAGACTTACAAGATGCAAGTTGTAATGTAACTAAATACCACATCACATATTTGCGACAAATCCAACCATAACTCGTTTCTTTAATATTCATTACAAATAAGTAGGTGTTCATTAAATAACCAAAACACATAAGAAGATAAAATCTTTGAATACCTATATAATGTCAACAAAATATAATCTTTGATTACAAGTCCAACTTTGACAAACCAAAATCCATCTTTGTCTTTGTCTATGTAGTATCAGGAAAAATTTATAGATTTAAAAGGAGGTGCGTACAATGCAAATTTATAGCTTCGTTAGGGGTTAATGAACAACAGCGCTTTACCAAATAACTGAAAAAAAAACAATTTCTACGTAAGTTACTCTTACTTATTTAATATTAATAAGGATATTATATTTTGATAATTCTTTCAGAGGCATATAAATATTATCGACGTCGACGTATAAGAAAAGGAGAATGTATGTAATCATTTAACAGTTTATTAAGTTACCTATCGTAACATTAGTAAATAATTCAGTAAATAAATTACAATAAATTAAAATTACCATTAATAAATGCAAAAGTATTATCGACTGCATTTATTAATGGTATTAATAAATGCAGTCGATAATACTTTTACATTTATCAAATCATTATTGTATTCAGATGTATAGTCTATTCTTCCTTCGTGACTACAATATGCAAACATTATAATAATTGTGAGTAGCTGTAGCGAGCCGAAGGCGAGCGAAGCTCCTATTACTACACTCGAGGGTTTTCACTTGACCGCATATTCCTCCTGAATGGCTGAACGGATCTTCCTCAAACTTTGCATGGTGGCTGTGACCATGCTCGTGAGTGCATATCTCTGAAATCAGAAACATCGAAGTGACCACGGAGGAATAATCACCGAAAAACCTGTTCCAGGAGGACTTGAACAGTTATACCGAGAGAATTACCAATTATAATGCGCGCGCCATACATATGACCTTAAAAGAGGTCAAATAGACCATCAGTTCAAAAAAAAGAAATCAGAAATTAAAAAAAAAATTAAAAAAATTTAGAACCGCGGTAGAAAGTCTCGCTTCAGCTCAATTTTGCACCGTGACCCGCCGTGCACACCTAGTTTATTCTATACATCACTTAATAATATTCCTAGCTTAGACACAAACTCATTCGCTTTAATAATCTTGTTTTTCTTAGATTTCTTGGGGGCCCGTGTCCACGTTATTGATGGAGCCTGGTATTCAAATCCAACATGTGGTTTCGGCAGAGGTGGCGGATACGGTCTATCTGCAAATACCCTGTAAATAAAAATAAATCAATTATTATATTACACTCTGTCTAACTACAAAACTTCTATATCGCCCATGGGTTGCGGAGGTCAAATGGCAGTCGCTTCATGGAAAATATCGAAATTCAGCCGAATCGCAGTTAGACTGGAAAGCCGACCCCAATTGAGTTGGGAAAAGGCTCGGTGAATGATGAATGATGATTACACTTCTAAAATTTAATTAACCGTTAGGAAAGGTATGTTTACAGCACAAAATTTTATTTTCCATCACCGCACTAGCTCCACTTTAAGTATTAAGGCCTTGTCATAATATGAACTCGTATAAATCTTTAATTAAGTGACACCAGCAACAAATTCGAGAGAAAAAACTGAAATAAGAGATTCAATATTTGGTCACAATGACATGTGAAATTTCCCCCTGTGGTCTCTGCGGGGGTTTGGTCGGGATGAGAATCCCGCGTCGTTGGGGTAGGGTTTTAACCCGTGTCAGTGAGTGAATCTTCTGTAAGGACGTCAGTGAGTGAATCTTCTGTAAGGACGGCGGGTGACGATCCCGCCGTCCTCAGGCCCCGATCATGGAGGTCGATGGTCTTGGCGTAGATGAGTCTGCGAAGCCCTCGCCACTGACTATGGAACTCGGCGGGGAGGGTACGCTCCCTCTCCCTCTCGGCCGACTCCTTCGCGAGCATTACTTGCTCGCAGAAGGACACCGCCGCGTTCCACCTACTCCCGCTGGAGACCATGGCTTGAAGCATGGTCTCCAGCGAGAGGGTATCCACGCCCAGACCCAGATCCATCGTGATCATCGACGACGACGCCGCACTCCACACGTAGGTGGAGTGCTCAGCGTAGGCGAGTCAGCGCCGGGACCTCGTAGTGTTGACACCGGGGTGTGACCTCACGATGGATGCGAAACAGATGGCTACCGAAGCATCCATGCCCGGTAAAGATCTGCGTCGCTCAATACGTGAGGTCACCATGCTGAATCTGCAGCCAATCGTCCATGCACGGTCTGGATTTATGCTGCGATAACTAGAATGGTCTAAAATAACAACTTTCTTATAACTTTTATAAAACTTATGATTTGCATTTACTGTTCCGCGAAACCCTTAAAAATAATATTTATTAGTAATTGCAGGAATTAAAATACTGTTGAAAGTTCAGAGCCGATTCTATCTTCCTAAAGCTGACAAACGCCTTGTACCGACGGAATAGCAAAATGTACGAGCAAGATTAATATTATTAAATAAACTTAATTCCTACTATATAATATACTACCGACGCCCACGGCTTCGCCCGCTTGACTAATTATGTACACAAAAACCTTCCTCGAGAACCACTCTATCCATTCTGCCGTACTTAAGCTAAAAAAAGGTTAACCCCGACCAATCAAATTTAAGATATCGTTAATAAACGCGGGAATTGATGTCTCTAAGTAACTATGTAAGATAGAGTGGCCTATCTTAGAGAGAAAATTAGCTGATTTTCTGGCCTATCAAATGGATCAATTTCTATTCTTTTTTTAATTAAGCTACGCATTTTATTTCTAATATTCGACTAATTATGACACTAAAACAGGGCTAACCATACCGTAACATACGTTTAGCTTAGTGATTTCGTATGACTGTCACTACCAAAAACATTATTAAACAATTATTCAGTATTACTTAGGTATAAACAAGTTAAGCTGTTTAACTGTTCTCTAACCAAGTATGATGTGGAAAAGAGCATTACGATACTAGATAACAAAATGGCAAAGGATTTTAAACATTTATTTAACTAAGAAAACTACAAATGTTTTTTTTTTTGTCTTGAAATTATTATTATGACTACCTCGGTGGCACAATGGTACTATGTACGGACTGCCACACTCGAGGTCTCGGGTTCGATTCCCGGGTCTGGTGGATAATGTATATTTCTCTTAGAATTTTACCCAGATAAGTATCCCAGAGTCTAGAACTTGTGCTCGGTAAATGGCAATAGGCTCGCCCCCTATTACATGGGACCTAACATAGCTGGCGAGATGTGGGTGTGTTTGCACACCTCTGCCTACCCCTTCGGGGAAAAAGGCGTGATGCTATGTTATGTTATGTTTGAAATTATTCAACATTTTAACTAATTTTCTTAACCCATGTTTAGGTACATGGGTTAAGAAAATTAGTTAACCTATTTATAGCTTAGCATGGATAAATGAAAAGTTGACGAAAAGAAACGTTACGCCCGTATTAATCGTTTATTACCTTTAAAATTCGTAATTAAAGTTATTTTTTGTTAATTTGAATTAACAAAAAATAACTTAAATACATACAATAAAAATATTTGAGATCAGTATACAGGTTTACTTATCAGTAACTTCAAGCATATACCTAATAACAAAAAACGTTTACGTTTACCTATAACAAAAGGAAGGAATTCTGTTATCTGTTTACTTATTAATAAGTGTATTTTATAATTAACAATTAAATAAGGCACTTAAAGTCAGAAACAAACAGTCTTCAGAAAAAAAACAGAAATACGGTAGAATGCGGCCAAGGAAGCTAATGTTCGGCGCTGAGCTAGCGGCTCAATGCTTCCCGTTACCTCCGGACAATCTATAATACGGATAGCCCGTCGCTGCATAGTGTCGAGAGCGTCCATCAAATACTTCGCGGAGCCGTCCCAGAGGTGAGAGCAGTATTCGACGCAGGGTCTAATCTGCGTCTTGTACAGCAGACACCTCTGGTGCGG